>JAMPIV010003190.1:0-364439 GCA_024509875.1 Oreohelix idahoensis
ATTAACACTAGGGTATAGAATAGACAGTAAAGAAAAGAACAAAGTTCCTACTTAGGCTATCCAGTAAAATACACAAGTATTTGCAAAGAAAAATAAAGCATGGTACAGTTTCCGTAACTGGAAAAATATTCATTCTCACTCTGTCATTCATGGCCACATTAATCACGCCTTTCCTAAACTTGGCACAACAATCTCTTGAACGTAAACATCAATGCACATCTATCATGATCCGGTAGTTCTATCCTCCGAATTGAGCCCCAGTACCGCCACTAATAACTTAATTTGTATAAGGGGAACGCTCGATTTGTTGGTTGAGTTCCTGGATATATATGTATTGTCACCTTGAATGGTTCATGTAGAAAAAAAAGAACGCGACCTTGTGTTCACAGTAGACAGTAGGCAGTACTTCCAATAGCTAAAGAAAACTCTGGTTGCTAAAAACTGTTAATTAAGATGATGATGATAAATCCTTTCGGCTTGCTCTGGGGTAAGGGCCGATTATGAAACAGTGTATTCTCCTGGATAAAATCCACTTGGGAAAACGACTGTCAGAAGTCGGGAAAAATATGTATATTGCCACAGCCGGCTGATAAAATTGAATGAAAACAATCTGGGTATTTTGAAAGTCCCGTTAACTCAAATTTACAGTTAAAATGTTAGTTTGTCGCCTTGGCAATTCCTGTTCACACCTGTACTGGGGACGAACGCCAAGGAAACGACAACCGTTACTCCTTCAGTAACTGAGAAAAGGACCACAATAAAAAAAACCGCTGGTCGCTGGTTTTGATCAAGCACTATATTAGGAAGAAAACAAAACATTTAACCAAAATGACAATATCCTATGCTATCAAGCGTAAGCTATGATCTCTTATCCTCTCCGTCACCTAATTAAATTAAAAGGCACACGGTGTCTTAGCCTATCTTATCGCGCTTCGCTTAGCGAGTACAGGTTGGGTTTTAGGCATGCAGCCTTCCCCCTCCGACCCGGTAAAACAATCAGCGCACAATGTCAGTTATAATTTAATTATGACCACACGCCCTTAACAAATATCGCCTGTCCTTACTAGCTAGTTGATTGTCGGCGTCTATCGTTTTGAAACATGATATTAACACTAGTCATTTAGAAAATTTTCACACAATGAAATATAATGCGCATTCTACTCTGTCACTTTATCCGTCACTCATAGCATTATACTTAGTCAGCTAAACCGTATCTTCTGGTGTAAAAGAATGGTTGATGGATTTTACATTACTGAACCACTGGTAAGAAAATATCTACGCGTTTGCTATTTCGCTAGTCTTAACGCTAGGGAATCACAGTGAATAAAATGGTAAAACTTTAACACATTTAACACTCAAGCACAACTTATATTATTACCAGAAAACAGAATAATCCCCACGAAGGCTTTTAATGCTCTTTTTCACATAGGTTCTAGCGTACGCGTTTAGATTATCCAAAATTTCCTGAGAGACTTGATAACTGACTTGGAGAGAACGCAGTATACACATATATATATATATATATATATATATATATATATATATAAATTATATATAATATATATAATATATAGAGAGAGAGAGAGAGAGAGAAGAGAGAGAGAATATTTATATATTATATATATTGATATATATATCTATATATATAGATATGATATATAGGTAGATATATATAGATATAGATATAGATATAGATATAGATATAGATATATATATAATATATATAGGAAGATATATATATATATATATATATATATATATATATATATATATATATATATATATATATATATATATATATATATATATATATATATAGCGGTATATATATATATATATAGATATATATATAGATATATATATATATATATATATATATATAGAATATATACATATATATATATATATATATATATATATATATATATATATATATATATATATATATATATATATATATATATATATATATATATATATATATATATATATATATATATATATATATATATATATATATATATATAGATATATATATATATATATATATATAATATATATTATATATATATATATATATATATATATAATATATATATATATATATATATATATACTATATATATATATATATATATATATATATATATATATATATATATATATATATATATATATATAAATATATATATATATATATATATATATATATATATAATATATATATATATATATATATATAATATATATATATATTATATATATATATATATATATATATATATATTTATATATATATAAAATATACGCTATATATAATATATATATATATATATATATATATATAAATTGTGGGAATGGATTTACCCCGTGTTTGTCATGAGGTAGAGAGAGAATGGCTGCTGGAATGGAAAGTGCATGATTCAACCCACGGGTTTGTGTACAGACTACATGAAAACAATGAAAGTTACACGTGCAACACGATTCCTAACAGCTATGACCTTGAAAATGTGTACGCGTTGTGGCAGTATACTCGGTATAAAAAGGCCGTTGAGACAAAACACCCAGTACATGTGCTTGAAATGCCACGACTATCTGAAAACGACCGCCAACGAGCTATTGGTATGTTGGAGACCGGAATGAGCTCACGGGCCATTGCCAGAAGGATGAACTGCCACCACAGCACTATTGTACGTCTTAATGAACGTTACGGAACCACTGGCAGTGCCCGGGATAGACTTCAGAGTGGCCAACCCCTGCGCAAGATCGTCATATTGTGCAGAGTCACCTAAGGAATCGTTCTCTCCCGGCAAGTCAAACAGCAAGAGCAATAGTGGGTAGAAGTGGGCAAGTCTCTCGAATGACAGTTATACGACGACTCGGAGATACAGGCATTACTGCAAGACGACCTTATGTTGGGCCAAACTTGACTCACAGACATCGTCAGCAGCGCCTGCAATGGGCAGAGCAACATGTCAGATAGACTAGACTGCAGTGGAATGCTGTCCTATTCACAGATGAGAGCAGATTCAACATATCCTTTGCTGATGGACGTATGCGGATTTGGCGATGGTGTGGAGAGCGCTTTGCAGATTGCTGTGTTCGTCAGCACAACCGATTTGGAGGTGGCAGTATTCACATTTGGGGAGGATTCAGTTTTCACCATCGCTTGCCTCTTCACGTCTTCCGTGGAAATGTTAATGCTGTGACATATCGAGATGAGGTTCTGGATGCATTCGTTGCTCCTGCGTTCACAAATTATCCAGACTTGCAGCTTCTCCAGCAGCATAACGCACGTGCTCACACCGCATGCATTACGCAGCAATATCTACAGCAGCAGAACATTGTGACGATTGATTGGCCTGCCCTATCACCAGACATGTCCCCTATAGAACATCTGTGGGACGAGCTCGGACGCAGAGTCTACAGGCAAGGTTCTCCAGCTAATCTGCAACAGCTCGAAGCTGCTCTTACACGTGAATGGGACTTGATTCCCCGGAATTTCCTTCAGAGACTTGTGCGTTCCATGTGGAGCCGCTGCCAAGCTTGTTTGCAAGCACACGGTGCACATACCAGATACTGTGGATAGTGTGAATGAATTTTTTTATTGGTTGCATTTTAGGTTTTTTCCCTTGCCTGCACAGAATGCAATGAATTTCATATCAATCAAATGTACAAATTATTGACCAGCATGGATTCATAGGAAAACGAATAAAGATTCCTAATATGTAAACTTGTAAACATTTATATTTACATTTCACACTCTGTTCCTGGATTATACAGGTAGTGCGTTTTTAATGTGCTTCAGTATATATACAGATTTAGGGTAATTATCTCTAAAGGATGTGACAATTCACACCTTCGGCATAGCAGGGGATATCAACGAGCATCGTTGCAGAGATAGAGGATTTTCCTGTTCGCTCTACTCGCGACGCTGAACGATATCAAAAGACATGGGCCGTGCGAACGTGCCCCCTTTAGATTTTCGTCCGTTTCCGCAGATCAAATCTTTTGCACGGACAACAAAGGTGGTCGGGAAGTATTATTATCGTCCTTTTATTTGCTACTGAGGTCTGATCTGTTTTCCCCACGTGCTTTCTGTCACTATCCGATGATTGACAGATCAGCTCGCGTGAGAACTCAGGTAAACGAACCAGGTTCGCTCCCTTTGTTAAGACGGCCGGGTGCGAAAGTTTGTAAAAACTCATTAGCGCATGTAAGACAAGAAAAATAGGCGTAGCTTTAAACGTGAGTCAACAGACAGCGAATTGCGTGGTTTTGCCTTCGCAAAACATAAACACTAACTGAGTAAGCAAAGGTGGTCGGATTTCTGTGGCTATATTTACATTATTCTTCACAAGCACTATGTTACAGAATAGACAGTAAAGAAAAGAACAAAGTTCCTACTAAATGCTATCCAGTAAAGTAAACAGTTTTAAGCCAAATCAAGTTGATGAAATATTTGTAACAAAAGAAAAATATTATCTCTCTCTCTGTAATACTCTCTTTGTCATACAGTGGCCACACCAATCACGCTTACCCTATTCTGGTGATATCCCTTTGGAATTACAATGGTTCCTGAATATATAAAGTGTCAGGGGTATTATCCAAGTCGGCCCCAGTCCACCCTCTATAACAAATAAGTTTTTTATGAGGGGGACGCCAAAGTTGGTGGTGTATTCCTGGATCAATAAATGTCACCTCGAATAGTTAATGTAGAACCGAGATCTGGTGTTCACAGCAAACAGTGAAAAAATACTTCCAGTATTTGGAAAAGTCTAGTTGCAACAAAAAAAAAACTGTTACCAATTATAATTGATGATGATGGTAAATCCTATCGGCTGGGTCTGTGGTGAGTGCCAATTTTGAAACAGCATAATTTGCTGGATAAATCCGCTGATACGACTGTCAAAAGTCAGATAGAAATGTTATTGGTGTTACGCCACAGTGGGCTGATAAATGGGAAAAAAAAATTCGGTTTTTATAGTCCAGTTAAATTTACTAATTTAATGTTTATTTGTCTCTTTGGCTAATCCTGTTCACAAATGAACTTGGGGACATGTAAGCCAAGAAGAAGACATCATTCACCAATCAGTAAATGAAGGAAGGAACCAAAATAGACAGCTGGTCGCCCTTGATCAGGTTCTGTGAGGAATAAAGAACATTTATGAAAAAAATACTACTATTCTATATATACACGGACGGGGACAAGACGATCTCTTATTCTCTCCGTCAGTCCTGATTAAAGTTAAAAGGCACATGGTGTCTCTAGCCTATTCCTATCCGCTCAGTTTTCACTAGCGCGGCGTCTCTAGGTCAGGTAAAGGTATGTGCCCTCACCGCTCCTTTGCGCGCGCGTTAACGATCAGCGCACAATGTCTATTATTATTTAATTATCCACACGCGCACATAACAAATATCGCCTGTCATTAATATCAGTTAGATTGTCGGCGTCTGTTTGTTTAGTCGTATGGTATTTTATAACAGTCACTTACTAAATTACACAAAATGAAATATAATGTGAATTCTATGGTCCACCATCAGTCGCGCCTAGCATATTAATTAGTCACTTAAAACGTCTCTTCTTATGTGAGAAAGCGGGTGATGGAAATTTACATTAACTGAACAACTGGTATAAAATAGCTACGCGTTATTTTATTTCACTAGTTTTAACGCTAGGAAATCACAGTGAATTATAATGGTAAAACTTAACACATTAAATGACCCTTAAGCACAATTTCTATTACCAGAAAATCAGTATGAAATCCCCACGAAGGCTATTAACACACCTTCCACAATGGTTTTAGACTTCGTGTTTAGACTATCCAAAAAATTCTGAGCGACAACTGATAACGGTTTTGGGGAGCCATCGTTTATATACATTATTGTCTCTCTGATCTATAGATAACGTTACTTTTCACACTATACCGCGTAGCAGAAATCGGGAAACTCCGTCCCCCCAGATAAAAGGCTTTACGGTCGCTCTGTTCGGCGTTGCTAATCGACAACAGAGACTTAAAACCGTGTAACGGGTTCTAGTAGATTTGCCCGCTTCTGGAGATAAAAGAGTTGTCTCCCCCTGTATGTACGAACATCAAAGAGTACATGGGAAAATGTTTTAGCGCGTGCGTCTTACTTCAGGCCAGTGTTATCCCACGTGCGTCTGTCTGATATCCGAAGATTGAGAGATCAGCTCGCGTGAGAAACTCAGGTAAACAAACCAGGTTCGCTCCCTGTTATGACTGGCAGGTCGCGGAAGTTGGTAAACTTTCCGTTTGTTTACGTCTCAATGAAAAGAGGCGTGGGTTAAAAACGAGTAAACGCAGGCAGAAAAATGCTTGACTTTTACTAGCAAATCATAGAACGCTAACGGGATTTCAGGGCTGTCAGATACTGAAGCTATATTTACATTATACGCCACACCTTTCCTGACTGATAGGCTTCTTAACTTCTTAGATTTGAAGCTCATTCTGCATCCAGGCGTGCTAACATTCTCTGGGCCTGGTGTTCATCTGGTGCCAGAATTGTTGTGTCATCCATGAATGCTTTAAGCGGTGGAATGTGACACCTTCCATTGAACTTCGTACCTGTTGCAAGTCGTTCAGCCGCTTTGATGATTACCTGCATAACCAACACGAATAGTATCGGAGATGTGTAGGTCAATTCAATTCGTTGTGCATTCTCTGGTTAAAAATTTGACAGAAAACCCTGCGAAATACAGTTTCAGCATTGCTGCAATTTCTCATGGAACATGGTACATTTCCAGGGTCTGCCCCAACATATGGTGTGGAACTGATCCATACGCATTTGCTAGATCCAACCAGAATACATGGAGATTTGTTCTGTCAGACATTGCCTTTTGAATTGCTTCCCAGATCATTCTGAACATGCTCTAGACACCCTGGTGTACTTGGGATACCTCTTTCCTGGAAGGTAGTGTCAATGTATTCATTCTCCAGAAGGTATGTAGTGAGACTTTTAGCCATTGTCACATATATGTAAATATAGCCACAGTGATCCGACCACCTTTGCTTCCCCATCTAAGGTTCATAATTTTGCTACGCAAAAACCATGCAATTCGATGTCTATAGACTCACTGTGAAGCCACGCCTATTTTTCCTGTTTACATGCGCTAATGAGCGTTTACAAATTTTCGCATCCGACCGTCTTAACAAGAGGGGAGAGAACCGGGGTGTTTACCTGAGTTCTCAAGCGAGCTGAGATGTCAATCATCGATAGTGAAAGATCAGACGTCGGTAGCAAATGCAAGGGCGATAATAATATCTACCAACCACATTTGATACCCGTGATCCCAGGGGACGTAATTATTTGATCTACAGCAGAAGGGCGAAATCAAAGAAGGCCTGTTCGCATGGCCAGGTCTTGTGATGTCGTTTCGGCATCGCTGGCAAACGAACAGGAAAATCCTTTACCACGGGAGTCGAACTCGTTGATTTTCCCTGATACGGCCGAAGGCGTGAATTATCGCACCCTTTAGTGATTTAACCCCATTTCTGTATAAATACTCCGTCCTCTCAAATTCAGTTATCTAGTCGCTCAGAAATTTTGGATAATCTAGCTTGTTATTCTAGAGCCATTGTGAGAGTGTGTTATTACATTCCGTGGAGATTGTTCCATTTCTGATTGCGGTAATAGAAATTAGCATTTACGTGATTTAATGTGTTAAGTTTATCATTATAATTCACTGGGATTTTCTAGGTGCTAAGACTAGCGTATTAAATAACGCATAGCTATTTTGTTTCAGTTGTAATGTAGATTTAATCACCCGCTATCACCCAGAAAGAGATGTTTTAATTGACCAATAAATACACTAGGCGACTGATAATTGACGGAATACAATTCACTTCTAATTCATTATGTGTAATTATATAAGTGACTAGTGTAATATCATGTGGCGAAACAAATAGCTAGTAATGACAAGCGATATTTGTTAAAATAGTAAAAATTAAATTAACACGGAGATTTGTGCTGAGTGTTTTAACCGGGCGGGAGGGGAAAGGCGCATACCTAAAACCCAACCCGTACCAGTTGAGCGAAGCGTGATAAGATAGGCTAAGACACGTGTGCTATTTAATTTAATTAGATGACGGAAAGGATAAGAGATTATACCCTTACACGTGATAGTATAGAATATTGATATTGCGGTTAAATGTTTTGTTTTCTTCCTAATTTAGTGCTGATCACAAACAAGCTGCCAGCGGTCCAATAGCACCAGTAACCATTCTTATTATTATCGGTTCTTCGATGTTGACCTGTTCGGTCCTCTCGCTTCATCCAGAGAGAGACCAAAAATATAAACAATAAGATTAATCATAACTGGACATACAAAATACCCAGATTTGTTCATTCAATTTTATCAGCCCGCTGTGGCCATATATATATATATATATATATATATATATATATATATATATATATATATATATATATATATATATATATATATATATATATATATATATATATATATATATATACAATGGCAATAGATTGGGTTATGAGATCATCGACAACACACAACAGAAATGGAATCCAGTGGACTCTGACTAAGCAGTTGGATGATCTGGATTTTGCTGATGACTTGGCTCTTCTGTCCCATAACCGTAATCAGATGCAGGACAAATTGAAAACACTTGATGAGAGGTCACAGCAATTGGGTCTGAAAATACACAGGGAAAAGACAAAAATAATGAGAATAAATGCAGGTAATGATAACAGGGTTGAACTTGAAGAAACACCAATTCAAGATGTAGAATCATACACATATCTTGGCAGTAATATAGACAAAGTTGGAGGGACAGACAGCGATATCAAAATAAGAATACAAAAGGCAAGAGGAGCTTTCATTGCATTGGGAAATATATGGAGATCAAGAGAAATCGGATCCAACACGAAAATAAGAATCTTCAACTCAAATGTGAAGTCAGTCTTATTGTATGGCTCGGAGACATGGAGAACAACAAAGACAACAACCAAAAAGCTACAGACTTTCATAAATGGGTGCTTGCGTAGAATAGAGGGATTAAAATGGTATGACAAGGTTACCAACGTGGAACTGATGACAAGAACTAGACAAGTGCCAGTGGAACAAGAGATGAGAAGAAGACGATGGCGATGGATAGGACACACACTGAGGAAACCGGTTGATAGCATTACAAGGCAGTCCTTGTTCTGGAACCCCCAGGGCAAGAGAGGCAGAGGAAGACCAAGAAGTACATGGAGAAGAGAGTTGGAAACAGAGGTGAAAATGATGAGGAGAACATGGAAAGAACTTGAGATGATGGCACGGGACAGGAGGACTTGGCATGTGTTTGTTGAAGGCCTATGCTCCTTTGGGAGTGGAGGGTTATGAATGAATATATATATATATATATATATATATATATATATATATATATATATATATATATATATATATATATATATATATATATATATATATATATATATATATACCATTGTTCCCGACTACTGACAGTCGTGTTTCCAAGGGAATTTATCCAGGAGAATACGTTGTTTCATAATCGGCACTCAACCCCAGAGAGAAAAACAGATAGGATATACCCTCATCATCTTTATTAACAGTATACCAACCAGATGTTTCCTTTAGCTATTGGAAGTACTGTCTACTATCTACTGTGAACACTAGATCGCTGTTTATATTTTGCTACATGAACTATCTGATGTGACATTTTCATATCCAATAACCCATCACCAAAGTAGGCGTTCCCCATTAGGAAAATTAATTATTCGTGGAGGAACTGGGGCTCACTTCGGAGAAGCACAACACTGGATTATGATACATGTACATTGATGTTTACGTTCGAGAGGTTGTTAACCAAGTATTGGGTAAGGCGTGATTGATGTGGCCACGAATGACAGAGTGAGAGTGAATACGTTCTAGTTACGGAAACTGTACCATCCGTTATTTTGTTTGCAAATAATGTTATTTACGGGATAGATTAACTAGGAACTTTGTTCTTGGCTTTACTGTCTGTTCTATAAACTAGTGTTAATATTTGAATTTTTGGGTTATTAACTTCTTTTGGGAACTTTTCTCAACAAGAGGGGAGGGCACTTATTGGGTTATTTTCCTATGTCTGTACACAATGATTATATTGATTTCTATATGTTTGATGTTGTGAAGTTTAGGTGATAATAAACTAAACAAAACTTAATTTATTGTGTTGGTCAGCCCCAATCTCCAATTACCATAGTTTTCACGATGTGAGTCCTGTTGTCACATAACTCTGTGTGTGTGTGAGTAGTTAACTTATAATTGTATTTATAGGGAGGTTTTGATAGATTGTCTATTTACCAAAAGATAGTCGTATAGATAGGCTGGATTAGAGAGTTCACTCATTCCAGAGACAGATCTTCACCTTCATCTATTCACTCGTGGAATCTTTTCTAACACTTTCTTTCTCAGATAACCCCACTTTTTTGTTCAATTCAAACGGGACCAAATATATCTCTAATACCTATCGACAGCAATCACTGAGAAAAATATATTCCCTTTTCATATTAAGTAGTCAAATTGGCCTGAACTGACTGATGTCTGTGGAATTTTGTTCCTTCGGGATGTAGACTCCATTTGCCTTTCTCCATTCTTTGCTTACAAGCTGGTTTTTCAAAGCATTTTCAGCAAACGGAGCAGCCGTTTGTAGCGAGAGAAAAGATAAAATGATGATGATAATATCCTGGACAAATAGATGTATCAGATGATACTAGGATAGTGCCTGATAAGACACTGGTCTTACAAGAAATACCCCATTCTCTGAAAAGAGTGATGGTTTGTCGACATCACAGGTATATTCAAGCTGTATAGGTTCCTAGATGAGATGGTAAGGTATTATCTTAGATTCCTATGGTGCCCCTTTCCAGACTAACCTTAGACTATGACTCTGCTAGGGGTAATTAACTAACCAACAAGAATTATGAACCAAACTTAAATAATTCAATAAAGACTATTGGTACAATTTATAATTTATTTATGTACAGCAGCGGTTCCCAACCTTTTTTCACTTGCGTACTCCTTGGCAGCCCATTTCTATAAATTGTACCCCTAATATTAGCAAAATATTTGAAATTAATATAGTTGCTGTTATTCAAGATTTATAGATTATAACCAGAAATAAAGGGGCCAACCACGGGATTAAAAAACAATGTAATAAAAAGGTGAACAAACAGTGCACATATTTTTACATTAAAAAAATCAGAAGTTACAATAAAAATTAATACATTTAATTTATTAATAATAATAATAAAAACGTTGTTATTGTTAAAAGTTGAAATCACTTTTTATAACACACATGTCACGTGACCATGACAAATGTTCAGTGCGATCCTTGAGCTTGTTTTGAGGCGCATAGTTTTTTTTAAATCAGGTTCAAGTGATGTAAGATACAGTCTCAATTCTGGACCTGCATTTAGTTTACTACGGTATTTATTTTTTATAAAGGTATAAGAAGAGAAAGCCTTCTCCACCAGCTCAGTATTTGTAAATGGCAACAGAAACATAAGCGCCTTGTCGGTCAGCTGTTCATATTCTCTGCTGGGACCCCAAGATGCAGCAATAGTGAATGCAGTCAGCGACCCATAGCTGTACTGCTTGCATCAGGACCAGCGAACCAGAGCTGGTCAAGACCGCACTCCACCTCCACGTGGTGGTCCTGGAAACAGTCTGCAGCAGTGCAGTCTGGCTGAGCGAGTGCGGATTGCAATGGGAAGGCAAACCCGGTCCCTAAAAAATGCCGTGCTGAAGTCGGATGTGTCGACCGAAAGGTGCAGATATCACAGCTTAGGCGTAAACAGACACAACGCAACTACCGTCCTTTTCAGGGCGAACAAAGAAGAAGAAGAAGATATTCTCTGCTGATGTCTCCCCAAAAGTTAATAAGGAATTTTCCTTTGAATTCAGCTATTAAAGTAGTATCAGTCGAAAGTTCAATCAACTTCTCTTTTTCTTTGATTGATAATGTGGCTGCTTGGAAATATTCTTCTTCAAAGGGATTTACAATCCAGTAGTTCTCTTTTCCAGGTTTCGGAAAGTAACTTCTCGAAAGATGATTTTAGCCCTTTCAAGTGTTCAATTATTTTCTCTCTCATTTCCTGGGAGAGGTGCAGCTCGTTCTCAGATAGGAAATTATGCAGAGTTTCAAATACCTCAGGCTGGCCTTTTTCAATACACGACCTCCAAAAATCTAATTTTTTAATCATAGATTCAATTTTATCTGAAACATTGAAGATCGTTACCGAGCTATTCTGAAGTGCCACATTTAGTTTGTTTATTTGTAGGAAAATATCCGATAAGTATGCAAGACTCTGAAGCCAATCACAGTCGTGTAACTTTGAAGTAAGTTGGAAAGGATGGTCTTCAAAAAAAAGTTGGACTTCATGTCTAAGTTCGAACAGACGGGTAAGGACTTTACCACGAGAGAGCCACCTTACTTGTGTATGAAGGAGAAGGGTAGAATGAAGACTATTCATCTCTTCACACAGTGCTTTGAAAAGCCTCGAGTTTGTGGACTTTGACTTTATAAAATTAACCACTTTCACAGCTTCATCAAGAACGACTTTTAATTCAACAGGGAGGCGGTTAGATGCAAGGCTTTGACTGTGGATGCAGCAGTGGCTCCAGGTTATATTGAGGGCTACCTTCGTGACACGAGCGCGAAGACCTGAGTAGCAACCTGACATAGACTTGGCTCCGTCAGTGCATAGTCCACAACAATTAGATCAATTAATGTCCTTTTCTTTGAAATAAGATTCAATAGCATGAAATATATCCTCACCTATTGTAAGCCCTCACAGAGGATGACAAAGCAAAAGGTTTTCTTCAACTTCATTGCTTTTCAAATACCTCACAATAACAAGCAAAACAGCGAAATTAGCAATATCTGTGCTTTCGTCAACTTGAATAGCAAAGAATTTATTATTTTTAATTCTACTTATTATTGTCGCTTCAACATCGTCAGACATATCCTGCATTCTTCGAGAAATGGTATTGTTTGAAAGAGGGATAGCGTTCATTTTGCGAACATGTTCCTCTCCGAGCATGCACAGAACGGCATGTTTTATACAAGGAGAAATTAAATTCTCAGCTATAGTATGATTTTTACCACATTTAGCAATACGATAACTAATACGGTAGGAAGCTTCAACCGCATTTTCGTTATCTTTGTTAGCTGACGACAAGTACGATGTCACATTCTGTTGTTTCGATAGGAGCTGAAAAAAAATTGCGTTCCTTGTTTTCATAACTGGGGTGTTTTGTTTGTAAATGCCGCAAGAGTAACGAAGGTTTCATGCTACCATTGGATAATACTTCCCGACACACTACACAGTGGGGCTTAGCACAGTCCTCATCTCCTATAAACGAAAACCCATACTTCATGTATTCGTCACTGTATTTTCTCTTTTTAGCTCTATGTAAAACTGAAGATCGTGTCTTTTCACTATCCGGCACCAAAGTCTTAGGCGTGTCCTGGGGAGTACTTGGCGATTGATCATATTCCACATTATGTTTCAGCTTGTTTACTGTGCCGGTTTTCAACCACTGATCCATATCTGATAATACACGAATTGAACAATTAATCACTTTAAGTTAAGATAAGGGAGCCGCGCTGGTGTAATGGCTTCGGCGTTGTACTGGCGACCAGGTGTTCATGGTTCAAACCCGGACGTCAGCGTTTGAAGAAATGTTTACGGTTGGAAATTTGACTGAATAGCCTGAACGGCTCCTGTGATAAACCCTCTGTGGATGGGAAGGAGCGAAGCTCCTGACCGGGTTGGAAGGAAAGTCCTCAGGTTCCCCAGCCACGCAATGACATGTCATTGGGCCGAAGGGCTGAAAGCCCAAGTGCCGCTGGTTTAAAAAAAGTTAAGATAAAACAATGACAAAAACTACTGTATATAGAAACACTGTCTCACGTTTGTAAAATTTGGGTCAAGAAACGACACTATTTCTTCCGGGCAAGGTTGCCACTCAAGTTCTAGAGATAACCCCAGATTTTCTTCTTTAAAAAACCCAGAAATACCCAGATTATTTTATGCCTCAAATACACGGGATAGACGATGCTTACACAATATTTTAGTGCAACTTTAGCACACATAAGCTGTGTGCTACCAATTTTTATTTATTTCTTCCTTTTTATTTTATTTTTTATTACCAAAAATTCACAATTATATAAAAATGATTTTATTTACCCCCTATATATGAACTCTTGAAAATGAGATATTTTAACAGTAATATACTTACAGTAGTTACATTAACAAAATGTTCCTCAAATCAAATATAAAATATAAGTTGTAACTTGTTACTGTTTAAAATTGTCACTTGTCAGCGACTCGGCATCCATGTCGACAACTTCTCCTTCGTCAAGATCATATGCATGAATTGACAACGTGGAATCTTGACTGTGAAGATCCAAAATCTTTGCATATCTCTGCCAACAACGTCCTTCACGCACATCTTCAACCACGCTTTTACTAGGATTAAACTTATGACAAACTCCATCTTTGACAACTGCTTGCTTGGCTAGTATTCGATTGGAAACTGTTTCAGACAAAAGCTTGTTGTGCTTCAGTGACATTTTTTGAGCAATTGTGCTGTCTGGAAACATCTGCTTGCATATTCAATCAAATGATCAGCTTGTGAAAACGGAGTACTGTATTATGTTCTGCCATAAAAGCCGACAACAGTGTCACGGAGAGTTTATTGATCATAAATTGCCTATATCCTCTTCTTTTTCTTCCACCCGTATCCTCTTTTTTTGTTATCACTCTTTACCTTTTTCCTGTATTTTTCGCATCCATTCGTTTGCGAAAAATATTTTCTTCCCCATTCTCAACTTTACCGTTTTCTTTCTCATACTGGTAAACGCATTTATGACATAACGTGTCAGAGAGAGAGCGTTAAAATGCATCATATTGCATTAGGTGTCAATGGACGAAACTATGAATATATTCGTCTGGTCAGACATAGGAGCAGACATATGTCTACAGCATTCCCTGCACCAGACGAAAAACACTGTGAATATTCGCTTTCGCCAGACCTATAGGCCACATATTTGTCTGCATTTTCACCTGCCACAACGAGTTGCATCGGCTGGGCGCTTAGGTAAGGCGCGATAACCGACATTTCCTCGGCGCAGTTTGAGACATTTGTCTGGAAATCCCAGCTGACAAGGCACTTACTGTTGGCCTGGTCAGCGTGAGGTGTGAAAACGCACGAGTGTCAGTTCATGGTAGTCTTCTAGTTGATGTAAGGTGTTTTAGACGGAAAGGGGAGATTATTTCGTTTGGCGAAATAAAGTTGGGACCCCTTTGTCTGGTAATAGATATAACCAGAATGTTAAACTTTATTTTCATTCAGTCCTCAAAATTCGCAGTAGACAGGTTGTTCGTGAATAGAATAAGCTGTATATCGAAGCCCTAGTTTGTTCGGAAATTTACCGAGCTCTAGACTTCAAATAAATATATCAGCCTATAATTCTAATGTGTGCGATTACCTGTAGTTCTGTGTGTTGATGTATATATTATAATAATTATCTAATATTTTGTGAAGTGTTTAAAGTGATAATCGTTTATTTCATATTTCACTAGTTAGATTTGGTGCAGAGTGCTTAATTATATAGTTTGTATTATTTTCTAGTGACGTGTGTCAGTGAAAAGCAGAATAAATTATAATTTCTAGCTTAAACAACAATGTAGCTATAATGAATTTAATTTAACTGCTAAATAATCAGACAGGAACAATTTTTCTAAACTAACTTATAAATGCTAGATGCCTCCTGAGTGTTGACGGAATACGTATGTATTCCTAATTCATGAGGATTGATGATTTTTAAATATATAACTTATTTCACGGGAAAATTTTAAATGATAAGTCAAGCTGTACGCTTGCATTTTAAAAACGTAAGTTATATTGAGAACATAATATGTAACATATTTCATATGTGGTTTTTCTTTATTCAGTGAATACTGGGTAACCCAAACTTTGCCGGCGTTTTGTACAGAGACATACCTAATAAATGCTTATACTGGGCCTTTGAGCCAGTGCATATTTCTACACTACCTCTAATGTACATGCTGCCTTGTGGCGAGAAAAATTACAGAAATCCAAAACATTAACTTTCCGACATTGTTGACAAGTGTGTGGTGAACCAAGATTATTTGTTGAGAGAAGTTGTCTACCGGTCATCTTCCTAATTAAGGGAAACCTCGTGTTCTGACATTGTGTGCTCGTTTAAGCCTAATTCTTACCTCGTGAGTCAAGTGACACTAACTTTAGTCTGAAATAACTATCGCATGAAGCAGACGCTCCCCGGTTCCATTTTGATGAAACCAACAAACAAATCTGCAGAGCTGGGATCCGCTTCATTTAACGACAGTAACAGATAAAAAGTGTGTGAGTGTCGCAAAGTTTTCGCCAGACGGCGAACCACAGAACGATTGTAAGTATATCAGGGCCCTGATGAAAGAACCCAGTGAAAGTAGACTGAAGGATGTTCTTTGTTTGAGTCACCCACGTTGTAACTTCCTTTATGCAAGTTATTGCTAACAATATTTACCCCTAGAATAAAGCAGAGTATCAAGTCTGTCCATACCTTAAAAGGGGGAAACCATAGACTCAATCATATGTATCTGTAACTCTTGGGGGTTATCACTTTCTTCTAACGGGACTGTGAGCTATATATATCCAGGGGAGGACCATACAAACGGGTCTATCACTATTGTAGCATTCCTTGATTCTTATGACTATTTGTATATGCTTTTGATGTATTTTTTATGTTGTGATGTAAGTTTACTATGATAATTAAACTATACCTACATTTATTTCAGTGTGGTGGTCAGTTCGTTCCCATAATATCTATATCATCATTGTTATATTTGTTCCCACGTCTGTGTGTCTAACTGTCGTCACTTGTATGTGCGGGCACGTGAGTGGATAGATATATATATTAATATACCTATTTTTTTATAGACTGTCTGACTCCTTTGGATCTGTTGTAGAAGATAAGCGGAAAGAGAGAGAGATTCTCGATTTCCGGGACAGCCTCTATAAATTTCTACCATCTCACTCGTGGGACTCTATTTCTATTATCACATCTCACTGAGGCTATCACTCAGTCTAATCTATTCAGAAGGGATAAACCCAAGTCTTAATTTCCCTATCAAAAATCTACGACAGAATGGTGGCTCGTTTTTCCGGGAATTGAACTCTAGTCCTGAGCAAATACGAATATCAGCTCGTTTTCAGGATTAATTTTCTTTATTCTGATATAGAGTAAGAGTGTGATGTCTTGTGAGTTTTGTACTTTTTAAAAATAATTTATCCCCTAGACGTATCCGTCTGTTTATGAGCGTGCTGACCACACATTTAATAATTGGTTTTTCCACAGCATGTTTGAGCATATATACATTTGAGTTACAGGTTGATTTTGTCGGAATATATGTTAATTACTGATTTTGTAATACTAAACGCTGGTAAAGTTTGTGAGTGTATAACATTCACAGGGGTTTGAAGAAGTAGGTGTTCGAGCAAAGCTAAGGAGTGCGGTCAGACAATTACGTCCTGTAAATTGCCTCCCTTACCCTAACTGTCTTCAGGGGTGAACTTGATAGTGGATTAAAATTGTGGGGATTTTTTTTTTTTTTTGGTCTCCTTAAATTTTTTTGCAATCATTATTTTGTTTTCACTGTAGCAACTTATTTTTAAGGAGTAATCTTAACTACCATTTATTTAGCGTAGTCGTCTGCATTAGATGCTTTATTGCCGATTAATAGCAGCGATAGTTAGATACTATATATTTTGCAGAAGGTATCCCAGGTTATAGTATATCATCTTTTTGGTTTTTTTTTGTAATTTCTCGCAAGAGGTAGGAACCAGTGTATCCTTTTTCTTATCTCTTTTTCGTCTAAGTCTCAGTCACTGAGCTATTATGGCAGAGAGTTCGAAGCTTAGACAGCTCCTCAGTGACGAGGCGAGAGAAGAAGGTTTGAACGGAGAAGAAGCAAAAGCTTTTGTCAGGGACGAACTTGAGAGATATGATGCGGAGCAGAAGGAGAAAGCAGCTGAAGCTAGAGAGCAGAAGAAGATGGATGAGGAAATGGAAATTCGCAGGGCGAACGAAAGAGAGAAGGAGAGACAGCAGAAGGAAAGAGAGAAGGAGAGACAGCATGAGTTGGCTCTTAAAACTCTAGAACTCCAAAGCCGTGGTGCTGCCTCTACCTCCAGCAATGGAGAGTCTTCTCCTCATTCTTCCTTAACTGATCCTTCTGGCACTCAATCTCTTCACCTCACCGCTATGTCTTTCGCGCTAGAATATTTCCTTTGTCCTAACGAGAAGATTGACACGTATCTAGAAAAATTTGAGAAAATTGCAACTCTGTACGGTTTAGAGAGGTCGCGTTGGAATATGAAGCTTTCTCAGGCTTTGAAAAGCAGTGCGTATGATGTTTACGCCAAACTGGAGAGCAGCCAACAAGACAACTATGATTCCCAACCTGTTGGGGATACACCCTCAACGCGAGGTACTGTTACATTGAACGGTTCTCAAACTTGTTGTTTATTTGACACGGGGCTTTCTTATGACTGCATTGTTGCCAGACACCTGGTTAAACCCGGTCAAGAGACAGGAGAGACCGTCGAACTTTGTGGAGTCTCTAAGAGTGATGCACCTACAGCCTTCCCATCGCATTGGTGGAGATCCACTCTGAATCTGTCAGAGGCGTGATCAAAGCGGCTGTTATGGATGACCCCATCTACCCAGTCACACTTGGCGGTAGATACGTGTGTATTAGGAAACCGGAAGACCCGATTGTGGCAGCAGTAACTACAAGAGGGCAAACTAAGAAGGAACGGAAGCCTGCGCCTAATTTCTTACCTATGGAACTTAAAGAAGCGCGACAAAAGGACCCTACCTTGGCACCCTGCTTTAGGAAACTGCCCATGGCTAAGGAACCCAGACAGCACGGGGACATTTTTTCTAAGGATGGCGTACTTTATCGCAGAACGGGCAAGCCTGACCAAGGTTACAACCAGCTCCTAGTACCGAAACAGTACAGAAGCCAAATCCTAGAAATGGGGTACTCTCTTCCCTTCAACGGACATATGGGACAGAACGCCACAAACCAACGAATAACCACTCATTATTGGTGGCCAGGAGTAAATACTGATATTATCAGATATGTCAAATCCTGTGCCCAGTGCCAACGTGTGCCACCCAAGCAACGGGCACCCCCAGTCTCTTTGGGTGAAATGCCAATAGTGGGAACACCATTCGAACGGGTTGTGATCGACATTTTAGGACCCCTAGAAAAGACTAAAAGAAGGAACAGATACATCCTGACCTTAGTCGATACATGCACTTTATGGGCAGAAGCTATCCCGCTAACATGCGCAGATGTCAAGCATGTCGCAGAAGCCCTCGTGCAGATTTTCACTCGGTTGGGATTTCCTCAGCAAGTGTTGACGGATAACGAATCCCCATACCGAAACCTGTTGATGGATGAGATCGTGAAGATCTTGAGGACCCAACACATCTACACAAAGCCATATACTCCGGCCGGAAATGGGCTCGTGGAACGTGTTAACGGAAACCTCAACATGATGCTAAGTAAACTAGCACAAGTGAAACCTGACGATTGGGATCTTTGTATTCCTGCAGCTTTATTTGGCTACAGAGAATCTCCTCATACGTCCACAGGATTTCCGCCAGCTACGCTTTTATTCGGCAGACCCATTAAGGGCCCGCTTAAAGCCTTACTTTGGTCGCTGACAGACAAGAAGGCTGATGAGACAGTTGTCTCAGCAAGTAAATATGTGTCGGAGTTAAAGGAAAGGTTGAAACTAGGATGGGACCTAGCAACGACTAACTTTAAGCGAGCACGCACAAAGCACGCTAACCGATACAGGAAAGTCGCGAAAGAGAGAGAACTGGAAGCAGGAGAGAAAGTTTTGGTGTTACTCCCTACCGGAAACAACCAACTAAGGATCGGATGGCAAGGGCCGTTTACCTTCCTGAAAAAGATTTCTAAGGCTAACTACCAGATCTCTATTCAAGAAAAAGAGAAAGTTTTTCATTTAAATCTGTTAAAGAGATACTTGGAAAGACCGGTACCAACCTCCGACCATCTCCTGACGATCGCCCAAACTGACGAAGATGACGATAGTGGCAGGGAAATTCCACTGCACACACACGAAATCTTTCAAAAATGTCAGAAGCGGCGACGCTCTTTTAAGCGCGCATGGGAGACATTCCAGAGGAAGGAAACTTTGGGAAGTAGACTTGAGTAGGAATTGGAGAGAGATGGAGGGCGAGATGAGATTGAAGAGGACAGACACCCTGAAGCTACGGATATAGGAAATTTATTTCCATAACGTAGACATGGAGTGATTCCATATCTTAAAGGGGGGACGTTCTGTCACAGAGCGTTTATTGATCATAAATTGCCTATATCCTCTTCTTTTTCTTCCACCCGTATCCTCTTTTTTGTTATCACTCTTTACCTTTTTCCTGTATTTTTCGCATCCATTCGTTTGCGAAAAATATTTTCTTCCCCATTCTCAACTTTACCGTTTTCTTTCTCATACTGGTAAACGCATTTATGACATAACGTGTCAGAGAGAGAGCGTTAAAATGCATCATATTGCATTAGGTGTCAATGGACGAAACTGTGAATATGTTCGTCTGGCCAGACATAGGAGCAGACATATGTCTACAGCATTCCCTGCACCAGACGAAATACACTGTGAATATTCGCTTTCGCCAGACCTATAGGCCACATATTTGTCTGCATTTTCACCTGCCACAACGAGTTGCATCGGCTGAGCGCTTAGGTAAGGCGCGATAACCGACATCTCCTCGGCGCAGTTTGAGACATTTGTCTGGAAATCCCAGCTGACAAGGCACTTACTGTTGGCCTGGTCAGCGTGAGGTGTGAAAACGCACGAGTGTCAGTTCATGGTAGTCTTCTAGTTGATGTAAGGTATTTTAGACGGAAAGGGGAGATTATTTCGTTTGGCGAAATAAAGTTGGGACCCCTTTGTCTGGTAATAGATATAACCAGAATGTTAAACTTTATTTTTATTCAGTCCTCAAAATTCGCAGTAGACAGGTTGTTCGTGAATAGAATAAGCTGTATAGCGAAGCCCTAGTTTGTTCGGAAATTTACCGAGTTCTAGACTTCAAATAAATATATCAGCCTATAATTCTAAAGTGTGCGATTACCTGTAGTTCTGTGTGTTGAGGTATATATTATAATAATTATCTAATATTTTGTGAAGTGTTTAAAGTGATAATCGCTTATTTCATATTTCACTAGTTAGATTTGGTGCAGAGTGCTTAATTATATAGTCTGTATTATTTTCTAGTGACGTGTGTCAGTGGAAAGCAGAATAAATTATAATTTCTAGCTTAAACAACAATGTAGCTATAATGAATTTAATTTAACTGCTATATAATCAGACGGGAACAATTTTTCTAAACTAACTTATAAATGCTAGATGTCTCCTGAGTGTTGACGGAATACGTATGTATTCCTAATTCATGAGGATTGATGATTTTTAAATATATAACTTATTTCACGGGAAAGTTTTAAATGATAAGTCAAGCTGTACGCTTGCATTTTAAAAACGTAAGTTATATTGAGAACATAATATGTAACATATTTCATATGTGGTTTTTCTTTATTCAGTGAATACTGGGTAACCCAAACTTTGCCGGCGTTTTGTACAGAGACATACCTAATAAATGCTTATACTGGGCCTTTGAGCCAGTGCATATTTCTACACTAACTCTAATGTACATGCTGCCTTGTGGCGAGAAAAATTACAGAAATCTAAAACATTAACTTTCCGACATTGTTGACAAGTGTGTGGTGAACCAAAATTATTTGTTGAGAGAAGTTGTCCACCGGTCATCTTCCTAATTAGGGGAAACCTCGTGTTCTGACATTGGGTGCTTGTTTAAGCCTAATTCTTACCTCGTGATTCAAGTGACACTAACTTTAGTCAGAAATAACTATCGCATGAAGCAGACGCTCTCCGGATCCATTTTGATGAAACCAACAAACAAATCTGCAGAGCTGGGATCCGCTTCATTTAACGACAGTGTCGTGAAATATTCTAATCCACATATATAAATTAAAACGTAAATGTAAAGCCTAACAAATAACTTCAATAAAAGGAATGAAGAATGGTAAAGAACAGTGCTGTCACAATGACTGTACTCGAAATCCCCTTGTTTTCTACTTCGTCTGCAAATTGTAACGTTTCACGTTGATAGTAAAAGCCTACTGCATCATTACACGCTTGCTTCAATAAAACGTGTACTGCCTTTCTAAGAAAAACCTTGAGATACGCAAGCTGATTAATGACCTAAATTAATACTAGCATTAATTACACTACGTTACCATAAACGAACGGACAGATGGACTTAGGATAGAAAGAAGGGAGGGCTGATCGGAGGAACACATGCAACACTAAACACGCGTCGCGCGATACACAATTGCTGCCATCACGCGTGTAAGGCCACATGCACTAGCTTTTTTCAAATCGACAGTGATAAAAAACACTACCCATACCAGAGTTAGGTTTTAAAATCCTGAAAAACGCTTATTAGGAAATATGACATTATACTGGTTTACGTTTGAAAACATTACAGTACCCAGACACCACATCGTTTTCGAAGTAAACAGGAGGTAGAAGAAAGTGCATATTTTGAACGCAGCCACTTTGCTCCTTTAAATTTGTATATTTGGGTTCCTTAGGACTTGCTGACAAAAAATATGTTAAACGTTACGCAAATAGTCTAGGAATTACCAAATTATAGCCAAAAGAAATAGTGAGGGATGTCAGACAACACCCAAATCAGAATCGCTCAGTGGCAGATTTTTACCCCACCATTATACGGGAAATAGGCTGACATGTTACCTCCTATTTGATTGGCGAAAAATAAATGTAAGGCTAAACACGATTAGTCGGACTATAAATACTACTTCTTTGTTGTTAGGGGAAACGTGAGTAGGAGTACTTTTTTGAAAAGCTGTGTAAACATGGCATGATTGGTTAGACCTGCCAATATAGTCAATTAGAGGCGTCAGGTCAACACCACATTTGCAAATAAACTTACTACAGAATCAGTGCGTTGAGCACCAGTGCATATTTTGCTAAATAAAAGCCTGGGACATCGGCAGATCGAAATTGTGCTATATTCATTGCCGGTCAGCGTAATTCTGTGTTATTTCCATGAATTGTGGTAAGCTTGAAATATTTGACATCTTTTAATGAAAATTGAATGTAAATTGATAATTTATGTCTGTATATATGTGTGGTTCAGTAGCGAACATGAGGTAAAGCCTATATAATGCTCCAGCCTGAACAGAAGGTGTCGGAGGAAAGTAAAACTACATGGAATTGCCAAACAGTACACTGCCACCTATATTATTGACTAGAAAGAAATAATGCTGGAATTGCAGAGGCGTGGTAACCATTAGGGAGGAATATACTGGTGAAAATTGTTTCAGATGAAGATAGCAGTTGGCCTACCGCTCTGAACTCAGTGTTTGTTATGTATTGTGCTCAGTGTAGAAATAGAGTATAAATTAGTTCTGAAGTAGGAGGTACAACCTTCTTGTTTCAGGGACTGTGGTCCTAAAGCTATTGAGCAGCACCTGGTCAGAGCTTTGCTGAATCCAGAGGCGGACAGCATACTCCTTGGTCCATATAGCAAACAGTGAGGTGTCTCCAGAACACAGGGGAGCAATCGAGCAGAGGAGTCTTTTCCTGCCGCCATCACGAAAGTTAAGCCTATGTGGCCAGCTGAGCTCAACATTATGTAACCCCATCTTAAACTAACATTGTATAAAAATAAGAGGGGAAATTAATTGTTTTAATGAACGGAACTGAGAACATCTCCAATACTAGTTCCAACAGAAATAAACACTTGAAGTCATGATGACAAATACCAACATAGCTTGAAAAAACAACCCCAGTATTACCTCATATTACCACTACACAACTGACACACATAGGATAAGATTAATAAAATATGTCACTACAAGATTTATATTGATAAATTCTGTACATATAACTTGTAATTAAAAGTGATTGTGATTCCTGGTTCACTTTGTCTTTAAATCAGGACACATATATATTAATGAAAAGTGCTTAATACATATTGATATTTGAAAATTTACCAGTGACTCATTTAAGATAGTCTTATAGAATGGTACATGTGTGTGAGTGTCACAGTGTTGTCAAGTGTGGTGGAATAAATTGACTTGTTTATCTGTCTGTTGTTGTTGTGACTTACACTTCATCATATACATACCCTAGACATTCAACGTAGTCATCACTATATTCAAGAATAATTCTGACTGAGGTATAAATATGTGGTAGCAAGTAAGGTCATCTATAATACACTACCCTTATTAGATATAGATACCTTCACAGCTGATCTCAGTCAGTACACTAAGTCCCCTATAAATATTTATATATCCCACTTTACCACAGACAGTAACAGATAAAAAGTGTGTGAGTGTCGCAAAGTTTGCGCCAGACGGCGAACCACAGCACGATTGTAAGTATATCAGGGCCCTGATGAAAGAACCGAGTGAAAGTAGACTGAAGGATGTTCTTTGTTTGAGTCATCCACGTTGTAACTTCCTTTATGCAAGTTATTGCTAACAATATTTACATCTAGAATAAAGCAGAGTATCAAGTCTGTCCATACCTTAAAATTGGGAAACCATAGACTCAATCATATGTATCTGTAACTCTTGGGGGTTATGACTTTCTTCTAACGGGACTGTGAGCTATATATATCCAGGGGAGGACCATACAAACGGGTCTATCACTATTGTAGCATTCCTTGATTCTTATGACTATTTGTATATATTTTGATGTATTTTTTATGTTGTGATGTAAGTTTACTATGATAATTAAACTATACCTACATTTATTTCAGTGTGGTGGTCAGTTCGTTCCCATAATATCTATATAATCATTGTTATAGTTGTTCCCACGTCTGTGTGTCTAACTGTCGTCACTTGTATGTGCGGGCACGTGAGTGGATATATATATATATATATATTAATATACCTATTTTTTTATAGACTGTCTGACTCCTTTGGATCTGTTGTAGAAGATAAGCGGAAAGAGAGAGAGGTTCTCGATTTATTTACATTACATTTAAAGTTAATTAAAGTTCATCTTCATCTGTTTTCTTGATCTTTGATCAAAAATGTCTTCTGTTCTAAACTTGAACAAATGTTAATAGTATTATCTCAATTATCTCACAAGTTATATTTGCATTTGCTATGTTCATTAACACCACAGACTTGTGTCATCATTGCAATGTTCACGTGTAGAGAACAACTCGTAGGTTATATGTTCCCTAGTCTTTAGATTCTTATAGTTTTTAGTTTTTAATTTCTTTTGGGTGGTATGGTTTTTTGTAAAATCAAGTAGCCCCAAACAAGGCTACTTATCTTCGAAATGTTCTTCTCGGCCTGGCCCAGCCATGGAACTGGAAAGAATCCCCCAACTGCGGTTCTTCCAATCTTAAAGGTGGCGCTGTTAAAGATCCTCTGACATTTCACAAGGGCTCAAAACAACAAGAGCTTTCTCTAGCTGACTTAGGCACGTATAATTGAGTAAACTCTTCAGGGCGTGATATACATAAGGAAGGGAAACCCGAGGCCTGTAAACAGTAAATAAATATTACACAAACATAAAGTGCCTGAAAACATACCTTTATGTTTATCTAATATTTATTTAGTGCAGGATATAATCTGAAATATAATATATATATATATAACCTACGTAGTATCGCTCACTGACTCTCTATCCAGTCAGGAGGTAAGATGAGACAGATCAGACAAAATGTGGTTTCTCATGAGAATCATAGCAAGTAAAAAATAACATAATTCATTTAATTAATAGCACACTGTTCCAGTTACTCTCTTGTTACAGTTTGTCCATGATTTGCTTCCTTACAATCAGATGCCTTGTGAAAAGAGTTATGTTTAATTCAGTTTGTACAGTAAAATAATTTCTTTCATTCTTTCCATCTTTCCAATAAGGTGGTCCATTCCAGCAAGCTTAAATCTTCAAAACTTTCCTAAAACTAACATCACAATCTACACGTCCATCTGCTTTCATTTCACAATTAAATTGAGCTAACACGTGTATGAATTCCCTCCAAGAATTACAGTGATTTCACACACACTTGTCCATTTCTTTAAGGCACATATTAATAATATAATTATATATACATACGTAATTACATTCTTTCTTACCCTCAAATACATGCAGACCGGCATTTAATGGCCCTACAGACGGTGGTACCCTGCAGATGGCAATGGAGTCTGGCAGTAGACGTTTACGCTCGTGTCTGAAGTTTTGAACTGTGTGGCAAGTATATAAGGATTGGCACCTCCCGCCTTATATAAATCAAGGTTTCCCGTACGAGAAAACATCAAGGCCAAAGTATTTTGCAGACTAGAAAAAGTGAAAATCTTAGGCGTTCTGTGCTAAAATTACAAACTTGAAATCGTTCTAGTTTCGTTATCTCTGAACGGATTTCCTTCATCCAAAGCTTATATTATTCTTAGGGCTAAGCTTTATCTATTGCAGTATCTCTCATGTCTAGATTAATCAGACTTTTCACTGGAGCAGCCTAAACATGGCAAAGCCCAACATGGTTCATGCTTCGATGCCTTAAATACACATTTTCTCCGGTTCTACACCACCTCCAGTGAAATTAAAGATATCTGCCAATAGCTAATGATCCCTATTATCGAATTATGTTCCTCATCATAGATATATTCCGATCCTACCTGCACATTGCCTTTCGAAAAATTGTCAACATCTACACATTCTCGTCTTCCTACTAAAAGGCCTTACAAAATATTAGCATTGCGTGTCCCGTGCTGTGTTTTGATTGGTTGTTTGACCTCTCTGAATTTCTGTACGGTGTAATGTTTTGAATGATAGCCGAGATAGGATTCAGACTCATCACACCGTTTCAGAACTTCAGGACATCTCTTATACACAACAAATGGGACACCATTAGGACCTGGAGTTGACTTGCACCGTGCTTTCTGGATAATGCTTTCTATTTCTTACATTGTTGGGGGCTTGGTGTTGAATTCAGCTCCTGGCTTAGTAGGCCATATAAGGCCTTCCATGCTACCGAGCGGCTCATCTTTGTGATCATCTGAATAGGTCATTCTAAGGTGTTTTTTCAGATCTTCTTTCCCGATGTTCAGTGTTCCCGACCGTGGTTGTTCAAACAGTTCTTCAGCAAACTTGAAGAGCTCCATGATGAATCTCTCCCTATCGCTCCGTGTTTTCCTTTTTCTGCACAACCATTCTGCTCTACAAAGAGCATTATGTTAGCCATTCAGTTGCTCCCAAACCTGTCGTAGTCCTTCCTTCTCTGTGGCCACTGCGTTTGTGAGCTGTGTTCGGGCATGCTTCCTCTGTTTCCTGATCTCTTCTATTCTGATTTGTCTTCTACTTTTCTGTGGTGGGTTACTTTCCAAACACTTTGCGACAGTGAAGATATATTATGTCCCCTGTGTCACACAGCAATTCGACATTGTTATTACTGTAATAAATATTCCGCCAACGGATGTATCCTTGACGAAATACGATAAAAATAATATTTTTTTCAGATCTAAACAACAGAGTACCCAAGATAAAGCTTATATATATATATATATATATATATATATATATATATATATATATATATATATATATATATATATATATATATATATATATATATATATATATATATATATATATATATATATATATATATATATATATATATATATATATATATATATATATATATATATATATATATATATATATAGTGTGTGTGTGTGTGTGTGTGTGTGTGTGTGTGTGTGTGTGTGTGTGTGTGTGTGTGAGTGTGCGCGTGTGTGTGCGTGTGTGTGTGTGTGTGTGTGTGTGTGTGTGTGTGTGTGTGTGTGTGTGTGTGTGTGTGTGTGTGTGTGTGTGTGTGTGTGTGTGTGTGTGTGTGTGTGTGTGTGTGTGTGTGTGTGTGTGTGTGTGTGTGTGTGTGTGTGTGTGTACACGTTTACGCATTCTTACTTAGTGTTATTTCTTATTTTAATTTCTCGTATTTTTTTATTTATTTTTGTGACGCTTTATGTCTATTACAAACTTAGTGATGTCGTTATTTTCTCCTTTCCTTCGTCTCATCTTTGTAGCTGTAAATATCCCATGCCTTTATTTCACCTTCTTCGTTTACGTTGGATATGACAAGATCACAATGATTTCTGGGAACGAGCTCATGTGAGTTATTTTGTCGATTTTCTATATCTATGTTTTATCAGATACAGTAATCTTAATCCCATAATGTACGTCACTCGTGTCTTGCATTCACGAAAAGAAAAACCTGCTTCAAGATCTGATGGACGCAAATTTATCTTATCATTGTCTTAAACAATGATAAGATAAATTTGCGTCCTTCAGATCTTTACAATGTGTTTTTCGCTCCCCGAACATTCGCTCTGACCTTGAGATCAGTGAGATGTTACGTGATGTCAACTGGATTGCATTCCGTAGAGATTAGAAATGTCGGGACATTTTAGTCCACAGCTGCTTGATGAATACTAGTCCTACATTTCTTATCACCTGCCTTGTCTCTGCCATACGTGTCACATTTCTCCTTTTGTGTTCCAAATCCAAAGTGTTTCGGTGTTTTTGCGAGATCCTTATTTGTGAACACATTGAATCTCACCTATGTTGCGGATTTTAAAAGAACTAGGAAATAATTATATTAAGGATATATTTAAACGTTCAGTGAAGGCTATGAACCCTTTTGGTTGCCCACTGAAGGCTAAGCATCCCTTCTAGGGAAAAAAAATGTACATAATGCATAATTTAATAAATTTTATTACAAAACAGGACCGAGGACTAGATTGGAACCAGGTCAGAAGGAAGACAGCCGATAGGTTAGTGTGGCGCTCTCTCTGCCAAGCCTCTACTCCCCAGGGTATAAGAGGAACAACTATATAAGTAAGTTATTACAAAATCGTTAAGCTCTCATAAAAGGCGTACTGGGTAACAAAATCAATGTGTGAAAAAAAGAATATATTTTTCGCAATGCAACAATCAATAATAATTTTCAGAATTCATGGATCTCCAACGAGGCAGTGGACCAAAGGTTAAGAAGAACCTGGTTTAAGGGATATAACCGGGACAACTAAATTAACATCCGAAAATAGTGGGTAACATCCCTTAAGTCACAGGTTGAAGTTTGCAGTTACAGAACATGAACGAATGAACGAAAGAACGAACTTTATGTTCGAAGGGTTAAGAATTGGGCGCGCAGGCCCGTCTAACATTCTGCCCTAACACTCTCATTTATCTTGCATACTATATCCTTTCATTCCCACATGTCACTTTAAGCATTAATTTAAAGGCATGCAACATTATAAAGTTAACATAACAGCATTCATTTACAGTATGCAATCATAATAAAAAATGAATAGGTTTTTTTTTAAACAAACAAGATAGTAATGAAAAAGAATAAACGACAAAACAAAAATAAATAATTAAACAAATAATTAGTTAATTTTAATAAATGAATTAAACAAAACGATAAATAAATAATTAAGATAAAGAAATTATGTATACCGACACTCACTCATGCGGTCAAACCGTCTACAATTAATCTGCATTTTTGAAAGTGTCATCAATCATCAGTACCAAAATTACATAAACACATTATCCGTACACTCTTGGTGGAAAATGAAATAATAATAATAACACTTTCTTACGCACTTCTGTAGCAGGAAAAGTCTTTGAGCAGTAAAAAAAAAATGTATATATGCTTATTCTCATAAACATCATCCCATTTAAGCACACAAAAACATTCACATTTCAAAAGTACAGTGGTATGCGGGTACATTATCACATACATTACATTAAATAATAATATTTCATTTATATAAAACAAATTATTAACATTTTTTTTTTAAACCAGAGGAAGAGGAAAAGAAAGGTTGACCTATGGATAGATGTTGACAGGCAAATGCTGATTCTATGGGGGTAGATAATTAGTGTTGAGGAAGTGTTTGAAAAGTACTTTGTTAAATGAATATTGTGCAGGTAGGCTTTTTGGGTGGTGTGGAAGGCTGTTCCATAAGTAGGCTCCAGAGTAGGCTAGACTCTTTTTGTACAGGTCGATCCTAGGTTTGGGCAGACGTAACTGATGTAATTGTAGTCCCTCTCTTCTACTGATTTGAAACAATGATCGTAGGTACGGCGGGGCATTGTTAGATAGAATTGCGTGAGTCAGCTTAGCTTTGATGTAGAGAAGACGTTTTTTTAGGGACAGTATTTTGAGTTATTTTCGTCTCCTTGTGTTTGGTATCGTGCGATTATCCGTGATCAGACTTACTGGCCTCTTATGCAGGGAGTGCCGTGTCTTTGAGGTGGAAGCAGGGCAACCATCCCCTAGTGTAGAGCAGTAATCTAGATGTGTCTGTATATGTGAGGTGTAGAACAATAGTCCAATGTCTGCGTCTAAGAAGTGTTTTATTTTGGCCAGCTGGTACGTTTTTTGAGCTTAGTGTTTGGTTACGTTCCGTACATGGGAGTTTCACGTTAACCCTAGAACTGTGTGTTCTGTTACAAGTTCAATTTGTATTGATTCCGCGTGTAGCTGTAGCGATCTTTTGGTGCAGTTTAGGAGTTTCTGTCTGGTGGTAATCAACATAGATTTCTTTTTTGCTGTGTTTACTGGCATACGATTCTAATTACTCCAATATTTTAGATTGTCTACATCGCTTTGAAGTGTCATTTCAAGTGCCACGCAGTCGTTGTCACTAGTGTAGATAATACAATCATCAGCAAAGAGGTTACATGTTGAATATTTTAGATGTAGTGGCAGGTCGTTGATGAACAGTGCGAAGAGTAGGGCCCAAGAAGAGAACCCTGCGGTACTACTGTATCTACGTATATTCGAGAAATTTGATGTCGAGTTGTTGTGAAGGACTAACTGTTGTCGAGCTGCCAAGAATGATTTGATGATATTTAGTGGATTATGGCCTATTCTGGGGGTTTCCAACTTTTGAACCAAGATAGTGTGGTCAATCATGTCAAATGCTTTTTTGAAGTCAACAAAAACAGCACCACATAATTTTCCATCATTTACATTCGACAGGCATTTAGTTACCTGCCATTTTTTTAGAGCTGTGTGACAAGAAGACTAGCTCTCAATGAGTAGTTTTTTGTTGTTAAGTGTTGAAATGTGGTGTTGTAAAGGTGTTTCTCTAGTGTGTTTGAAAGAGATGATAGAAGGGATATTGGTCTGTAACTGTTGGGGTCGCTATGTGAGCCCGATTTATAGAGAGGATACACTTTGGCAGATGTTAATGCTGTGGGGAAGTAGTTGTGTGCAATACATTGGTTGTACACATAAGTTAAGGAGTCGCAAATGATGGGTGCAGCGTAACGTAGAATCTTATTGTTGATACCATCAAGCCCAGATGAATTGCTGTTTTTTTAATGCCACGATATATTTGAGAACTTCATGTACTGTTAGAAAAGGAATATCTCTTAAATCTGTTATGGTGTTGCAGAAGGCTGTCAATTTACTAATATCGCAGTCCATTGGCTTTAGTGTCGACTTGAGATGGCTAATTTATGTTTTGAAGTGGTTACTAAAATGAGTTGCCGTGAGGGAGCAGCTTTTTGGTAAAGAGTTTAGTGACTTTGATTTGTGTGTTAGTTTTCTAATGGCTGCCCAGACTTCTTTGCTGTTTGCTTTGTCTAGAGTCATTTTTCTGAAATGTAGTTTCTTTTCCTGACGAATGAGGTATTGTACTTTGTTTCTAAGAATCCGATACCTGCTGAAACCTTTGAGCTTATGTCCCGCTCTCTCATTGTTGATAATATTTCGTTGGTTATCCATGGGGTCTTTCTGATGTTTTTGACACGGACCTGCTTTATAGGAACATGTTCGTCGAATACGTTGTTGAAAGTTTGTGTCCAGTATGTTATGGCTTCTTCTGGATGCGGAAGTTGGTACACGTATGAGAATAATTGAAGTTTTAAGTTTTTGAAATTCCCGTAATGGACTGTGATGTGTTCCGTTTTAGGTGCTTTAAACCCCTTTCTCGTCCAGGTACAGCAAATAGGATAGTGGTCACTTAATGCTGTCTGTGTGACTGTGCATTCTATAATGTTTTCTGGGCAGGTCGTATAGATATGATCAATTAGTTTATATGATGTGTGTCAGAACAACTGTGTAGAGGATGTCCCCAGTTGTCAGGAACACTTATCAGGGATAACACTCCACTGTGTTGCACCACTGCAGTGTGGATTTATAATAACAATAATAAGCTCGCTCCTCTAGGAGTACGACCACACAACAATGGCTGACATAAGTAATCAACACCTTCAACAGGAATTTCCCTTTATTACTAAGCACAACACACTCAGGCCTCACACGGCCAACGAACGCATGAAATACAATATAAGAATGACATGCCAGAGTAACTTGCCTTAACAGCTTAATCTATCAGCATCATACACCACAGTACGACTTAACTGAACAAACACTGCAATGACCATCGCTCACCATGAGCGGCAAAACTGTGACAATGGTACACTCAACTCATTGACAACTTATAACTCTACGGCCTGTAACAAATACAATCTAGACACTACACTGTACTAGAATAACAACTTAATAATCCATCAGACCCAGAATATGGCAAGCACTTATAACAAATAGTCCATAACATGAACTTCACAGCTAACTCCTCATCTGAACCAAGAGAATGCCATAGTTCTTTCCTACTGTCGTAGATTTTTTAAAAGGGGAATTAAGACTTGGGTTGGTCTCTTCTGAATAGATTAAAATAAGTGAATAGTTCAGTGAGAGATGATAATAGAAATAGGTTTCCAAGAGTGAGATGGTAGCAATCAATAGAGGCTGTCCCTGAAAAAAATCGAGAATCTTCTCTCTCTCTCTCTCTCTCTCTCTCTCTCTCTCTCTCTCTCTCTCTCTCTCTCTCTCTCTCTCTCTCTCTCTCTCTCTCTCTCTCTCTCTCTCTCTCTCTCTCTCTCTCTCAGCCTATCTTCTACAACAGATTTAGAGGAGTCAGACAGTCTATTGACTACATATATTAATATATATATATATATATATATATATATATATATATATATATATATATATATATATATATATATATATATATTACCACTCACGTGCACACGCACAATTTACGACAGTTAGACACACAGACGTGGGAAAACTATAACAATGATTATATAGATATATTTGGAACGAGCTGACCAACACGCTGATTAAGTTTAATTGTGAAGTTTAATGATCAAAATAAACTTCCATCACAACATATAAAGTTACATCAAACATATACAAATAGTCATAAAGTCAAGGAATTTCTACAGGAATGATAGACCCACAGTTATGATCTTTTCCCTCGAGGGATAGCCCAGTCCTGTTAGAAGGAAAAGGAGATGATAGCCCCAACGAGTCACGGATACATCTGCGGTAGTCTAATGATTTTCCCCTTTAAAGGTATGAACAGACTTTGATAGTAGTATGCTCTATCCCAAGGAAAAATATACCTGCATTAGCAACAATTTGCATAAATGGAATTACAAAATGGGTGAATAAATGGTTATATAAAAAAACTCACTCAGTCTACTTTCACTCGGTTCTTTCATCAGGGTACCCTGGCTCACGTTCTTACCTAATAACTTGCTGGTGTTCGCCGTCTGGCGCACTGTATGACGCACCGTTTAAATCTGTCTATCTTTTGCTGAAGCGGATTCCCAGCTCTGCAGATCGTGGTTTCATTCACGGGGTCCGGGGAGCGTCCGCTTCGTGCGATAGTTTTCTTTATAGATTTAAGTTAGTGTCACTTCACTCCGTTCAGGTAAGAATTAGTTTAAGCGGGCACACAGTGTCAGAATCACGAGGTTTCCCTTATTTAGGAAGATGACCGGTTGGTAAATTCTTTCAATAGATAATTATTGTTCACACCCACAGTTCATCAAAATGTCGGAAGGTCAATGATTTGGAATGTTTTTACTTGCCACAAGGGCTGAAATGTACTCGAGGTTTTTTTCTGGAAGAGTTAAATCAGGCTCGATGGGCCCGTTACTTCAGTTAACCTTTAAAGTTCTTGTAAAGATTATACACCAAGTCTTTAAGGAAAATGTTTTAGTTCTTCTCAGATATTTCTCGTGTACTCAAACGCTGGCAAAGTTGGGTCACCCCAGTTTTCACTGAATAGAGAAAAACAACATATCAAATACTTATACATACTATGTACTACGGTTATAACTTACATTATGAACTGCAAGCGTAGAGCTTGTCTTATCATTTAACACTTCCGTGAAATAAGTTATATTCATAAAATCAGTCATCATGAATTAGAAATGCATACGTATTTCGTCAATACTCAATGATGAATCAGTGCAGTTATAAGTTAGTTGAAATATTCACGACGGGTTATTAGCAGTTAAATTAAATTTATTTATAGCTGCATGAGTTTTAAGCTAGAAATTATAATTTATTCTGCTTTCCACTGAAACACGTCAGCTAGAGAATATAAAAAAATTATAAATTAATTTCTTCTGCACAAAAGAAACTAGTTAAAATGAAATAAGCGATTTATCCCTTAAATCACTCACAAATACTACTAGATATCTAATATAATATTTACCTCAACACAGAACTACTAAGAACTTAAACCACTTCGACCAACTAAATGCCATCTACTATCAACAGAGATTCTTAGGAATCGAACGAGGCCGTTCTCGTCTTGACTGCGGAGTTACTAAGTGAATGAAATCTAAAACTCTGGTTTATAACTTAAACAGACCAAGGATGCGCGCTATTTCAGAACCCCCCCCCTACCCCCCCCCCCCCCCGTCTCCCCCTCTCCTATCTCTCTCTATTACACTTCCCTCCAACTCAGACGCTGGCCATAATATGCTAAACGTGCGTCTTCACACCTCACGCCCAGGACTGACCGTAGAGCCGTGAGTGTCATGGAAAAACCAGACGAATGTCTGCCATTCGGTCTCTCGGGAACACATTTCTCACACTATTTTGTCTACTGCCGGGCCTGACACCGAGAAACTTAACCGTAGAGCGCCAGATATGTCTGCCATCCCATGTCTATCGAGACGAATCTCACACTATACGCTCACATCCAGGGGACTGACACGATTATGCAATTAATGCGTTCTAGTATGAGAAAAAGAAACGGTAAAGTCAGAATGGAAAAGTAAATTTTTGTCGCAAACGAACGAATGCGAACAAACAGGAAAAGGATAACAGAGCGATAATAAAGTAGAGGACACGGGTAAAAAAGAATATAGAAAATTTATTGATCATAAATCTCTATGCGACACCTACCATTGTCGTTACTGCATTCTCCAACCTACCCCAAAACACAACATGAGTATGAAGTAAGCTATCCAAGGTTCTTGCAGTCGTGAAAAATGACAACGACTGTCCTCCCCTGGTCACCCAAAACACAATGCATAGTACATTCATAGTAACTCTTCTATAGGCACCCATTACACTAGATAATCTCATAGAATAAACAATCATTTGTAACAAGGTTTAGATATACATTAAATTCAACTCTATAGCAAATTGCCTTTATGGCACCATGATACATAAATTCCAAAGCATAACAAAGTATATCGTAAACATGATCTTTAAAGTTTACAAAACATCTCTAACGTGGTTGCAATTAATTGCTACTCACTATCACATGTAAACACCTCCTCCGTTCTCCTCACTACATTATAAAGCTGTACAGAACAACTTATATTTATCAGAATAGTACTGGTGGCGTGGGTCAGACTCTGCGGTTCGGTTCACGTTAACTGAAACACCTTAACTGAACGCAAACCCGCAACCTATCCCTTGCTATTGCTGGACTATTAGCAGGTGGTTATGGAGCAACGACATGTGCTTCCACCTGACTGCATCACGCGCACCCCACCTATTCGCGAAAGTAACACGTGCAACCTTGGTATTGTCTCGCAATGACAATACCTCAACGAATCTAACTGGCGCGACCTCATTAAACACTCGTCTGAGTGTGCGCCAACTAGCACTCAGGGGAACATTGCAAACCCATACCGCGCGGTTATTCGCTATCAGGCTCTCAGATATGCTTTTTCTGTTCCTATTCATGTCCCACGGCCCCGGAGTATGGGTATTCATGCGCGCCTGTCGCGACCCTCGTTTCAGATGTACTTTCTTCTCAGGTGGTGATACCTCGCCCACTTGATCATCCGACTCGGAACTTTTGTGTTGCTGAGCCTCTGCTCCAGCCAATCCCATGGCGTTAGGCACTCCCCGTACATTGCCGACGATCAAATCGGCGATTGGGTTCTCTAGGACAAACACGTTCACTCTACCTGTTATGAACGGGGTGTCCACATTAATACATGCCTGGGGGTAAGACTCTACTTGCCCCCAAACGTGGTACACTTTACAGTTTTGCCTGTGAGGCAGGATTCGTTGATGCACGAACGACGTACCCCGACTGTAGTGCACCCAGTGTCCCTCAACACCGAGACTGGTTTCTTCTCTACCACATCTTTGTGGAAAGCCCCCTTGCCAGTCTCATGGACCGCCGACAGACATGGTGCTGCATGCCCGCAGTGTAGCACAATATTCTCGTTTGCATGGAGCAAGGAGACACCTCACACAGTCCTCGCTGGCAAAAGGGAAATATCTGCGTCCGACCCGGACGATGGCTAGATTCTGACTGACCTACCTTCGCACCTGATTTCCCGGCTTCCGGTAGTCACCTGACTTGCCGGTGTTGCTATACCCGGCGTTGCCCGGCTGACTTTTCGTACAAACGATGTACTGCAAAATAACGCCGTGACAATGTGTCTGTTACTCTCGTGGGTTGATTGACTAACTGTGTGAGGTTGTATGAGATGGTGATATCATCCCACGTGTTTTTCGGTTTGCGAAGGTCAATGTTGAAATCCCCCAGTAATATAATTTCCTTCGAAGACGCCCAAACGTTGTCCATCATTCGTGAGAATGTGTCAAACCATGCAGTAGAAGAGCTAGGGTTTCGGTACAGGTAACCAATTAAAACAGGGGTCAGGTTGGGGAGTTTTATTTCAAGCCATATACATCTAATGCCAGCATGTTCAAGATCATCACGGCGTCTGTACTGAAGAGATGTTGAGATGTATATGACTAGCCCTGTTTTATGTTGTCTGTTAGAATCCCTGCCAATGGTGGTGAATCCATTAATCCTAATTTCTTCATCTGTAATTTTGTCATTGAGACGGGTTTCAGAAAAAACCAAATATGTGGATGTTTTGTTGGAGAGAGGTGGAGACTTCAGAAAGCTTACCTAGCAGGTGGTAAATGTTTAAATGACCAATTTTAAGCCCTGATAGCTTAAGCCATGAATGAGTTATATTGCCTATATTTTGATTAGAGTTTTTGCATTCGGACAAGATAATAGTAAATAGGAAAGAAAGAATGAGGGGAGTAGGAATGGGTAAGAGGCAACTAAATTAGTACACAATGCTTAATACAAAATCGTAAACAAGTTATAAAATATACACTGCAATAGATGTCTCTAAAGTCGTGAAAACTGTTTACAGTATCTTAATCTTTGCAAAAAGTGCAGTATTTATCTTCAAATACAAACTGTTCCGAACACAAAGGATTGTTTTTACTTCAACGTCAGTGTAGAGAATTAATCTTTTATGGACAGTTAAAGGTCCACGCTGTGACTTAGTTTGTTATTTTTGTGAGGGATTTCCTAATTTTCATCAACACGAAGAAACGAAAGTGCAGGCGGAGATAAGGCATCAGTTTGGGTACTAAACTCCAAGCTGGTTTGACATACAGCTTTTAAGTGAGTTTATCTGCAACAGCTTGGTGTTTGTGCGCAGGATTTTGTTCTGAAAAGTCGTATACAGACATCTGAAATGTCTGCATCAATACTTCTGGGCTATACTGCCTAAGCTGATGTAGCATGGATAAACTATGAGAGTGACGTTCTTGGCGAGTAGAGACGGGATGAAGAAAGTCCCATTTCCTAGTTGTAGTTCCTGTGTTGTGGTTACTTGATGTAGAGGAGGAATGGGTCATACTTGTAGCCCAGTCTTTCCATCTGTCTAGTTGTGGCTGTCGAACAGGGAGTGGCGGAGGTATCTGTATTGTGGGTAATGGGGGAAACATTTGGTCATAAAGATTAGGGTGGGGGATGGGATTAGGTATAGCTTTGCTAGATGAATGAGTATCACCTGAGGATGACGATGAGTGGTTATAAGGGGTTATGCGTGGATTCACTGAGTTTAGTGTGTAATTTGTGTCACTGATGGATGAATATGTGTGTTTCTGGTGTGTCCTCTTGGGAAACTTTAAATTTTTGGCTAGGTAGCTAGTCACTAGCATAGAAGTGTGGACTTGATCTATATATCGAACTGTTCAATTGTTGCACAAATTTCACTGGGAAATTTTTGACCACCCGCCCTACAGCCCTGATCTCGCGCCAAGTGATTACCACCTTTTCAAGCACCTAAAGAAGTGGCTGGCATCCCAGCGGTTTGAAACTGATGATGAACTGCAGACAGGCGTTAATGAATGGTTCATGACACTGGCGGCAGACTTCTTTGACACTGGAATTAAGAACCTGGTGCCACGATACCAAAAATGTGTTGAAGTCAATGGTGACTATGTTGAGAAATGATGTAAATGTGTGTTTTACTTTTGGCTGCAATAAATCATTTTTATATATGATGGGTTTTTTTTATTATTTTATACCGGGAATTACTTAAAAAACTCGCCTCGTATCATCTTTTTTGGTGCACCTGACTTTGATGTGAAAAAAGATGTGTTGTGTATGTAAGAAATGTGATGTTTAGTATAGAAAGTATAGCACGTTGTTGTTGATATCTACAGTTTGGCGTGCTTTACCGTAGCTGGGTGGAATTATTGATGAGATAGATATGGAGGTGTTTGAGAATTTTTGTTTTATGTTGTCAATCATTCTGGACATGTCTAATGGGTTAATAGTGTATCCATTTGTGCTATCATTTATCCCTACTGTGGTTTTCCTTATGTTAGTATTTGTGTTGTGATGGCTGATTTCATTGGTTGTTCTCACAATTCCAGCTCCTGGTAGTGGTATTACTGTGACTATGTCCTCTGGCGTTGTTGACATTCTGTCACTGTTAATACCTGTTAGCAGTGAGTCCCCAATGATGATGTGATGTGAGTTGTGGCTGTGGTCGTGCACGGCGGCGTTGTTGGTGCCTGTGAGATAGTGAAAGAGTGAAAGTGACAGATTCTGTGAGAGAATCAAGGGCTATTTTAATAAGAATGCCTGATATCTGCAAACACATCAAACAAACACTTTTCTCACTATCAGGGTAGTTCACTACTGTGAAACTGAAAAGGAATTTTTAGCAGACACGTAATCTGTATCTCTCTCTTGATTGAGTTAAATAGAGACAGAGGATTGATATACTAGTCACATTTATATCCCTTCTCTGATTAATTTAATTGTTATTTCATTTACAATTATTTTACGGCTCGAGCCCCCTAGGTAAAAGAATAAAGAATTTATCTTAAACTTATTACCACACTGAAGACAACAACCATACATCTGACAAGTTACAAAGTAAAGTAGATACGGTTGGTTTAGTTATTCAAATATAAAATAGAATTTTCAAAAGGAAAAAACAAAAGAATCCCACTATGCAGAATGACAGTTACACTGGTATTATTGCACATTTAGTGTTACATTAGGCAAGTTTCATCACTTGGGTACAAGTTTGAGGATTTGTCTGTTTCGCTTCTCAATAGATGTTGTTTGTTACTCATCTTTTGGGAGATTTGTTGGTCTTCTGGGTTGATGTTGGCAGGTTTTGACTCAATGGGTTGCCTTGGCTCTCAGTTCATTACAGTCTCTTACTTCAGCACATTTGGTTGGTACTGCATAAGGACTTTCTTTTCTTCACCATTAGGACCTCTCAACAAATCACTACTGTTCTGGTTCTGGAAGGCTTTAGGTGGTTAAGTTCAATTACTTGAATCCTAATTAAATGTTGCCCTTCCAGGTGGCACACAGTGTGAATCGTTTCTGTCTGAGCGGGTCCCATCTTGGTTCTTTGTTGAGTGCCAAACACTGTAGGGTTCCGATATTTAAGAGCTCATCCTATTCCCTCCCCCAAGCTTCACATGTTTGGTGGGTAGGTTTCAACATGTCAAAACTATTCCTAGTCTCCAATAAGCATGCGTTGGACCAAAGTGGGAGATGTAATCTCAAAACATTTTGTCCTTTATCGCTATCTGTTGCATGTTCTCGTAATCATCAACTATTCCCCATTCAGAAAGTGTAGGGTGGGCAATGTCTAGTTTCCTTACTTGCCCGAATAATTAATCGGATGTATCTCACACCTCTTAGTCGGTGAGCCTTATCAATTATGCCATCTGTGAGAGGCATTAGATGACTCTTGACGTCAAGTGTTAACCTTACTTGGCGGTTATGATGCAATGATCGTCGCCAACAAGTCTGAATCGCAGTCTGTTGTCATGTCTAACCTTTCCTAATGTGCGAGCAGAACGTCCAGAAAGGTGTTGACAGTAGAGTATGGCAACAGTACAGGGTGAGCTGTTACGCTACGCCGCGACAGTAACACACCAAAGGGCAATTAAATAAAGAAAGTAGCATTGAATAACTGAGAACTGCAGCTTATTATAGGACAAAGGAGAAAATGGTATGGAAAATTGAAGTAGTTATAGGAGAAAGACAGATGAAACATGGATGAAATTGGTTTTGTCACAGTGCCATTGATGTTCTTCTTGCTGGAGGTCTTCAGCGGTATTTTGTGTCGGTTGTTGTGTTCTTTCATGTCCTGTTGTGATTGCTGCTTCGGGGTCTACTTGTGTGGGTTGTCTTGGTAGGTTTTAAATTATATGACTAATTTTTACCTCAATCGAGTAAGTCTAGTTTGGTTGTGTTTCTTTTCGTTCTTTGTTCTTAATATTCTGTTTTGACTGTTTTCAAGCTTGTGATGTTGTGGACATATTTTGTCTTCAGGAACAGGTGTTTGACGTTGTGTGGGTAAAACAGCAGGAGATATTTGTGGTGTAACTGGATGGCCTGATATTTGAGGGTTTTGGGCACCATCGTCCTTGTGTTTACTTTCTGAAACTTCTTGTATTTGGTCTATTCGATTTATTAACCTTGTGTTTTCTTGTTTGAGAGACTTGACCTCATGCCTGAGTACGTCAAGTTCTCTTTTGAGTGAGCTGTCTATGTCTTGTTTGAGTTCAGCAATGATGGTTCTAACTGAATTTTCGAGGACGGTAATCATCGCCTGACAGCATCGCTTCTCTGTTCCCTCTTCTAGGCTTCGCACTTCGGGGCTGTCTTGCTCTTTGGTGTACTCAATAGCTAGGACCTGTTTAAGAGGAGAGTATAAATGATGATGGATAGGCATTATCCTTCTAGTAACAGTGTTATTGGTGCATGATGGGGGTGTCTCGTGTGCACTAGGTGAGTGATTTAGATCTGGATTATCTGTAGGTATATTTGCATTAAGGGTAGATGATGCTAGTTCCAAGGTACGTTTTGGAATATCATCATTAGAAAGAGAAGCATTTTCTTTTGGTTCCTCTCCAGTTTGCACAATTATTGGAGTGATGCTCAGTAGAGGAGAACTGACTGGTATGGGAGAGGGGGGAGGACTGGCTTCAATGGTTAGCTGAGATTGTGCGTTGGTAGGCCTGTCTCCTATCATTGTTGGTGGAGAGGCAAGATCAGTTGCAATCATGGTGTTATCTAGAGCTGATCTTTGTAGGCGAGAAAATTTAATGTCTAACCATGTCTCTACACACTCTGCCGCTCTTTGAGCTAATACTTTATCTTTAGTGTGGTACAGATGTATTGTGAGGAGGTCGGTGCTTATTTTGTCCTCAACAATAGCGGCTAGTTGATCGCTCCGGGTTTCAATAGAACAGTTACGGTAGTATTCTAGGCAAATGTGTTTGAAAATTTCGAAGTGTTGGCTGTTACGGAATTCAACAGAGCAACGTTGACCCTTGTTGGTTTGCTTGATGGGCAGATGTGGAGGGTTGTTCCAGCACATCAACCGTAGCGGGAATGACAGAAAGAGAGACATTTACGGTTTGTAGTGAGAGACTCGTCTTAGTCACTGAACGAGGCGAGGTTTATGTAGTATAGAGATAAAAATTAAATACAGAAACAGAAGTTAGAATTAGCGTTAACTCTAGATAAATCAGCGACGCTGTTATCAATCGAGATTTCAACAGGCATTTATGTCAGGTTGCCGTCCTTAGTATTTGACTGTCCTTAGCCTACCTGCAAGGCAGCAAGTATTGTGACTTTGTTTGAGTGTTCTGTACAAAAAGGTAGAAATTCGTTGACATCAATATTTAAGCTGCCATCTTGGAAGGGGAGATCACTTTTTCAAAATCAGATATATGATTAGTGGATCACAGAGAAAGAAAAATAAGAAGCATTATGCATCCTATGATTCAGTTACAATTTAAAGAATCACATATCCGAAATGTGAATCAAAGCAAAAGTCGCTTCACGCGGATAATAATCGACTGAAAACTTTCTAGTGAAAATACATACATATCTTGGATTTACGAATGCAATACATACATTATGCGTCCTGTAATCGTGTGCAAACTTTCTAGAGAAAAGTTAAACAATCAAATATACAATGATTTGCAAATCATAACAGACCCCAAAAAAATCATCAGGCATCCTATGTTAGAGTACAGATTTTCTAGTAAAGATATTAACAATCAATCATGTACAGTATTTCTTAGTTTATAAATTTAAAAAAACATAACGTTCCATTAAATTTATTATATTAAACGCATGATGTATATTATAATCGTGCGCAGACTATCAAGCGAAGATGTCAGATATCTGTTTTCCTTCCTCGTTTATCCATTTATAGCCTTTCTTTGTCTTGTTTACCTGGGAATGGTTTTTCTCAAAGCAGATTTATAGGTTTTGGTTTTTGTTGTTATACTTTCTTTAAACGCGATAACTGTTTATAGTGTTAATAATGATACCACGTACATCTAGACCAGAGTTTCTCAACAGGTGTTCCGCTAGAGGTCACTAGGGGTTCCGAGAAAGATCGTGATTGAAAAAATCTAAACGTGTTTTTTTTTTTCTCACTTTGCGCGTCGGGCGATAAGTCCTGAAGCTCGAGTCTGCACTGGTACCACACATATGGACAGCCATATCTCTGGTTTTCTGACTGAGCGCATGGAAGTCATTAGACAAGCTGTGAAATCTGATGGGAGTGTTCATCTATTAGACAATTTTAGCTTTTGTAGCTGAGCTTTTATTAAAAATGTTTTCGTCATAAACTCACTCTTAAATTTGTTTTCTAAATACAGCAATATTACCAAAGTCAGCTATGATTTGTAAAGAATACTTGCTTTAAAAAAATGCTGAGCAGTTAAGAATGAAAAGTGATGGCTTATAAAACTGCAAACATTCCTAATGAAACAGTACATCCTTCTTAATGCATCTTCTTCTTCTTTGATCTTCAGCCACCGGCTGTCAAAGCAGTCAGTGGCCATCACGGCTGGTGATGTCTTGTAGAGCAGCAACAAACTGATCCCACTTTGTTCGGTCGTCGGCTATCCTTCTGGTTCATTCTTTGCATCTCGGCCTCCACACTTCTACGCCATGTTGTTTTTGGTCTGCCTCTCTTTCGCTTTTCTTCACGGGTTCAAAGCATAGCTGTTATTCTGATGGCATCGGGGTCTCTTCTGCGGACGTGACCAACCCAACTCCAGCGTCTGCCAGGTAAGATAGTAAACATGTCCTCTTGGATGCTCATAGTAAGCAATTCTTGGTTGTTGGTGGTATTCAGCCAAAAGATTCGGAGACTTTGCCTTAGACAGATTGTGTGGGAAGAGGACAATTTCCAGCATTCCGCAGCATAGAGACGTACAGAAAGTACACAGATCTCATATAATTTTGTGTTCGTGCTGTACTAAGAAGACTTCCAGATGTTGTTTACATTATTAAAGGCTGTTCTTGCTTCATTCATTCTGTTGTTGATGTCTTTGCTTGTTCCGACGTCTGGCGTTACTATGAATCCTAGGTATGTGAATGTGTCTGTCTGTTCTAGTGTGATAGTTGCAACCCAGGTTCTATGTTTGTGAAGTTGTTCGTTATGTACTGACCCTGTTGTGTGTACGTTCTTATTTAAACCAATGATGATAGTGACCTTCTTTGTTCTTGTGTATGCTTGTCTGTTACGTTAGTAACACTTGTCTTGCTAATGTGACTGCTTGAGTGATACTTAATGACCAGACAACTATGATGACTGCAATGACTGATCGACTCTAAGCTGACAACAAAATTCCTTTATTGTTGACTATAACATATTTACAGTTGGCCATCTCCGTGCCTGATTATAAAGGTGGTAAGAAGACACATGCCCTCTACGTTGACACTTTCATACAGCATTTAATTCACTGGTCAGGAACTAGTTGATTAACGTTTGACCTCTGTTGACCACAGTAATACTGTCTACTATTCTATACTATATTATTATGTTGCATGATGTTAGAAAGACTTAAATTGCATGCTGACGAAAAGATCAGAGAAGAACAAGCGGGTTTCAGGCCGAAACGATCATGTATTGATCAAATATTCACACTAAGAACAATTATAGAAGAATCAGTGGAAAGGCAATCGCCACTTATTATCACCTTCGTCGATTTTCAAAAAGCCTTTGATAGTCTACACCGCCCATCATTGTGGAAGATACTTACAATCTATGGTTTTCCAACAAAATATGTGAATATAATCAAAGCGCTATATGACAATGCAAGATGTTGTGTTAGAACAAATAAAGGGAATACAGAATGGTTTACAGTAGAAACAGGGGTGAAACAAGGCTGTATTATGTCACCACTACTTTTTTGGAATAGCTATTGATTGGGTTATGAGAAACTATACCCACAATGAACAATTGGGTATAAAATGGACAAATGGAAAATTCCTGGGGGACCTGGATTTCGCAGATGATGTAGCATTCTTAAGTTCAACACCAAGACAATCCCAAGAAGCAATAAATAATTTGTGTCATCTCTCGGTTAAAATTGGTCTCCAAATAAATGCCTCTAAAACTAAAGCTATGAACTTTTCTAACGAGACCTTTGATATCATCTTGAACGGGGAAAAACTACAGAAAGTTGAAAGTTTCAATTATTTAGGCAGTAAAAATGACTCAGGATGGTGACACAACAAGAGAAATCCATACTAGAATTGCTTTGGCAGCTAGCGCCTTCAATAGATTATCTAACATTTGGAAATTACGATCATTGAATATACATACCAAGCTTCGGCTGTTTAATTCAAATGTTATCTCAGTGTTAACATACGGCTGTGAGAGTTGGAAAATAACAAAATCATTGGAGAACAAGCTGAATACATTCGAGAACAAATGTCTTAGAAAACTCATGAACATCAGTTGGAAAGAATTCAAGACTAATCGACAAATAAGAGAAGACTCTAGGCAGAAATATGTCTCCGACTATATAAGGAAAAGACGATGGTCATATATCGGTCATGTCCTACGAATGCAAAACAACAGAATACCACTACAGGCGCTCACTTGGGTTCCTGAGGGTAAGCGGAAAAAAGGAAGACCAAAAGAAACACTCAGAAGAACAATAATAAGAGAAGGAAGAACGTTGGGCCTAAATAATGTGCAAGAGCTAAGAGGAGTGGCGTCACAACGAACAACCTGGAGAGCACTGGTTTCTGCCTTATGCGCCGTGTTTGGCGCTTAAAGAATTTATTATTATTATTATTATTCTATACTTGTTAATGGGCTGTTCTTAGTATATTCAATTTGGCTTCGAAATATTAGCTGGGTCACCACCAGTGCTGAAAACTTATTCTTAGTCACTAGAACTGATCTTTATAAAGTCTGCCCTATGCGTCTGACACTGGACCACTGCTTCTAAACGCTTGTGCTTGACTATCTGCACTTGATTAACTATTCGAGAGTTTACCTACCAAGATTTCTTGAATGAACTGCTGGCGACATACTTGACACAGCTCGACGTGGAAACTACTTGTCATGAAAACATCTTTTGTCCGTCTTCCTTTCTGCAAACTGCAGCGGCACCGTAAATACAATGGTACCTGAGCTGGCCATTAATTTATGGATGGTCGCTACGGTTAGTCTATGCTAACCTGCTCTCAGCTGACTACCTGAGCGAAACGACGAGTGAAGAGTGAAGTAAACTCTTCTGTCAGCGCACGGACTTCCCGTGTCGCTGATGACGTATCAACTAAATCCCGCTACTCAATATTTATCACTTGTTATTCTCATCCCAGTTATCTCCCTTTCCTATCACACTAGCTTCTGGTTCCTTATTGTTATGGGCTCAGGTTTTCTTACATTGAGTGTCATTACTTCTGGCTTCTTAAGATTGATGTTCAAACCCACCTGTCAGCTATACATATTCAGTCTATGTGGTTTTTCTTGGACGTGTTGATGTGAATGTGCGTGTGGCATGATCGTCTCCCCTACTTCGCAATAATGGCCCAACAATGGCTAACTTTTGAGTATAATTATGAGGGTATTCATTGGTATCAACCTTTGCTCAAGATTACTCTTGGCAGAAATATAACCAGAAGAATGATGCTTATATTTAAGGGAGCCTCATAGGATGTTAAAGAAAAGCAAGCATAACGACTGAGATCATCTAAGCCGGAGGATCTCAACGTGGACCATGCCATATTTCTAAGGGGCCACAGTAAGATGGTAAAGTACGTTTTTTTTTCCAGCTATCAGCGACTATGAAGGGGGTCACAGAGGCAAATTAGGCTCAGAAGTGGCCATTAGCAAAAAACGGTTGAGAATCCCTGATCTAAGCTGTTGTGAACTTATAATCTCCCGCCCCTTCTATGAATCATTTTGACTCGTGTTTTCTGAGCATACAGCTGAAGGTGATTCAGCAATTACTTAATCTAATAGCTCTTCATGTTTAGATATTTAAAACACTATGAGTCATACGGGTGCATACAAACAATTCACTCAACAGTGATTAATCCATTTATAGCTTTAACTTTACAGGTAAGCAAGTTTAAGAATCAATTAGAGTTTAACAAGATTTATAATAAATAATGTTGGTTAAAATAATAAAGCGATGATATTTATCATCATACGATGATTTATATTGTGGTGGAAAACTTGTGAAATGTTCATTGATTTCGCTTCTTTGCTACTTAGCTTCCAGCGTGGAGTCGGTTGGCATCTGTTTCCGCCGCATCATATATTTTGTATTATATTATATACTTGTATTATAAAAATGAACGCCAAGATATCATCATCCACTCCTTGCTCTCTATGGAGTAAGGGGTCACCTTGCTGTTGGTTTCTCGTGAAGAAACCTGCACGAAGCAGTTATTGGCTGTTGCAGAGGTGGTTCATGTTGCAAGTCTTCTACGGGGAGGAGGATGCCAGCCTCACATGCCACTGCACACCCGCAAGCAAATCATACTTGTCAGAATGCTAATATAAAATGATCAAATATATATATATATATATATATATATATATATATAGATATATATATATATATATATATATATATATATATATATATATATATATATATATATATATACAAACGGAGTTTCTCCGATGTAGCAAAGTGTGCAAAGACACGCTTAGTTAATGGACTGATAGAACGAACAGAGAAAGGATGAATTGTGATGGTTTTGGCAAGAGCTTTGAACTATATGAAAACAAAACGAACACCGTGTTACCAGGATTAGCACGAAGTAGGAAATTTTTCTAAGCATTCTAAAAATAGTAGAGGTCACGCATGCGCATTCATTTATGTTATCGGAGAGAGGCAGGTAGAAAAAGGAAATCCACAATGGCGAAAGCAAAGTGTCGCAAGTTAGGCAGAGAATTTCTTTTGAACTGGGACTCTGTATCAGTAAATTGGGATAACAGTTATCGATTTTCACAGAAGGGATATGCAGGAATGGAAATCCAAAAGGAAAGTTGGAAGAAGTATGTATATATTAAGATATTTGCAGTTTTAGTGGACTTTCCCATCACAGGTCTAACCTAGTGATAGACTTTATAAATTCGTAGTAAATACATGCCATACCCGATTGTTGGTTTAAGTATATGTAAAGGAAGCTTCCAGTAGGGGAAGATAAAGGAAATATAAGACAACGTGATAGATAAACTTGGTTGAGTGTGTATTGGAACGATTGCCGTGACAGTTACACATAATACCCTAAATGAGAGAGATTTTTAGGGCTGAAAAGGGACAAAACATCGCTGCTCCCCGAGACGCCCGCGCGCACAATATATAAGGCGAGAACGCTCAGTTCAAAATACACACAACTAAAAAACCCAACCAGAAGACAAAGTAGAGTGCTGTCTATACTACGTCAGTTACCACTGCATGCAGGGCAGACATTCTTCGCAAATTACAGTCTTCATAAGAGCTTGGAATCGATCTTAGAGGGTGTGTAGGTTTACTATCAATATTTATGTGAATAATATCACGTTTATTTCAGATTTTAGTGTGTTGTGAATGTATCGGTCATATTTTTTGTGTGGATATGATTGCTGAAGATTGGAAAACCTAAATTATAACCATCACAGTCCTTGTCGGGGCTAAATATAATCATTCTGGTTTTGTCTGGGTCTATAACCTACCAGCAAGACCAGTACTGACTTGGCATATATGTGAGAAAGGCAAAGGTTGCATCCTGTCCATATATTCATATTGCTTTGATTATTCATGTATTATTTTATTTGAGACAATGTTTTGCAGTAGACACCAGTCTGTCTCACTATATCTAAATCATACAAGGCCATGTATCATTTATCATACATGCAGACATCCGATGACACCCTCATCATATACACTATAGGATGTAATAGGTCTCCATGACATTGCCTAGCCACTTGATACTCCTTGTTCCAGGTTCTATATTCGAATTTAAAAAAAAAAACCCTAAAGTCAAGTGGACCTTCGATCCTGCTACCTAAACATAACAGGAGCCCAGAGGTTGAAGTGTTCCATAGCTTTTTTCCCCCTGATTGCTGGGATTGGACTGAAGTGTGACTTTCAGAACAACAGTGTTATGTGGCAACCCATATCTGGACAAGTGCTGTTTAAAAGCTGAGTGACATAGTGACTATTCCTGTGGCTAATGTGAGACATTCAACGGTCAGATGATGAGAAATTAGGGAATAGAATAAAAGAGACAGACTAGTATAAATAACAACAGTGAGAGAATATTTTTGGTATAAATTAATTTAAAGATCCCACGGGGACTTTTTGTTTAAGTTTAAACTTCAAAATATATTATCAACTTGCTGTAAATACATAACCATAATCACTATCGTCCAACACTCGCCCTTCATTACCTAATTAATTAGGTGTAAATAATAAATTATGAAATTGTACTCAAGTGACTTCTTAAATTTTTAACTGTTTAAGTTGAGTTACTTTTTCTAATTTTATTATAATATCACATGGGTTACTACAGCTAAGGTGGCAAAGTATATTTCTGAAGCCTTAAACTATTGTCTTGCTCAGAGTATTCACAGCCGTAGTTCACTTGTGATACTAGTGCTCTTCTCTGACACTGGGACTTCATACATTCTGGAGAGAATTCTATTTCTTCTCTAAACACTATCTTCATACGTGAAAAACCTTACGCTACATCCGAGCGAATTAAATACACAGTCTTGATGAGCAAAATCGCCGTAATTTACTGCAACTAGTTTAAGGTGCAGTAATCTCTAATATTTATGAAGTACCTGGGAACTGAATCCTTCTATTATTTCCACTTGAGGAGTGTCCTAAGGCTTGAGATTCAGTCATATTATGGGAGTTTTACGCTCTGTAATATTAGCAGCTACTCCTAATGTACAGGAACCGGCTGACCGGGTTGGCACCCCATAAGCCGTATACAATCGCTACAGAACCCAGAATTGAGAGATGCCCCCAGGATTCACCAAAAAGGGGGGGGGGGAATGATGAATCAACAGGTGATTTATTGGAATCGACCAGACAAGTTACACGGAATTTGTGTTGTGATCAACGGCTGGAATTTCCATGTGCCTGTGGTAGGAAATTCTCTACACAGAAAGGCATGAGAATCCACAGAACGAAAAAGGGTTGTGGGAGCTCATCAGGGGGAGATAACAACGCTCTGTTGATCAACAGCGCTCTGTTTCGACGGGTAAGACGTTAGAAGAAATCAGCCAAGAGTCAGTCCATAGTGCCGAGAATATTCAAGGTGATCTGCCCGATGATGATCTCACACACTTCTTAGGCGGGAAAAGAGATGCAATCAAGTTTCCACCTGCCAGCGCAAAAAAGCTTTGGGAACAGCTGGACGAAGTCTTGTCAAAAGAGTTAATAACAACCTGAAGCATATAACTTTGGAGAAGAAGCTGGAAATCTTCGGCGACATAATATATCTTCACTGTCGCAAAGTGTTTGGAGTTAGGGAGGCAAGGGAAAGTAACCCTCCGCAAAAAAAAGTATAAAACAAATCAGGAAACAGAAGAAGCATGCCCGAAAACAGTTCACGAACGCAGTGACCACAGAGAAGGAAGGATAACGACAGGTTTGGGAGCACCTGATAGGCCAACATAATGCCCTTTGTAGTGAAGATAGGTTGTGCAGGAAGAGAAGGAAAACACGAAGGGATAGAGAAAGATTCTTAAGGGAGCCCTTCAAGTTCGCCAAAGAACTATTTGAGCAGCCACGGTCGGGAACGCTAAACATCAGGAAAGAAGACCTGGAAGAACACCTTAGAATTACATATTCAGATGGTCGCAATGACTAGCAGCACATCAGCATGGAAAGCCTTAGTTGGCCTAGTAAGCCAGGAGCTGAATTCAACACCAAGCCCCCAACAAAGCAAGAAATAGACAGCATTGTACAGAAAGCACGGTGCAAGTCAGCTCCAGATCCTAATGGTGTCCCATATAATGTGTACAAGGATGTCCTGATGTGCTCACACGACTGTTCCGGTTGCTGAAGAATGTATGGAAAACCCAGCTTGTAAGCAAGGAATGGAGAAAGGCGAATGGAGTCTACATCCCGAAGGAACAAAATTCCACAGACATCAGTCAGTTCAGGCCAATCTCACTACTTAATGTGGAAGTGTGGCGAGAGGTTTTATTTTGGCTCTTGGATCAGTATAGTACTGACAATTACAGAAATAGGATTTCTGCAGAAAATGGTGAAGTCCCAGTGTCTGAGAGGACTACTGGTATCACAAATTAGTTACGGCTGTGAATGATCTGATCTCGAAACAATAGTATAGAGGAGACCGACATAAAGCGCCACCTCTGCTGTGTAACCAATTGTGATATTAAACAAAGCAAGGAAACAGATTTTACTTAACAATGATAAAATTGACAAGTCGTTCAAAATACAATTTCCTTATATTTTATTTAGTATATATACACTATCTACTCTTGTGCTGAAAGGTGAATGTTGCAAAAAAAAAAAATGGAATGAAATGAATTGGTAAGTTTACATATGATTTACAAATATTTATATTTATAAATATTACAACACGTTTTCCAATTATAGGAACAAAAATTATATCAGCTGTGCTGTTAATTAAGGATATAACGTTTATCAGCTATGCTGTTATTTACGTATAATTTATCCACTATGATCTTATTATTGTCTCTTGCTACGCTAATTCACGTTTTCTTCATTGACAGTTCTATGCTCACAATGCCGACAGAAATGGTACTAATGTGTACTCATCTCTCTTAAGTCTGTTCTTCTTTGTTTGGTTCACACCACCGGCAGAGTATCGTTCCTTTAGCCCACCCAAGACTGAGGGGGACCAAAGATGTAGAGTCTGGTCAACCTCTATGCTCCTGCGGAGTTCCAGGCAGCGGGATTGACTCGAACATACGACCTCAGGTTTTTAGGACACAATTAAACCTGTAACAAAGCAAAAATAGGGGCTAATTTCTGTCCTCAAGCCCACCTATTTCTAGTGTGAGTGAAATGAGCGTGTCTCCGATGTATGCATGTGGGATGAATGACAACATGGCTCAGTATGATTTAGCAATAGCGAGACAAGACAGGTGTCTACTTGCAAAACATTCTTTCTGATAAACTAATACATGGATACATTCAATAATATAGATTCAATACATGAATACATTTTATACATGAATACATCCCATAATATAAATCAATACATGAATAAATCCAATAATATATACACCTAGGTGTGATACAACAATGTCCTTCCCCCTATACTATATCACGCCCTCTCTGACAATAGCTGGTAACATATATCCTAACAATATTGTTATGTTCTTATGATAGGAGTATATGAGACGAGGACTGGTTGGTGATATATCAGGTTGGAGTTATAGGAGACAATAGATTGGAGTTAGATGCGACAATAGATTGAGTCCTGACAAGGACTGTTTTGGTTATATTGGAGTTAGTCTTATCTGAGACAATAGATTGAGTTATAGGAGACAATAGATTGAGTCCTAACAAGGACTGTTTTGGTTATATTGCAGTTGGTCTTATCTGAGACAATAGATTGAGTTATAGGAGACAATAGATTGAGTCCTAACAAGGACTGTTTTGGTTATATTGCAGGTTATAGGAGACAATAGATTGAGTCCTAACAAGGACTGTTTTGGTTATATTGCAGGTTATAGGAGACAATAGATTGAGTCCTAACAAGGACTGTTTTGGTTATATTTACAGTTTGGAATTATCAGAGACAATAGACTGAAGTTATAGACTGACAATAGATTGAAGTATAGGAGACAATAGGTTGAAGTATGAGTCCTATTAGTCTTCGTCTATTCAATCCTAATAGGAAATACAATCATTATACTTAATTCCCCCCAAGATACAATCAGTAACCTGATAGGTAGTATAAATGACACACAACAAATACCAACGGTTATCGTAAAAATATTTACCCTCCTAAGATTTTAAACTGGCCAGGTTTTGACGCGACTTAGTGAAGTAGGTTGCAGGTCGATGCCCTCAGGTAAGTTACCATAAATCAAGGTGACAGCTTCTCCCTCTTCAGTCTGTATCTCTGGCGTCAAGTTCGGGGTTGCGTGGTTAGCATAAAATCCGCCCGATTATATAGTCAAGTAACTACTTGAGGAAAGCTTTCGGTTGGTTCCTGGCGGAGCAAGTTGATTGGTTTCCTCCGGTTTTGTACCTGGTCTCATACAGCCTAATTTTATTCAGTTTTCATCGGCCATCTTGCGTGAACATAATGGCCGTTAATTTATTCTGTCTCAGAGACTGGTGAACGTTGATCGTTGATTGGTTGAAGCAAATCTGTATCTCGACATAGTGATTAACAAAGTAGTGGGTTACACTTCGTTTCACGACATAGCCCCCTCCTTTCCTAGCTGTGACTTGTCATAGCTGACGTGTAAACCCCTGCTGTGGTTAATCCTTTTGCGTCTGTCCTTCCAGAGTACTAGGGTGTCGACTTAAAAAATCAGCTCCTACATTGTCTCTTCCCGGAATGTAATTCACGGTAAAGGAATAAGGCGCCAGAAGCAGACTCCACCTTAACAATCTCGAATTTAGCTTTTTAGATGCAGCCAAGAATGTTAAAGGTTGGTGATCGCTTTGGACAATGAAGTGTGTCCCATACAGATAAGGTGAAAATTTGTTGATGGACCAAATTAGAGCTAAACATTCCTTCTCTATGGTCGAGTAGTTCAACTCAGCTGCATTCAGCTTCCTACTGGCGTAGGCGACTGGTAAAAGTTCCTCCGGCTGGGCTTTTGATTTCTGCAAGAGAGTTGCACCTATCCCTATACTGCTAGCGTCCGTCCTTAATACAAATTCCTGTGTGATATCGGGTAGTGTAAGGATTGGTTTGCTGGTGAGTTTTGCTTTTAGCTCTGTGTAAGCTTTTTCACAATCAGCATTCCATTTGATTTTGTCAGGCTGTCCTTTCTTCGTTAAGTTGGTTAATGGTGCACACAGAGAGTTAAAGTGGGGTATGTACTTCTGATAGAACCCACATAAAGACACGAATGATCTCACATCTTTCTTAGTTTGAGGTCTGGGTGCCTTCTTTAGCTTCTCTATATTCTTTGGGTCAGGAGACATATGACCTGTAGAAATAGTGTGACCTAAGAATTCCAACTCCTTACAACCGATATAGCACTTGGTTGGACGTGCAGTCAATCCAGTTTCTCTCAGTCTGTCGAACAACATGGAGAGCGCTACTATATGCTCTTCAAATGTGTTTGTTGCAACAAGAATGTCATCCATAAAGTTAGTGATATGGGGATTTTGTAGAGGTTCCAATAATTTCCTCATCATTCTTGAAAAGATACTTGGAGCATTTTTCAGCCCAAAGGGGAGTACATTAAACTCGTAGTGTCCGTCTGATGTACTGAATGCCAGCATTCTCCTAACTTCTGGTTTCACTGGTATTTGGTAGTATCCCTTGCTTAGATCTACCTTCGATAAATACCTAGCCTTACTCAGTGTAGAGAACAGCTGGTTGGTGTCAGGTAATGGGTCCACCTGAGATTCTGTGATCGCATTTAGCTTCTTGTAGTAAATACATAACCTGTGTTCACCACTAGGCTTCCTTAATAGCACCACACTTGAGCTATAGGGAGATTCAGACTTTGAAATAATTCTCTTTTAAGAGATAGTCAATCTCATCCTTGAGTGTTTGTGCTTGCTATTGTTCAGTCCATGTCCGCAGCAATGCTTCCAGTGGACTGTGTATGGGGACGGCAATACAACAACGTTGCCGGACCCACACCTATTTCTATTGTAAGGGGCAGTATACCGAAGTGGGGCCTGTCTCCATCAACTGTTTGGTACAGCCCTGGTTCCTACCTCCTATGGTTCGGGTTTGTTTCTGCAGCTTTTTTAATACTGGTTGCTGACTTTCCAAATGATCCAGGCCATGGTGTTCCGACAAATATCTAGTCGGGGTGGGATGTCTCTCGTCCCCTCTCTGTACAATACGGAGAGTTGCCATGGTTACTGGTGTAACAGTAGACTTGTTGTGATTTCGTTTTCTCGTTATCACTGCTTCTACCTGTTGTTTTCTCTTGTGTATCTTCTTTGTGGGCCTACGTCCGCAACAATGCTTCCCTAGGTCCTGTAACTGGTCTACGCTTCTGAATGAGGTTACCTGGTTACATTCTGAACAGGATTTCATATACCGACTTATGTCTTCAATTATTCCTGGCCAGTAATATCGCAATGCTATATTTTGACCAGTGGCTCCTTTTCCTCTGTGACCACTGTCTGATGTAGCATGCTCTTGCTCCATAATTTCCTCCCTATAGAATTTTGGCACTACCAGCTGTCCATGCCCTTTAGGTCCTTTTCCAGCTTGTCTGTAGAGTAGGCCATTTTCCATATAGTAGTCTCCTTTCTCTGGAGGGTTATGGGCCTTTGGCAATTTGCCAAAAGAAGGCTTCAATGTGCTATCTGCTGTTTGAGCCTTTTTTCATCTTTGTACGATGAATGTTTATTAGATCTCCCTCTTCCTTTTTGGTGCTCGACCTGGTATGGTTTGCTGCCATGACAACAGGTTTTATTGGGTCACCCAAAAAGACATATTTACATCCTATTACCAGCGGGTATATAGGATCATCACTTACTGCTGCTCTTATCACTCCTTCTACATAGCGAGTTCTCACGTTGATCCTTGCTATGGGAAGTGTCATGGTGCCGGTTCCCTGCATTGCCCCTTGTATGTCCACTGTTTCTGTGGTAAGTTGATCAGGGTGCACTAGGGCTGCACTCACGACTGAGTCGAATTCCAATCCGGAATCATATAAGCACTGAATTTTAGTGCCATTACATATCACTTCCTCACAGACAGGGGGATGGTGGAGGTCATTCTGACTAACTGCCAGTTCCTTCCTTCCCTTGTTCCCTGTTGTGAGACACGCAGCGTAATAAGGAGGGTTCTTCCTTCTGCAGTCCGCAGTATTGTGGTTACTCATTAGACAAGTTTTACACCACTTTCCTTCCTTCCGGTAAGGTGTCTTATCCGATCTTAGAGGGTTTTTGTCCTTTTGGTCAAATCTTTGTTTGTTCCTTGTGGTATGGTCATTTTGTTCATATTTGGTATAGTTTTGTGATGATTGGAAGTTTTCACTCTGCTTCTTCTTATTTCCTAATACTTCTGCCTGAGCTGCTTGATATCTCTCAGCAACAGTTACAATATCTCCCAATCTCTCTGCTCCTTGTTTCATGATAAACTTCCTCATTTCTTGAGGCATGGACTCTTTCACTTGCTCCATCATTATAATTTCTTTCAGATCCTGACACTTTCCTAAACTACTCCATTTTTCCAAATAGCTTTCCAATCTAGCAGAGAATTGGTGATAGTTTTCTCCTGGAAGAAGTTTAGCTGTTCAGAATTTCTTTCTATATGATTCTGAGTTTTTTTCATATCTCACAAGCAGTGCCTGCTTCAGGATTTCATAATCTTCCTGGTCATCTCTTGAGAGCTTCAAATATACATCGTAGGCTACACCTCTCAATCCCTGAGATAGTTTAAGACTCCATTTTTCTTTCACTAAGCCATAGGTAGTGGCTAGTCTTTCGTATCTATCCAGGTACGACTCAATGGCGTCTTCTTTCTCAACAAATGGGTCCAGATGAAAATTCATGGCCCCACTTGAGGTGCTCTGGCTGGAGCTACTCTCAGAGTGAGGTGAGCTACCACCATTATTGCCAGTATTTGCCTGAATTTCAAGCTCTTTTAATCTCAACTGATGGTCTCTCTCTGCTTGTAATTTCCTTTCCTCAGCTTCTAACCTTTTAGTTTCTCTTTCAGGTTCCAGTCTTTTGTCTTCTCTCTCAGCTTCCAGTCTTTTGTCTTCTCTCTCAGCTTGCAACCTCCTTTCTTCAGCCTCAAATTTCTTTGCTTCTCTATCAGCCTCTAACTTCTTTGCTTCAGTCTCTAATTGCAACTTTCTTTCTTCCCTATAAATGTGTTTGTCCACTTCTGTTGTGACATACTGAGTGAGAGCATCACCTGTCAAATTTAATTCCTTACCCATCTGCATGATCGCAGTTCTGAACTTCACTAGATCAGCCATGGCGTTGCTTAGAGAGGGTATGTAAATTTACTATAACCAAATTATTGTAATTAAACTTAATTAATTTAAATGAACAAAAAATTTCCGTGCAACTTTGTGAGCATCAACTATTTACTGAGTACTAAATGGTACTCCTCCTAAGAAAATATTGTTTTAAAAATCCTAAAATAGAATTTTTTTTTTTTCAAAAAATAAAAATTTATTTTCTTATGTTACCTATGGGTGGCACAAGATAGAGTGTAGATAGATGAATAGACTAAGTATGGCTCAAGATATACAGAAATATCCCAGGAACGAGCCCCCAGTGTGGCGAGAGGTTTTATTTTGGCTCTTGGATCAGTATAGTACTGACAATTACAGAAATAGGATTTCTGCAGAAAATGGTGAAGTCCCAGTGTCTGAGAGGACTACTGGTATCACAAATTAGTTACGGCTGTGAATGATCTGATCTCGAAACAATAGTATAGAGGAGACCGACATAAAGCGCCACCTCTGCTGTGTAACCAATTGTGATATTAAACAAAGCAAGGAAACAGATTTTACTTAACAATGATAAAATTGACAAGTCGTTCAAAATACAATTTCCTTATATTTTATTTAGTATATATACACTATCTACTCTTGTGCTGAAAGGTGAATGTTGCAAAAAAAAAATAGAATGAAATGAATTGGTAAGTCTACATATGATTTACAAATATTTATATTTATAAATATTACTACACGTTTTCCAATTATAGGAACAAAAATTATATCAGCTGTGCTGTTAATTAAGGATATAACGTTTATCAGCTATGCTGTTATTTACGTATAATTTATCCACTATGATCTTATTATTGTCTCTTGCTACGCTAATTCACGTTTTCTTCATTGACAGTTCTATGCTCACAATGCCGACAGAAATGGTACTAATGTGTACTCATCTCTCTTAAGTCTGTTCTTCTTTGTTTGGTTCACACCACCGGCAGAGTATCGTTCCTTTAGCCCACCCAAGACTGAGGGGGACCAAAGATGTAGAGTCTGGTCAACCTCTATGCTCCTGCGGAGTTCCAGGCAGCGAGATTGACTCGAACATACGACCTCAGGTTTTTAGGACACAATTAAACCTGTAACAAAGCAAAAATAGGGGCTAATTTCTGTCCTCAAGCCCACCTATTTCTAGTGTGAGTGAAATGAGCGTGTCTTTGATGTATGCATGTGGGATGAATGACAACATGGCTCAGTATGATTTAGCAATAGCGAGACAAGACAGGTGTCTACTTGCAAAACATTCTTTCTGATAAACTAATACATGGATACATTCAATAATATAGATTCAATACATGAATACATTTTATACATGAATACATCCCATAATATAAATCAATACATGAATAAATCCAATAATATGTACACCTAGGTGTGACACAACAATGTCCTTCCCCCTATACTATATTACGCCCTCTCTGACAATAGCTGGTAACATATATCCTAACAATATTGTTATGTTCTTATGATAGGAGTATATGAGACGAGGACTGGTTGGTGATATATCAGGTTGGAGTTATAGGAGACAATAGATTGGAGTTAGATGCGACAATAGATTGAGTCCTGACAAGGACTGTTTTGGTTATATTGGAGTTAGTCTTATCTGAGACAATAGATTGAGTTATAGGCGACAATAGATTGAGTCCTAACAAGGACTGTTTTGGTTATATTGCAGTTGGTCTTATCTGAGACAATAGATTGAGTTATAGGAGACAATAGATTGAGTCCTAACAAGGACTGTTTTGGTTATATTGCAGGTTATAGGAGACAATAGATTGAGTCCTAACAACTACTGTTTTGGTTATATTGCAGGTTATAGGAGACAATAGATTGAGTCCTAACAAGGACTGTTTTGGTTATATTTACAGTTTGGAATTATCAGAGACAATAGACTGAAGTTATAGACTGACAATAGATTGAAGTATAGGAGACAATAGGTTGAAGTATGAGTCCTATTAGTCTTCGTCTATTCAATCCTAATAGGAAATACAATCATTATACTTAATTCCCCCCCCAAGATACAATCAGTAACCTGATAGGTAGTATAAATGACACACAACAAATACCAACGGTTATCGTAAAAATATTTACCCTCCTAAGATTTTAAACTGGCCAGGTTTTGACGCGACTTAGTGAAGTAGGTTGCAGGTCGATGCCCTCAGGTAAGTTACCATAAATCAAGGTGACAGCTTCTCCCTCTTCAGTCTGTATCTCTGGCGTCAAGTTCGGGGTTGCGTGGTTAGCATAAAATCCGCCCGATTATATAGTCAAGTAACTACTTGAGGAAAGCTTTCGGTTGGTTCCTGGCGGAGCAAGTTGATTGGTTTCCTCCGGTTTTGTACCTGGTCTCATACAGCCTAATTTTATTCAGTTTTCATCGGCCATCTTGCGTGAACAAGATGGCCGTTAATTTATTCTGTCTCAGAGACTGGTGAACGTTGATCGTTGATTGGTTGAAGCAAATCTGTATCTCGACATAGTGATTAACAAAGTAGTGGGTTACACTTCGTTTCACGACAGGAAGGGAAGATATTCTTCTCAGTGCTGGCTAAAGGCTCACCACATACCTCCTGGAAAATGGTTACATTGACACTACCATCCAGAAAAGAGGTATCCCAGGCACACCAGGGTATCTAGAGCATGCTACAATGATCTGGAAAGCAATTCAAAAGGCAAAGTCTGACAGAACAAATCTCCATGTAATCTGGTTTATGAAGTTATTCCTTTACTTCATTTCTAAGATGTAAGAAAATAAACTAAAGTATGTTTTCGACGAATTGTCAGAGCTGAACTTGCCGCCACCATGACCCAGCTATAAAGATCCTGATAGAGTTTATGCTGAATAAGACTAACAGCTGATTGGTTAAATCGATGACACAGGCCAAAAACAATGGAGCCGCTTCCTTGATAATATTTAGTGGCCATTCGTTTACTATCTCCACAGTTTGCACTGATATTAGTAATTGTACATGTGCAGTCTTCTTTGAGAGCGCAAGCTACCCAAGGTTCTAAGATAACTCTGTCCACAAAATATTCTCTATGGTAAACTCCAAATGTCCCCTTTGCTTGGCCAAGACTTAGATATGCACAGGGTTCATCTCCAAAGAAGTGGTACATGCTTCTATATGTTCTGAAGGTTGAGTCTGTAACAGAACCACCGATCTGAACACCCCTTTCTCTGGTTTTCTGAACGAGTGCATTAAAATCAGTTGAAGAGTTATAAAATCTGATGGAAGCGTCCATCCAGAATACTATGTTTGCTTTTTGTAGCTGGGCTTTTATCATAATTGGCTTCCAAGAATAACATCGAAGCTTCGTCATAAATTCAGGAAATTTGTCGAATGGAAAATCCATCCCGTCACATTTACAATATTTTACCATCAAAGCTGTTCTTGTTTTGTAAGTCCAATGTTGTACAATATTAGTGTAAAATTCTTCAGATAAGGATAGACATTTTCATGAAGGTTCTTAAGTAGAGCTTGGGATTCTAGGAAATGATTGGACGACGTTGCTGTTAATAGAATGATATCAAAATTGCCGTTGATCTTGTCGGCCATTTCACGAAGAACTGCATGCTCCTCCAGTGTCATTTGAAGTTTACGAGGTGCAACAAGTTGTGCAACTCGCTCTTTTAGACTTCCTGGTAGCTCTGTCTGAAGACACTTATTGTTGTCACAGCTGTTTGCAAGCTTGAAATCGTTGTTACATTTTTGTTTAAACTTGTTTACTTTCTTTACAGTTACAGTGGCGATCTTCTTCTCTAGAATGTCTACGAACATTTCTTGGCCGACAGTGCTGTGAAAAGACGTGCTCTCATTATTATTCGTTAAGATATCAGGTTTATTTATCAAATAAATCCTTTCCGATGGAACACCAGTAATGTACTTCAGTTTTACCGTTCTGAATCTTGAGTTCTGGCTCGTTACTTGGTGAACTCTGAAATAATGAGTAATCGGTCGATGTTTTGAAGAGTCTCATTGTCAACTTAAATAAATTATCTTTCTCATCTTGATTTCCCCCAAGCGGATTTTGAGGGAAGCCACGTGCGTATTATTTTGCTTCATTCTAGCATGAAACTGGTTCAGTGATGACAAAGACGGTGTGTTTTTTAAAATGGTGCTAAAATGTTCCAATTTCCTTGTAGAAGTGTTTTGAAAATAATACACGAAGGAAAGTAGCATGTCACAGGAAGCTAGAACTGAGGCACAGAAGAGCTTTCTCCCAGGCAGTACGTCTGAGCTCCTCATTGTTGACATCAAAGGCGTATCTAGAGAAAAAAACACTTTTTTTATTTTAAATAATTGTTATTGTAAACGTTTGTAAAAATGAATCAACTTTTAAATGCGCCTCTGATAAACAGATTACAGCGTTATTTGACTGTTTAGATAAAACGAGGTATATTTTGAACTATCTTTTAATAAGAAGAGAAATATTATGTATGATCTGTTTTAATATACTGTCAAATTTTACGTGAACGTTTTAATATATAGTCACATTTTACGTGAACGATTTAATATAACATACAGTCAAATTGTACGTAACAGTTTTAATTTAATATACTGTCACACTTTAGAAGAACGTGAACTGTTAAACATAGTCAAATTCTGCATACATATATAATAAACCAGGTTAAATTTTGTAATTAAATAATGTTCAGTTGTGAATGTTTTGTCACGTCCAACACACAAATAAGAATCTTCAACCCCATCTTCACGGTATTCATATTGTATGGCTTTGACAAAGAGGTTACAGCGCAGAATATAAAGTTTGAAGTAGTAATATAAGATTACTAATATAGACCTGATGGATAGAATCAGTAAAACAAGAGAGCAGGAGAAGACGCTGGCAATAGATGAGTCGCATTAAGAAAACCAATTGATAACATTACAAGGCAGTCCGTGTTCTGGAACAACCAGGGTGAGGAAAATTTAGAGGGACACCCAAAACAAAACCCAGACACGTACGGAGAAGAGAACGGGAAACGAATATAAAAGGGGTAAAGAAGACATGGAAATTCATTGAAATGATGAACCTAAACTGGAAAACTTATAAGATATTTGTTGATCACCTATGCTCCATATGGATCCTTAATGTACACTGTAATGAATGAATGCTAACGCAGTAGAAAAGATTAAACAATTAGACGTTGAACGTAGTGGATTTACAGCACGGGACAGAAACATGGACTGCAACAACGGTAGGGTACCACACGAACAACGGCGTCATAAATAAAGGTGGCTTCACCTTCCCGACGCGAATGACCCAGTCCTTCTCTTTTCTATAGCCCTGGCGCGTGATTCCCCACGAGACGGATAGCCTTGAGCGCCAGTTGGATGACGCAATCTGTAGCAGTCATTGCAACCACATTTCCTCCTTGTCATCATTTGTGTTGTGGATTCTGTGAGTGCAGACGTGTCGTTCAAGATGCCTCGTGAATGTGTGAACAGTGCGGATTATTTTTGCTGTATTTGCGGACAAATAACTTTGCTATCACAAAGGCGACCCATTACACTGATGATAAAGAAAGCTTACTGCCTTTATTTTGGTTGTGAGATCGGTGACCAAGACCGGTATTGGGCCCCACACATATGTTGTCAATCCTGTGCAACGAATCTGCACTGCTGGTTGAACCGAAAAGGACGATCGATGCATTTTGCAGTTCCAATGGTGTGGAGGGAACCGACAAACCATCTTAATGATTGTTACTTTTGCGTGACTCCTCCAATTGGACATGGTATTTCTAAGAAGAAAAAGCGGCCTGTGGCCTATCCGAATATTCCCTCTGCTATGCGGTCAGTGCCTCACGGGGAAGGACTTCCTGTTCCGGACCCAACAGAATCTTATACTCTGGATGATGAAGAAGATAATAAGGCCAGTGGACATCCGTCACCTGTGAAAGCGACTACATCAAGAGATCCTGATTTCATGCCTATTGAAGAGTCTGCACAGCCACATAAATTTACCCAGAGTGAATTGAATGATCTAGTGAGAGATCTGGAATTGCCAAAAAATAAAGCAGAGCCGTTGGGATCCAGACTGCAGCAATGGAATCTTCTAGAAGAGAATGTGCATGTGTCTGTGTTTCGTACTCGGCAAAAAGATCTGCTTCCACATTTCAAAATGATAGATAACCTCATTGCTTGCGTTGATATAGTCGGTTTGATGGCAGCACTACACATCAACTACAAAGACGACGATTGGAGGCTGTTCATTGATTCGTCCAAGTTGAGCTTAAAAGCTGTGCTGCTCCAAAATGATAACGTTTTACCATCTGTTCCACTCGGGTATGCAGTCCACATGAAAGAAACGTACAACAACATGAAACAACTGTTACACACCATCAACTATGACAAGTATAAGTCGCAGATTTGTGGTGACCTGAAGGTCATTGCCATCTTAATGGGGCTACAGCAGGGTTACACAAAGTTTTGCTGTTTCCTCTGTCTGTGGGACAGCCGTGCCAGGACTTCCCACTACAAGAAAAAGGATTGGCCCCAACGACAATCACTTAAACCGGGGGAAAAGAATGTACTTAACGAACCACTTGTAGAATCCCACAAGATCTTGCTCCCTCCTCTCCACATCAAACTTAGACTAATGAAGAATTTTGTAAAGGCCATGGATCGAAATGGGGCAGGATTTTTATACCTTCGTGATAAATTTCCAAGACTTAATGAGGCCAAAATCAAGGAAGGTGTATTTGTCGGTCCACAGATACGTCAGCTCTTCCGAGATCAGCGTTTTGATGATATCCTCACAGGTGATGAAAAGTTAGCTTGGAATGCTTTCCAGCAAGTGGCCACAAACTTTCTAGGAAGCAATAAGGCTGACAATTGACAAGGAGCTTGTAGAAACCCTCTTGCAGCGCTACGAGAGACTAGGGTGCAACATGTCTTTGAAATTACACTTTTTACACTCTCATCTGGATTTCTTCCCTGCTAACTGCGGTGCTGTCAGTGACGAGCATAGGGAACGATTTCATCAGGACATTACTACCTTCGAAAAAAAGGTACCAAGGGAAATGGAATGCAGCAATGCTATCAGACTATTGTTGGACCCTTGTGAGAGATGCTCCAGAAACTCATTACAAGCGACAGGCAAAAAGGCGTCTCTGTAAATCATTTCCGCTATGAGCATTATTATCATATGGTATGTATATGCAAATGTGTAAAACTTGTTTTATAGATATTTTTAAAAAAACTAGAGCTAATCTGGTGTTTTAACGGCCATTTTCATATTCAGCAGCCCAAACAACATAAAGGTAACTTGGTTTAATCTCAGATACACACAAAAAGTCAAAATTTGTTGTCCAGTGTTATCTACCCCCATAGAAACATCATTTGCCAGTCAACATCTCATCCATAGGTCAACATCTCATCCATAGGTCAACATCTCATCCATAGGTCAACATTTCTTTTCCTCTTCCGCTCGTTTTTAATGTGAATAATTTGTTTTATATCCATGTAATATTATTATATAATGTAATGTATGTGAGAATGTACCCACATACCACTGTACTTTAGACATGTGAATCGTGAGAATGTACCCGCATACCACTGTACTTTAGAGATGTGAATGTTTTCGTTTGCTTAAATGGGATGATGTATATGAGAATAAGCAGATAAACATTTTTATTTCTTTTTTTTTTTTAACTGCTGAAAGACTTTTCCTGCTATAGAAGTGCGTAAGAAAGTGTTACTATTATTATTATTTCATTTTCCACCAAAAACATATGAATATAAGCGAGAATGTGTTTATGCAATTTTTGTATTGATTATTGATGACATATTCAAAAATACAGATTACTTGTAGACGTTTTGACCACATGAGTGAGTGTCGGTATACAGAATTTATTTATTTATTGTTTTATTATATTATTTTTTTTTTATTTATTTATTATTATTATTTTTCTTCAATCACTATCTTGTTTGTTTAAAAAAAAACCTACTCATTTTTTATTATAATTGCATACTGTAAATGAATGCTGTTATGTTAACTTTATAATGTTGCATGCCTTTAAGGTAGTAGGCTACCCACAAAAGATTAAAAAAAATAAAAATCCAACAATTTTCATTTTCATGCTTTAAATCATCGTCAACATGTTCTTGTACTAAAAATAATTCATAGAAGCTTAGAGATACTCTGGTATGATAGGAATCAGTGTTTTTTCTACACACACCCCCTTGAGTGATTTGCATAGCAACCAATGTTTATAGTTGGTTACCATGTGAATAATGACCCAACATGAAGGTGCGTAATTGTAAAACTGCGAAATTATAATTATACTGAGGCAACAGGAAAAAGATATTTATAACTTTTCCAAGGGGAATCACTCAATGATTTCTTATGAATTTTTCAAAAGTGTGTATCTAGAAAGCTTTGATCGTAAATTTCAACATTTGTTACATGCATTGTGCATTTTCCCCCACATCAACTCTATTTATTGCTAGTTTTATACTGATTCTGTATAATAGTAGTTAGCAGAGCTTCTTTTGTTCACAATGGGAAATAAGACAAAGTAAGTTCCTTGGAAATCGGTACACCAACAAACCGTTGCCTGAAAATGAGACACCTATTGTCGATAGTGACGCTATAAAGCCTCTGTGCTCCTCAGCAAAGAAAATAAAGGTCCAAGAAAGTGAAGGACAAGCTAAAAATGACAACAGAGGAAATGTGTTTATCCTTATGGATGTAAAACTGCTGTTTGGGTTTTTATGCGCTAACTTTAGATGTGACAAATGTTATCAGTACTCACTGATCTGTGAGATCGTCGAAGAGACTCGGGATGGCTTTTGTCATGAAATCAGTATCAAGTGCACAAACTGTGTCAAATGGAATGCCTATTTCAATACTTCTGATGTTTCATCTTCAGCTACTCACAAACACAAAGAAGTAAATGTGCGAATGGTGGCATTTGTGCGTTCTATTGGGAAAGGCCACAGTGCATTGCAGAATTTTTTCGATATACATGAACACAAGTCAACCCATGGCAAAGAAAGCATACAGGAGAACGCTGCACAGGATCTATTCAGCAAGTAAGGACATTGCAATGGAAAGACCCTAAGAGCACCGAAAAGGGGATTCATAGACACTGCAGCTGCAGTTGAAGGAGACCTTTATTCAACAGGAGCTCATAAAACTTCATTTTGTGAGTTCTTTTTCTGTTTTTCTTCGATTTCTCGGAATTGTCTTTTTAACATAATTGGTAATCTTTGAAATAAGATATCTCTGGATCTGTACATTCAATTGACATGAAAATTAACACAGTTGGTTGTCATATAATTTTACAGATTCTGACCTAAAATGGATACAATTGAATTCAAAGTTTTAGTTTTATGACCATCATGCATATATAATGAGGCACAAATATCAAACATTCCAGAAATATAAATTTTGAAAATTCATTAAAAATTAACCTTTCTGTCAATCTCTGTCATTTTAGGTCATGATCTCACGCTATATATAATGATTCAATTTGCCAAGTTTCAGTCAGATCCTTGTACAAATAACATAGTTATGATGTTTTGAAAAAAGGTGTATAATTTGTTCACTACGGCGGCCATATTGGATAGCTAATTTGCATAATTAATGAGGTCATTATGTGGACAAAAATTTTAAGTCCATACTAACACTATACCCATGGTTGTTTGATTCTGAAAGGACAATTTGAGTTTTTTACCCTATCAAGGTAGCCTACTACCTTAAATTAATGCTTAAAGTAACATGTGGGAATAAAAGGATATAGTATGCAAGATTAATGAGAGTGAAAGGGCAGAATGTTAGACGGGCCTGCGTGCTCAATTCTTAACCCTTCGAAAAATAAAGTTCGTTTGTTCGTCCCGCTGATGGCCAAATATACGATGAAAACTAACAGCGTTGAAAACTTAAGACGCACATATTGGTGTCGGCTACCCCAAGACTGATCTTGAAAGCTTACCGCTTCTCAAGATAACCTTGCGATCACGTGATACCACATGACCTGATGACGCAGTGAATTCACATTGTTCCCTGCGTATAAACAAAACTATGATCCTTACAGAGCACTTATGTCACGGTAACTGTAAACATACCGTGGCAAATGTTTTATGGCTTCACGCGTCTGTGGATTCTTGTTATGTTGTCCTTTAAACTATTTTGTTAATATCTCTTTCCTACAAACATAATTTTTCCTCGTACGTAACTTCTTTAGTAAAAATTTCATAAATTCTAGCTCTCCAGGTAGATCTGCCTGGAGCCCACTTTCTTATTTATACTTTCCCAGTCGCTTTATGCCCAGATTTGAGATTGTACATTCGTGTGTTATGCTGTAGCCTCTCAATTTTGTAAAATATTGTCCTATCTTTACTATTCATTGACTTTCAATAATAGTTACCTAATAATATAACGTAGTTGCAAGTCTGCATTCAGCGTGGAGACTTATGAAATCTGTGTTCATGTTACGCGGAGTGACGAATTCCGTAATATGTTGGAATTTTCAGCAGGACGTTATTTATGTTTGCAGAAAATGTTTATAAAATGTTAATTTTTTTAGAAAGTCCGGTGTCATGTTTAGTGACATATGTCAGATAGCAATTAACATCAATCTCCGAATATTCCCTTATCACAGAACTTTATTGTCTTAAGAAACTTTAAGAAATGCAGTCAAAGCGAATAAATTAAATTAAATTAACCGGGTGCTGTATTTCACGGATCGATCATAGGTACACTATATTGATCACGAGAAGTCTCTTTACCGATGGATCACATTGTGCCACCACATGATGCTATCCCATGGTCAAGATTTTGTGAAGCCAATTTTAATATTTTGTTCGGTCAGGTTGAAGATTTTGTGGGATCATGTTAAAAATTTTATGTGACTTAGGTGAAGATTTTTGCGTGACTAAGTTAAAGATATTGTGGACAATTTAAAGTGTTCAGACTGAAAATGCACATCTTTTTTGCGACCTCACGATATTCACAGCTGAAAATTAAACAAAGCTACCAAGCTAGTAATGAAAATTTCATGCAAAGGCAAATGTTATTTCGCAAATCCGAAACCAGACGCCATTGTTGTTGTTTAACTAGGGCTGCCGGGCTTCTTGCTCTTTTGCAATACCAAGTTGGAGAATCCTTGGTTACATTGTAGATCTAGGTTTTTCCTGCTACTTTTCTGCCAATTACGAAACGTGTTGAGTTGAAGTCGTGAGCTCCAGTTTTTCCAGCTTGACTTGTATTTAAAGGATCATCACATCTGGTCCCAAGCTAGGAGAAGATGCACGTGGCATACTGTGCATTCCTCGCCATCCAAGAGTGCTCTCCAAATATGCAGAGCTAAATACTGTGCTCTGGCTCTGGACTCTCCCAAGGTATTGTCACGTCCTAAACTGAGCCACTTCTCTCCTCCCCCTGCCTATCATGAGGTCCATAGTGAGATCCTTCTGCATGCAACCAACCAGGTAAAAGCCAGAGTACGTCTGGGACTCAAATGACTCCTTCGTTATTAGCGTGCAATGCTGGGTTTTCAACACGTCTCACCACAGGGGAATCCCCTGGAAGTGTGTGGATATTTTCAAGAGTCAATCAGAGTATAATTTGCCTCACAGACAGAGGTTCACATCCACATCTGTATACAATAGCATTGTGCTTAGTTGGTGGTCATATAAGGATGACTCCAGCTATGCCTCCACGCATACCAGACGCCAAAAGCTAGCCGATGTAGAAGATCAAAGCCACGAAGTCCGTGATTTATAGTCTAAGTACACGTAACTCTTTGGACTAATACACATGTGACCGTGCAATGCTCGCATGCTTCGTCTACAGCATTGCTTTATACAAAATAGTCTAATATAATAAAACAGAAGAGTTAATATAAAAGCGCACATACGAACACATGCGGTGATATTTCTCACATTAAAAGTTTCAAACTAGAATGCAGTTTCACAATTAATTGACCCTTATGTCAGAAGCTGTCAATCAGGGGGACGCTTAACAACAACATAGAGGCATCGCTCTTGTTGTCTAGAAGAAACACGTGCAGGTCATCTGCACATCTGTGCATGGGAACGTTACTCGTGTTGTTTGGTAGAATTACGTGCAGTTCACTGGGTGCTGCTACTGGAAACTTTGAGTGACAGCTGTTTTAAGTTTGACACGATGGTTCTCACACTTTTTAGAGACAACTATAAATTAACATCAAAAACAGAGACAAAGAAATATATTTTTGACTGACATCTTATTATATTTCTAAGAGAAGTGAATGTAATCTTCTTCTTCTTCTTCCATCCTTAGCCACCAACCGGCAAAGCAGTATGTGGCCAGTACGCCTAGTGAATGTAATCTTGATTGACGTTAATTACATTTATAGGAAAAGGAATGTAGATGCAACCTTTTTTTTTTTTTTTTTTTCTAACCAGCGGCACTCGAGCTTTCCAGCTCTTTTGGCCCAATGACATGTCATTGCGAGGCTGGGGGGTCAGTGGACTTTCCTTCCAACCCGGTCAGGAGCTTCGCTCCTTCCAATCCACACGGGATTTATGTGCAGGAGCCGTTCAGGTTATTCAGTCAAATTTTTGGTCGTAAACATTCCTTCAAACGCTGACGCCCGGGTTTGAACTATGAAAACCTGGTCGCCAGTACAACGCCGTAGCCATTACACCAGCGCGGCTCCCAGATGCAACTTTAAACGGTGGTCATTTATCCACGCAGGACACCTGCAATAGTACGTTAGAGTCGTTTAATTAGGACGTGAGAAAGACAAGATACGTGCTGAAATCAGCATTTTACACTGTTGTCAGGTTTACAGAAATCAGGGACTCCTGACACTTTCCCAGAAAACAACAGAGGTGCCGGGTGCAAAAATGACGGGATTTAAATACTGTGGTTAGCGCGGTCATAGGAGGATTTTTGGGGAATTTTCGCTAGAGATTTTAGAGATTTTGATTTGAGATTTGAGATTCAGACAGAAATAGAGATTTGTAGAGAAGAGAACTAAAAATGTCAGCAGTTTGTTATAGGCCCGTGCGCTGGATTAGCCAGAGCACGGCGCTGGAAAGGATAAAGTAGGAAATATGTGTAAATTGGAATAGATAGTGTTTTTAGAGACTAGCTAATATTAATAATGAAAGTAAGAAGAGCCTTTCAACATAATCTTAGCCAGAGTTAGAATAACTCTGAGGATTGAAGTGAAAGTACGAAAGAGATATAGTGGTTCTCAAGCTGTTAACCAATAATCTTAACCCGCTAAGGTGACTTGTGAATCACAGGCGGCGCTTAAGTCATTTTAAAGTAAATGTTATTCTGCGTGTTAACTCTATAGAATATGTAATGAATATGAATATCTTCAAGCCGCTGGTGGAGCGGGTTGTAGTGAAGTGAAAATGTGTGATCCTGCAGACTGGCAGGCAATAATAAATAGTGGTTATTTTTATTTCAAGCGCTTAGCTGTTGATGCCACTTGTAAGTAAACATATTGTCACAGAGGTTCTATGATCATTGAATTGCCTATATCCTCTTCTTTTTCTTTCACCCGTATCCTCTATTTATTATCACTCTTTATTTTTTTTTTCCTGAAATTTTCGCATTCGTTCGTTTGCGAGATATATTTTTTTCCCATTCTCACTTTCGCCAGTTTCGTTTCTCATTTAGAAACGCATTTCATTGCGGATTAAACGAGTAACTTTTTACGTAACGTGTCAGTCCCTCGCACCAGACGATTTGGCGTGAGAATGCATTCGGTCAATCGCTGCAGATTGACGAAATAACTGTGAATATTTTGGCTATCTCAGACATAGGGCCGACATATCGTCTGCATTCTCACTTGTCAAAACGTAGTTTCTCGGTGAGCGCTGAGGTGAGGCATGAATCCCGACATCTCCCCGGGCGCAGTATCAGACATTTGTCTGGTATTTTGCATCTGACACGTAGTTTCCTCGGTAGATTCTCAGTGTCGGGGTGGAGAAGGCGCCATCACGCATTCGCTCAGAATGGTCATTTTGGCGTGAGGTGCGAAGACAGGAGGTGTTAAGAGAAGGGGAGGCTATTGCGTAGTTTATGGAAATAGTGTACATCTTTGTCTGGTGTTTCATATATACTGGAGGGAGTTAGATTTCATTTTCACTCAGTAACTTCGCAGTCAAGACAAGAACAAGCCTTCGTTCGATTTCTAGAATCTCTGTTAATAGAGATGTCATTTAGTATGATCGTAGTGGTTTAAGTTCTTAGTAGTTCTGTGTTGAGGTAAATCTTATATTATTTATCTAGTATTTTGTGAGTGTTAAAGTGTTAAATCGCTTATTTCATTTTGCTAGTTAGGTTTGTGCAGAGAGTTAAATTATCAAGTCTGTTATATTCTCTAGTCGACGAGTTACAGTAGAAAGCGGAATAAATTATAATTTCTAGCTTAAAATCATGTAGCCATAATGGATTTAATCTAACTGCTAATACGCAGTCGAGATATTTTAAAACTAACTTATTAAATGACTGCTACATCTTGAGTATTGACGGAATGCGTAGGTATTCCTAATTCAGGATGTTTGATTTTTAAATATAACTTATTCCACGGGAAGTGTTAAACTATAAGACAAGCTACGCTTGCAGTTTAAAGTATCAGTTATAGTATGTATAATTATTTGATATGTGTTCTTTCCATTTATATATAGTGAAACTGTGGTACCCAAACTTTGCCAGCGTTTGAGTAAAGAGATAAATCTGTGAAGAAAACAACAAACATTCTTACCTTAAAGATTTGATGTATAACTTTTGCAAGAACTTTAAGATTTTAAAGAAGTAACAGGTCATCGAGCCTGATTTGATTCTTCCTGAGGACACTCTAGTCATTTTTCAGCCTTTGTGGCAAGTAACATATTTCAATCAGTAACTTTCCCGACACTGTTGACAAGTGGCGGTGTGACCAACTAAATTCCTATACTGAGAGAAGGTGCCTACCTGACATTCCTCATTCGTTTGAAATCTAAGATGTTGACACTGTGCTCGCTATAAACGCTCGTGCCTGGACAATTTTATGTGACTTAAACAGACATCCAAAACAATAGTATTCCCAAGAGAACGGTCCCGGAAGCAGTGAATTCAACCCGTCTTTTTGGACCTGGGGTTTTCTTGGCCAAGATTACCATTGAAGATTCTGTATGGGCAAGTCCTAAAATATTGTTTTTTTTTTGTTCCCGAAGTGGCTACCAAAGCTGTGAGTATAACCAAAAAAATGCACGTGATCACAGTTGAATGAATAGAGTGAATGCACTGAGCGATCCTTTTATGGTGGTATTTTGACACCCATTCATTTTTGCTGTCATAACATTTCTTTATGCAAGGTATTGCTAACTATATATATATATTCCCTTAAACTAGATCAGAGTATCCAGTCTGTTCATACTTTAAAGGGGAAGAATTTTAGACTAAATCATATGTATCTGTGACTCTTTGGGCTATCACTTTCTTCTAACGGGACTGTGAGCTATACCTCGAGGGAAGGATCATACCAACGGGTCTATCCTTCTTGTAGCATTTCTTGATTTTGTGTTTATGATTTTTTTTGTATATGCTTGATGTGATTTGATATGTTGTGAGAGAAGTTTAGTCTTGATAAATAAACTACTCATAAAATGTATTCCAGCGTGTCAGTCAGTTCGTTTTTCCCAAACTATTCATATAATCATTGTCATAGTTTTTCCCACGTCTGTCGTCTAACTGTCGTCTTATGTGTGTATGTATGTGAGTGGATATATATATATATATTTCATATATATGTGTGTAGACTGTTTGACTCAATCTAAATCTGTCGTAGAAGATAAGTGAAAGAGAGAAGATTTCTTGATTTCAGAGACAGCCTCTTTCACATTTCTACCATCTCACTCGTGGAAATCTATTGCTATTACTACTTCTCACGGTGACTATCACTTACTCAAATCTATTCAGAAGGGACCAACCCAAGTCTTAATTCCCCTATCGAAAATCTACGACACATATTGAGAGCCACTGACTCGATACATAATTATAGATACTGTAAAACTTAATGAGAAATGTTCACTGAATACTAAGAAAGATGATGTTGGTAATCTCATATGAGATTTTAAGAATCAGTTTAACTTTTAAGTTGACACATTTTTATGTAATAATGAGAAGAATGATTCTCAAGGTTGTTGTCATGATGAAAACAAGAATATATAATTAGAGATAATTAAGATCAAGGATTCTCACATTGTATAGAACAGGACCAGATAGAACTAGAGTTAGAAGGAAATGAAACTATACATAATATTGTTGGTTTTGTAAATAGCCATGCTTTAATATTCTTATATCCAACATTTAATTTTAATAAACATTTTATTATTTATTGGATTCTCGTCAGTGATTAGGCTAATTATTGTTAGCGGTTTAGAATATGTTTGTCAGTGAGATAGTTAGTTATCGTGTTAAGTGTCGTCAATGACTTATGTGCTACTGTGAGGTGAACTGTGTTAACGAACTAAGGTGAGCACTAATATTACATTATACGCAACATCACGTGTCATGCAACACCAACACGTAGCTGCATTCTCATACGGATGAACTAACCTGGGTTGAACAAGGTTGTACACAATTCAATTGGTGGAAATCAACATCTAGGGTGTATAGCCTTTCTGATCACTGAACACTTACATAAACTCTTACATGAACGTAATATGTGCCTGGTGTTAATACTGTGAAACCCAATCTGATCTGAATATTGAACAATTAACATTTTATTTACAAACAGCATGTCTGCTGTCACACACCATCCACATTATCATCTATAGATTAACTAATCTACATACTCTTAACGGTTCGGATTTAACCACTGTCCGCAAATCGTCCTTAGGTTTACTAATCTAAAGGCTCGTTTCTGCTTGGACTATGAAACTTTTTGCACATCGTCTTTAGGATAACTAGTCGAAGGGCTCGTAACTCGTAGGATTACGACACTTCTCGTAACTGGTAGGATTACGACACGTCTCATAACCGTTCGTGCTACGACACTTCTCATAACTATCTGGACTACGACACTTTCCGCATTGTCATCGTTTTGTTAAATAGTCTAAATACGCGTAATTGTTTGGACTAAGGCTTTTTTTCGCACATCGTCGTCAGGCAAATAGTCTAAATTAGGGGTTTTCAACAGGGATTCCACGGAACCCTAGGGTTCATCGAGAGGTTGCTAAGGGTTCATCGAGAGGTTGCTAAGGGTTCATCGAGAGATCGTGATTGAAAAAAAAAATTAATAAATGTCGCTTTTTAAAAAAAAAAAACTTTGGGCGCTGAGCAATGTTAGCTCTCGCAGTGGTGCGCAGTGACCTAGCAGCCTCGCATGGCAGTGCGCAAAAGGACCGTGTTCACTCTTGTACATACCGGTACCACATTTTATAAGCATTATTGACATGTATTAGAGCTGATATCCTTTGTGAGTGGGAAGGGGGAAACCACACAAAAAGAGAAGGCTAATAGGTTGTCCAAAATGAACAGATCCATAGAAAAAAAAATCATTCTCTGTAATCAAAACAGCATTGACAATGTTTAGTGGATAATTATATTTACAACTTACTAAGCACGCTATGGTACAATGAGCTGTAGGCATAATAATTTTTTTTTCTTTCTTTAACATTTCTATGTTTTTCTGGTCAATTTTAATGCGCTGTTTTTAAATCTGCAAACCGTTTTTCTCTATCAGGTCGGGATCTCTAGAAATACGCAATTGAAGTTTTTTAACAATGCATACAGCATTACAACATCATTCGTTCAAGAAGCATAACAGTTATGTAGGCTTGAATTTCTTTGCAGTCGACTTTCGTCGGTAAATGGCATGTGGTACATCGCGATGAAGCATCCAACAATAATCGGCAAGCATGGTCACACTCCACCGTCCTTGATAACGTGACTCCATTACGGCGATATCTTGATGGAATCGTTCTCCATGTTCATCGCTGACTTCGCCAAGGTTGTCAGGGAAAAAGTCAAGATGCGAATCGAGCAAATGGATTTTGAGGGACATGCTACAGCCCATAATTCTGTATGCATCTATGCACTGCTTAACAATATGCACATAGTCGACAGATTTGTGATTTCCCAGAAAGTTATCGACGATCGATTTGAATGCCATCCATGAGCGAAGTTCACTACCCTGTAACAAGTTCTCGAATTGTTTGTCTGCAATAACTTTCCTAATCTGAGGTCCTACAAAGATACCTTCCTTTATCTTTGTATCGCTAACTTGCGGAAACTTTTCTCGAAGATAAGTGAAAGCTTTGCTCGTTTAATCTAACGCTTTTACGAAATTCTTCATGAGCCCCAACTTTAAATGTAACGGTGGTAAAATGATGCTGTCTTTGTTAACTAATGGTTCGTGTATTACATTTTTATGCCCGAGCTGCATACGATCCCTGATAGGCCACACCTTTCTTGCATAATGTTCCTGTCTGTTGCGGCTGTCCCATTCACATAGGAAGCAACAAAATTTAGTATATCCAGTCTGCATGCCCGTGAGAATTGCAATGACCTTTAGGTCTCCACAAATCCGCCATTGGTAGTCATTGTACTTTATTTTTGCCAAAAGTATAGCCATATTGTCATAGGTTTCTTTCATATGAACAGAGTAGGCGACTGGAATTGATGAAAATAAATTTCCGTTATGCAATAACACGGCTTTTAGACTAGTCTTGAAAGAGTTGATGACAAGTCGCCATTCGTTGACTATGTGCTCATGACCGAGGTGCACCATTAGACCGTTTACATCTTTGCAATAGCAAATGTCATCATCCATCTCAAAGTATTGAACAAGTTCTCTGTGTCTATGGCGAAATTTAGATATCGGAGTATTGGGCGCTAAAAGATTCCATTCTTTGAGTCGCGAACCGAGTAATTCCGCTTGTCCTTTGGTAAGAGCGAGATCACGTATTAGATCTGAAAGTTCTGAATGGTTAATTAAGTGAACACCATCATTCACCGGTATATAATCCGAGTCAGAATTAGTTTCTAAAGCAGGTAAACTATCACTTTCTGATGGTTTATTCACGTCCAACGGATATTGTTCTGGTGGAACTGGGATCAGACACGTGATTGGATCATGAGGCACTGGTTTCGAAACCGATTCAATATTTGGATAAACCACAGACTTTCTAGTTTTAAAAGTGAAACCATGGATATTTGTCAAGCAGAAGTAACAATCAGTAGCGTGATTTGTCGGTTCACGCCATATTACTGGCACTCCAAAAGGCATCGACTTATGCTTCGGCGATTTTCGTAACCAACCTGCCAATGTATTTGCACAAGTCGAACTAACTGCATTTAGCTTCCAAGATTTATTTGCATCATCAACTTTCGAATCGAAATAAAGTTCATATGCTTTCTTTAGTAATGGTGTAAAGTTTTTCTGGTAAACACGATCAGTAAAATATCCGCACACGTAACAGAACAGATCAGCCGAATTTCTACAACTTCTAGAAGCCATATTTCGCTCAGAATTATTTCAAAATACAGTAACTATTTGAAAAATAGCGTAACATATGTCATGCATCTTTTAGCAGTATAAAAAGTAGAATTATTTTGCATTTTATTAATTTTTAATGTTATATAGTAAAAATGAAACGGAGCAAATAACGGTTTCCCAAAAATATATTTATTCACAAATATCTTAAGAACCCGATGTGATAGAGATAAACGGATTTCAAATTTGAAATCAGCGCAAGAAACTGACCTAACAACACTTATTCTTATATAAGAAAGAAAAATGTTGTTTGTCAAATTATAATTTGTATGCAGGAGTTCCCTGAGAAAAAAAAAAAGGAACCCGTTACACGCCCATTGAGGCATATTGGGAATATGGTGTTAGGCCAATATTATCTTGACCGTCGGCACACTAGGGGTGATGTGGTCGGCATCACGCCGGCCGCCTTAACCTTCCCAGAGTTGCTCTGGTACCCATTTACGGCTGGGTCGACCCAGGAGCCGTTTGTGGCCTAAAAAAAATCCCACCTCATCTGGGGATCAAACCATAGACCACTGCGCTAGGAAGCCAGTGCACTAACCACTATGCTACCGCGGTTCCGTGAGACCTGAACATTATTTCAAGGGTTCCTCTGCGGTAAGAAGGTTGAGAAATACTCGTAACTGTTCGGACTACTATACAGTTCGCATTTATCTTTAGGTAAGCCAGTCATTTGAGTTTGCCACTTTTGGCGTTTTACAATAATGTCTTGCAGCGTGCATTCTTGTTTTGTTTATGTTATTTTTTTTTAAATGACGTTTTATTATTCGCTGGTTTAAATAAATACGGAAATAAATATGATAAATATATTAAAAGTGAGGGTCTCCGAATATCGTTAAAATCTACGGACTACCAGCAAACTTGCGAATAAGGAAAGAAGCAATTTCTCTTCTGTGTTACAGAAGAGCCTAGTAACATGGTAGGAAGTAAATCTCCTTAAATTCATTCCAAATTTATAACTAGAATAGCGATAATAATATTTTTTTAATAGCTTGATACTTTCAGTATTATACTATCTATTCAAAATAAATGCATTAATCAATTCATAAATTGTCTTAAAGTCTTAAAATATAACTGCTGTTCAAACATTTCTTTCAACTAATTTATTCTACCACAATGTTTGTCTTAACACTGCATGAGATCTTATACCTTATTAGATTGATTAGAATCGTTACAAACCTCGTTTATGTTACAATATTAACTTTCTAAATTATTATCATAATGTCATTTATGGTTAATTTTAACCCAAGGGTGTTAACATTAGCGAACATTGTTCGTGTGATCAATAACGTGGGAAAATGTGCCAGGACATCAATTTCCATCCCAACATCTGGCAACTATTGTATGTAATGCTTGTGTTTTACGTATAGACACGTGTATATACGACATACAACATATACAACAAAGGAAAAAGAACAGAAAGAGGTTATATAAGGTCGGAAGTATGACGTGACAATGATCGGCCATTCTCCTTGGGATTAAGTAAACTATTTCTCGTGCGTGGCATGGCTTCAGTTGACGATGGTTTAGACAACTGTTCCTTTGGATGAAACGATTGGATACTCTTTAATTTTATGTAAATATAGTATATATAAATACATAAACATATGCTCTCCAACAACGCTTAACGACAGCAACGGCAGGAATTACAATCTAAACTAAGTAAGTCCAGGGAAAACGATGGGCTTCATGTGGAAAGAGAGGGAGAGAGAGAGAGTGAGGGACCAGGGAAGAAAAAAAGTAGTAGAAGAAGAAGAGATTGCACATTTAGAAAATATGTATGTTTGTTGGAGAGCTGATAATACGATAGACACAAACTTGCGTATGTGTTAGAGCGTGTAAAACAACAAATTAAGAAGTTACAGACGTTTATAAATAGATGCTTGCAAAGAATAGAACACATGAAATTGTACGGCAGGTCACCAATGTGGAACAGATGACAAGTACCAGATAGGTACCAGTGGAATAAGATATGAGAAGAAGACGCTGAGTGGTGGATAATACACACATGGAAGAAACATGTTGATAGCAGAACGAGGCTGTCGATGTTCTAGAATACCCGGGGCAGGAGAGATAAGGGGAGCCCAAAAATACATAGAGAAGAGAAATGGAAAGAGAAATGAAAGAGACGCAGAAGACATGGAAAGACCTTGAGCGGATGGCACGAGACAGGAGGACTTGGCATACCTTTGTTGAAGGCCTATATTTCGTGCGGAGGTCAAGGCCTTATATTTCGTGCGGAAGTCACGTGTCATGATGTTGATGATGGTTTGGTTTTAAGAACCACCTCCATTGCACACGGACAACTCCATCAGCGCTCCGATCTCCTCCTTTGGATCATACAAAAAGGATTTCAGCACAGTGCACGAACTCCGTAGCACCGGCGAGGATCTCAATGTGTGTATACAGGAATCATTATGTTCCAGGGATTTTCTTAGTGCGCAACTTGAAAGCGGGACCTCCAATTTGTTCGCCTTTATCCGAAAAGGCTAGGCATTAGATCTCACTACCAAGGAGATGGGGGAGTATGACATTATTAGAAACCACAGATTCTGAAAAAAAATGCCATCAATTATATTCCCTGAACTGGGAATGAAGCCGGTACCATTAGAATTAGAGGCGAAAGCTACACCTCTTAGCCACTCCCACCCCCAGGTTTCAAATCGACTATCAGCTAAATATGATTTCCTTATAAAAATTGCTTTAACTTAGGAAAGCTGCGAGTTTTCTCTTGCTTTACTGACACATTTTCTTCTACATTTCTGTTTGTTCGTGATTGTACTTACTTTATTAAACAACTTCAGTATGTGATCTTTTCACTTGCAAGGCTGCACTGAATTGTTGTTTTCTCCTTCCAAAGTGTCGCAGATGTATGCCAGCTTAACAACGTGTATATCAGATTTGGTCTTATACCAGATAAACCTAATGATTGTTTACTTCTCATTTATACACACATACACACATCCACACACACACACATATATATAATTATATATACGAGACGTAATCTATTGAATGGTAGAGAAAAACGCTGGAATGTTTTTGTTTGTACAGTATGATTAATTGTTTTTTAAATAACGCCATCCCAAATTTAGTTTAGCGACACACCAGTGTCCATTGAGTTTGAGAACCACCGTTGGCAATTTTTTTTTTATACACTAACGAAATAAAGATTAATAGGGGGGAAAGAGATGCATTTATGACTCATAAGAGAAATGTCCATGCTCGCACATGCTACTCGCTAAACATACCAATCATCTAACACTTTGAAAAAGGTGTGGGATAATTGTGTTATTAACTGGTCTGTTTTGATGACTCATTTTTCCATGTTAAATGCTGCTATTAATTCAATTAGGTGTTTCCTGTTATCAAAGGAACAATATTTTATGTATGTGTTTCCAATTCCTGCGCAAATGGTCATACATTACGCTTTCTGGACCATTGCTTCTTAAGCAGGTGTGCATGTGTCATTTAGAGGTGCATGGCCCGAATTCTCTGGGTGCGAGAAATGCCAGATATATAATAATAATAAATCATCATTAACAAAATTCTATACACACAACTGAAATACAGTTGCACAGAATAGAACATTGACATCGTTAAATAAACACCGAACTTTATTATTTTTTAATAATATTTTGTCAAACGTAATTCACTTTTTTGACAAAATATTAGAACGTGTTGCATTCACTCGATTTATTTTTACTATGTGTATAGCTGTATAAAAAAAGAAACACTGAAAATTATTCATAAAAGCACACCAAATTATTATCTTTAACGACCAATTTCCCATTTTCTGGGTTCACTACGTGAAAATTTAAAAAAAAAAAATTCCATTTCATATAAAAAAGACATACTATTATATCTTTTACACATCCAATACCATAATTCCCGCCGTAAGGTAAATTAATATTAGACAAACATAAAGGTATGTTTTCAGGCACTCGTAAGAAATAAAGAAGTAGAACACTTGGACAACAGAAAAACAACAGACGTGAGTGGCTTACCCAGGGTTCGAACCCCGTACCTTCCGTACGACAACTCCGCCTAGCTATCAAGCGAATCACACTGACCCCACGGCAAGCTAGGCATCCCCAAAAAAAGATGCTTTGCTGGCTATTTATCAGTACGAAACACACAAGATAACACCGGAAGTATACAGTGGGCAACTCAGCCCTTAAATGACGCAATAGTACTTCGGTCGGTCGGTCACACTTTGCACACCTTCATTTGCGCACTTTTCTTTTTTCGAGAGAGTGCATTAACTTTCAACCACAGCTAAGGGGTGCAACTGTGGCTGAAAGTTAGACAATAATTGTATTGTTTCTCTTATATGTACTCTCCCGAAAATAGAAAAGTGCGCAAATGACGGTGTGCATGAACAGCTTGATTATGGGAAGTCAAGATTTTAAAAGATGCACGAACAATTACGAGACATATTGTCATAAAAGAAATGTTAAATTTAGTCAATTTCTGGTCCATTAGATCATTATTACTACTCAACGTGCCATTTAGGAAGGTTACTCCATGTCTTCATATTTAATTAATTCATAACCCTCCACTCCCAAAGGAGCATAGGCCTTCAACAAACACCTGCCAAGTCCTCCTGTCACGTACCATCATCTCAAGTTCTTTCCACGTTCTCCTCATCATTTTCACCTCTGTTTCCAGCTATCTTCTCCATGTGCTTCTTGGTCTACCTCTGCTTCTCTTGCCCTGGGGGTGCCAGAACAAAGACTGCCTTGTAATGCTATCAACAGGTTTCCTCAGTGTGTGTCCTATCCATCGCCATCGTCTTCTTCTCATCTCTTGTTCCACTGGCACTTGTCTAGTTCTTGTCCTCAGTTCCACGTTGGTAACCTTGTCATACCATTTTAATCCCTCTATTCTACGCAAGCACCCATTTATGAAAGTTTGTACTGTAGCTTTTTGGTTGTTGTCTTTGTTGTTCTCCAAGTCTCAGAGCCATACAATAGGACTGACTTCACATTTGAGTTGAAGATTCTTATTTTCGTGTTGGATCCGATTTCTCTTGATCTCCATATATTTCCCAATGCAATGAAAGCTCTCTTGCTTTTTGTATTCTTATTTTGATATCACTGTCTGTCCCACCAACTTTGTCTATATTGCTGCCAAGATTTGTGTACGATTCTACATTTTGTATTGGTGTTTCTTCAAGTTCAACCCTGTTATCATTAACTGCATTTATTCTCATTATTTTTGTCTTTTCCTTGTGTATTTTCAGACCCAATTGCTGTGACCTCTCATCGAGTGTTTTCAATTTGTCCTGCATCTGATTACGGTTATGGGACAGAAGAGCCAAGTCATCAGCAAAATCCAGATCATCAACTGCTTAGTCAGAGTCCATTGGTTTCCACTTCTGTTGTGTGTTGTCGATGTTCTCATAATCAAGTCTATTGCTAGTAAGAAAAAAAAATGGAGACAAGAGGCATCCCTGTCGCACTCTTGTTCTTATCCCAAACGGTTCTGTAAGCTGTCCTACATGAAGAACTCTGCATGCATGTCATGTCTTCATATGTTTTCTTTATTAAATTAATGATCTTCAGGGTAACTCCATAATGCCTCATCAATTTCCAAAGTGATTCTCTATCTACATTGTCAAATGCCTTTTCGTAGTTCACAAATCCGATGTATAGTGGTGAACTCCATTCCAGACTTTGTTCAACTATTATTCTCAAAGTGGCTATCTGGTCTGTACAGGATCTGTTTTGTCGAAAACCTGCTTGTTGATCTCTCAGTTTCTTGTCTATGGACTCTTTTAATATCTCAAGAATAATTCTGTTTAATACTTTTCCTGGCACTGATAGTAACATTATTCCTCTATAATTTGTGCACTCTTGTAAATTTCCCTTCTTACGCAACTTAACCAGATATCCTTCCTTCCATTCTGCTGGAATCTCTTCCTTTTCCTAGACTTTACCAAGTAATTTATATAACATCTCTGTAGCCGTGTTGATTTCTGCTTTGATGACCTCTGCTGGAATGCCATCAGGTCCAGACGCTTTTCCATCTCTTAGAAGCTTTATACCAACGGGCTGATCACCCGTTTGCCGGTCACTTCGATTACGGAAACAGCAGCAGATGGATTGATTTGCCGTTGCCCTAAAGACGCCAATAGGCGTGATGGGAAACAGTGGCGAAGAAAACCTATCTGCTGTTGCCCTAAGACGCCACTAGGCGTAATGGCCACTGACTGCTTTGACGGTTGGTGGCTAAGGACGGAAGAAGAAGAAGAAGAAGCTTTATAGCTTTCTTTATTTCTTCCTTCGCTGGTCTTTCACCGTTAATTTGTAGCCCCCTTTTCTGCTGGCTGGATGTCCGGGGGTTTTTTTTTGGAGCTGGTCTATTGAGAAGGTCCTCAAAATATTATGTCCACCTCTTCATTTGCTCTTGTATATTGCTGAGCAGTTTTCCATTCTTGTCTTTTATGAGGCAACTTGTTTGCTTGTATTTCCCTGTTAGCTTCTTTGTGCTGTTATACAGTTCTCTCATATTTCCTTTGGCTGCAGCATCTTCTGCCTCTCTTGCCAACTCCTCAATATACTTCCTTTTGTCTCTTTTGATACTTCTTTTTACTTCTTTGTTTGCTTCTGTGTACACTTCTTGAGCCTTGGCTTTGGAACTTCTGGTTTTGCTTGTGTTTAAATCTGCTTTCTGGTTTTTTCTGTCTTTTATCTTATTGATGGTTTATGTTGTTATCCATGCTTTTTGTTGTCGTTCCCTTTTCCCCAGTATTTCTTCACATGTCTCATTCCATACAGTTTTTATTTGCTGCCAATAGTCTTCTGTATTCTCTACATCTTCCAGCTGTTTGTCCTACATTAGATTGTTGTCTATAATTTTGCATTGTTGCATATCTCTTGAGTTTAATTTTTACTTCGGCTATCAGAAGGTGGTGATTTGATGCCACATCTGCTCCTCTATATACCTTTACATCCTGCAATGATGATCTAAACTTCTTGTTTATGCATATATGATCAATCTGATTTTCTGTTCTATGGTCTGGTGATATCCATGATGCCTTGTGTATTTTCTTATGTGGAAACATGCTTCCTCCTATAGCCAGTTGATTTGAAGCACAGAAGTTTGAGAATAAGTTTCCCATTTTCATTCATTATTCCTAGCCCATGTTTTCCCATGACTTCTTCAAAGCCGGTGTTGACTGTACCTATCTTTGCATTCATGTCACCCATCAAAATTGTGATGTCTCTTCTTTTTACTTTTTCCATAATTTCCTGTAGCCTAGTATAAAATGCTTCTTTTACAGACTTTTCTTTGTCATTAGTTGGTGTATAACATTGGATGACATTTACATTTATTTTCCTTTTAGCTGTTTTAAAAGTAGCTGTTATTATTCTGGGTCCAATGGCTTCCCATTCAATGAGTCCTTTCTGTGCTTCTTTAGATAACATAAGAGCTACCCCTTCACTGTAGTGTGAACTTTCGTCTTCATGTACTGAGGACAGCACCAATTCACCTGTGATGAGTTTCTTCTTGTCTAACCACTTGCACTTTGTTTCACACAGTCCCAGAACCTCGATTTTATATTCCCTCATTTCTGCTGCTACTTGTGCCACTTTCCCTTGTTCGTTTAATGTCCGAACATTCCAGGTGCCAAATCTGGAAGTTCTCCTAGAAGAAAGAAGGTTAGTCAGTAACACAGACTACTTTCGGCTTTCTCTGTGTTGCATCATACGCCTCCCTGCGAGAGGACCTTCTCCTGTCCTGGATGGCTGTGTTTTATTTTTTGTGGTTTAAATTTTTTACAGGATGGGGGTAACCAGCCCCATGCCCAGCCCTCCTTAGTCGCCTTCTACGACATGCATGGCAGGGAACAGTGTTACTATTCTTTGCTCCCCTTTCGGGCCCCGGTAACACACCGTTGTTCATATTTAATACATCCATGTAATTTTCACTAAAAATATCTAATGACGGTCGTCTGCAATGAAATGACCACAGTAGTAATAGTACCGTCTGTAATACATGTAACAGAAACAACACACTATAATTAAAAACCTTTCAATGTTGACGGGTTATTGCTAGTTTATGGCATATTCTGCGAGCTAGAATATGATGGACTGCGAGACTTCTTAAGACGCTGTAAAGGGTTCGGAATCTCTAAATGGGTTAACAAGCATTTTTCTACAGTAGGGTTTCTCAAATGGAGTTCCACGGAATCCTAGGGTTAACAAGCATTTTTCTACAGTAGGGTTTCTCAAATGGAGTTCCACGGAATCCTAGGGTTAACAAGCATTTTTCTACAGTAGGGTTTCTCAATTGGAGTTCCACGGAATCCTAGGGTTCCACAAGAAAGCGCTAGGTATTCTGCGAGAGATCGTGATTGAGATAAAAAGAAAAAACGTGTTTTTTTTTTAACTTAGCGCTCGCGGTGGTAGGCAGTGGTTGCACAGTCCCGTATGGCAGTGTGCAATAGGACCGTGTTCACTCTTTGACATACCATATTTCATAGCATCTTGTAGAGTTGTGACGGTATTGCCTCCCCTGCTTTGCAGTTGTGGTCCAACAGTGACCAAACTCAAGAGTATCTAATATAGGTTTCAATAGAGTCTGTGTGTACACAAGATTACTGTTGGCAGAAATGTAGATAGAAGAGTAGTAAAGCTTCTATCACATGGGAGTCTTCACAAGAAATTCAGGTAAGCGAAAACAATGCTGGCTGTCGCTAAGCACGTTAATTCTGTAACCTGCCGACCACTTTTGTGAAGAATTTAAGCACTTATTTATCAGCTCTTTAAGCCCCCACCCCTGATTTACTCAGTGGAATTCTCTTATTCAAGTATAGCTCTGTTTAGAATGTGTGTAGTAATTGAATGAGACAAACATGCAGTAACTTTAAAATGATCAAATCGAAGTTAAATTTGTAACATTACAAATAACAACATTTAATAATCACTTTAGTTTTAACAGTTTGAAAATAATTTGAATAGTTCTGGATAAAGAAAAACTATCATCCTCGTATTTGGGGATTGAAACAAGGGTAAGAAAGTTCAGAGGACAGCATATATTTGAACTTAGCTGCCAATGACGTTTCTGTCTTTTCACACTGATCACTCGTCTGTGGTCAAGGTTGTCGGGTGTAGCTCGTCTCCCAGAATCTTCAAGGAAAGTCTACACAGTGTTCTTTGTCTTAAAGCGTAGGCCACTGATCCCGTTTTGTTCCAAAAATAGCACGTTGTGCTGGTACCACCAATAACTGTGATAGAAGAATAAAAAGAACGCGCTTCTGAGTATGGCGTTCTCCGACACACAGTTATATCCCCCCTCTTCTATTTCACCATCCCACTTAACTCAGAGTTTACCCTCGATGAGAATTAAATTTAATCCCTCGGGATAAAACTTCCTTTACATTTAAACTGAATAGCCTTAGCTTTACATTACATTTAAATGAAAGGTTAAACGTACAGATATGTTTTACATTTACATCTCCACTGTTTGAAAAGTGTTCACAATATAAATTCATTCGTGTTTCATTTACATTTACACTTGTGGAAAAGTTTGAAACTTCTATTAATTAAAATGAATATTTTTCCATGGACATTTACACTGGTTTAAAGCGTGAAACCTTAAATTAATTTTAAAGTGAATATGTTTATAGGGACATTTACACTGCTTTGAAAATGTAAGTCTTTAGCTTAGAATGTACATCTTTTCTTTCATCTTTCCCTCTCTGCTCCATAGGGAACCTGGAACTGCTTTATGCTTTTAGTTCTCCTTACGAAATTATCAATAAAGAAATCACCAGCCCATGCAGTGGTGGTTCATGAATCATCATTCTATACGCTGAGGTTGCCAGCCTCAAATACCTTTGACATCCAATAGCGAGTTTCACCCAATAAAATTCACATGGTAATATATACATATATATATATGTTAGTTCACATGTTAGTAATAAAATAGGACATTTTAATCCCACTTACACCAATCCTGGCTACAGACTTGTCGCACAGCAGAATCTTCTCTTACACGGGTCTGGGATTTCTTTGAATTTTACAATAGATTGCCCCTTCTAACGTCGTGTTTTTTTCAGTTTCCTAGTCCTGGTTGTTCATTATTCAAATTTGAAAGAGATTTCCTGTGCTTTATAAGTCTTATCTGGTTCTCCAATAAAAGGTCTGGATAACAATTAGGAATTTTGAATCTAGTTTTCACTCTGGCGAAGGTCTGGTGTCTTGGCGAGCGTGCAAATCACAGAGAAATAAAACTGTGAAATTGTCAGCTTATATTCCCTCCAGTGATGTCATGAATATAATCAGAAAGATCCAATCATTTCAAATCATGCAGGATAGGATGTGATATTTAAAAATAGTCCCACGTGAAATAAGGTGCGTGCCTGCAAAGGTCACGTATTACCATATATGGACATCTGATGCCTTGTATGCACTCTTTCAAACATACTTGTAGACTCATTGTCTAAAATGTAATAAATCCGTGATTACTTTTTAACCAAGGACCGGAAGCAATTACATCACATTTGTCTGCCCACCCGTGTCACAGACGGTAATGTCGTCTTATCAGCGGTTCAATCTAAACGCGCCGGCGACTATCTTATCTTAGGTCTTATAGGCTGGGATGACCAGGTAACAAACCGGTGACATATTTGCAAGGAGTGTCACAACTGTGATCACGCCCACGGCGACCGTTGCCTCAATTGGCTGTGTGTGGTGTACCCGGAAACGGGGCCTCCCAGTACTGAGACACAGTTAAGTCCCCGATGTCACTTATCGGTGCAGAGTTGAGAAAGATGGCTGAGCATCACAATCCCCCCTGTGTTGCAGCATGATGAGAACCCAGAATTGCACACTGAGCTTGGGGGGATCACTTGGGCACCAGACTTAATACTGGCTCTTGACTGGATGGCCGCATGCAGGATATTTCTACAATGGGGGGTTGGCAGGTGGTGGGTATCTGGAAGTGGCTCTGTGCAGGACGTGAGGATTCCTTGGGTGAGCCCAGAACCAGAGCACAGCATTGTGCAAGCTCTGCATAGTTGGAGAGCCCCCTGGATGACGGGGAATGCACAGTGTGCTACCCCACCTATCCCCAACTGCTAACTTGGAACCAGAAGTGGGGTCCTCTGTATGCGTGCCAGGCCAGGATAAAATGCCTGGGAAAGAGACTGGAGCTCAGAACTCCCTAACTCAAAGTTGCAGGATGGCAGGAAAGACAGGGCTATTTTGAAGATAATGCAACCATATTTTCACCATACGAGCTCGGACGCCGCCTCGGTAAACAAGGTCCGCGCAGAGCAGTGACACCCCCAGGCTGCTTGCGAATAGTCTACTACTGGGAACATAAACAGATTAGGGATGAGCCCACTCTCCCGTTGAACAGGTGCTAAAGTCATAGATACTGGGCCAGAAGGCGCACCGGAAACCACAGTATCACGCAACTCGCTTTTTTTTTTCTATGGAGAGTACACCGTCAAATAAATCTCGTACTGGTGCTCGCCCTGTGGAGCTCCACCAGGCAGGTGCAGTGCCGGGCTCTGAGCCTCGACAGAGCCCACCCTCAGCTACTGGAGGACCCTCTAGACCGTCTTGTGGAGTCAGCAGACGGCGGAGGAGAACTACTGACCAAAACAAAACAGAAAAAGAGAAACCCAGAGTGCCACTTGTCATGATGCACTGGAATGCAGAGGGAGTGAACAGCAAGCAGGCTGGATACAGCAAAAAGACAGAGCTGGAAAACATCTTGTATGAGAAGCAAGTCAGTGTTTGCTGTATCCAAGAGACTCACTTGAAAGCAGATCAAACCTTTAAAATAAGGGGATATCAATGCTTCAGATCCGACAGAAAAGATAGACGAAAAGGAGGAGTACTTACTCTTGTAAGGAATAACATTCCTGCACACGAAAGGAAAACCTTCATGGATGGAGCAGAATATCAGCTGTTGCAGATAAAGGTAGACAAGATGGAAATAGAACTCCTGAACTATTACTGTCCGAACAACAAACCCCTGAGTCTCAGCTCTATACAGGTACCAGCCACCAACTTTATAGCAGTTGGAGACTTTAATAGCCACTCCCAGAGCTGGGGCTATAACCATCTGGATCACAGAGGTGAAGAGGTTGAAACTTGGCAAGATGATCACTCCCTAATCCTAGTCAATAATGCCACAGATACTCCTACCTTCTACTCCAGAGGATGGCACACAACTTCAACACCAGATCTTGCCTTCTCCACACCAGATATAGCTGGATCTATTAGTAGAGAAGTAGGAGACCAACTAGGGGGAAGCGACCATCGCCCAATCTTTCTTACTGTCCAGAGTGCAACTCTCAGTACAGGCCCAGCCATTACAAGATGGAACTACAAAAAAGCCAACTGGGGTTTATTCAGGCATCAGGTGAACACGCTGCTGTCTACCCTCAAGGTACAGAACAGAGACATTAATGAAGTGGTAAAAGACTTCAACAGATGCATACTACAAGCTGCAAAAGAAACCATTCCCAAAGGATGCCGGCGTAACTACATACCATACTGGTCCAGCACACTCCAAGAACGTCAGGAAGCTATGGACAGGGCTAGAAAGGACGCAGAGTCTCAGCCTTCACTTGAAACTCACAACAAATGGAAAAAGGCTGTAGCAGAGTTTCAGAGAACAAAGCTAGAAGAAAAACGGAAAAGCTGGAGAACTAAAACGGCATCGCTGAACCTTGAGAAAGACGGCAGGAAACTTTGGAGATTAGTCAAGTCTCTAAATGAAGAGCGTTCCTCACCTAGGCAGACTATCACATTGGATGAAGGTGGCAAACTTTTCAGAGGAAAACAAGCTGCAGACTTGTTTGCTAGAAGATACAGTTCAGAAAGCAACTTACCCATTAACATAGATCATCAGAGAGAGATAAGAAAAGAAAATACTGGCAACCATGGGACAGACAGATACTCCTGCCCCAATGAGGGAACCCATCACACTAGGAGAACTACAGAAGGCTATTTCCAAGCTTAAGTTTCAAAAGTCACCCGGCCCAGACAAAATCAGCAACGAAATGCTAGTAAATCTGAGCTCAGCAGCAAAGACAAAACTGCTTGAGATATTCAACCACAGCTGGTTGAAAGGAACGGTACCCCAAGTATGGAGAGAAGCCATCACAATACCCATACTAAAGAAAGGGAAATGTAAGACCGAGGCTGCAAGTTACCGGCCAATCAGTCTCACAAGCTGTGTTGGGAAGACTATGGAGCGAATAGTCAACCACAGATTGAAATGGTATTTAGAGTCTGAGCAGATCCTGGTGCCGGAACAAGCTGGATTTAGAGAATGCTACAGTATAGAAGACCAAGTTACTTACTTGTCTCAAGCAATAGAAGATGCCTTCCAGGAGAAGAAAAAGGTCCTAACGATCTGGGTCGACTTCAAGCAGGCCTTTGACAAAGTGTGGAAAGATGGCCTCATTGCAAAACTTAGGAGAAGTGGAATCCAAGGCAACATGATGAAATGGATCCAGTCATACTTGCATAACAGGAGAACTAGAGTCACTCTTGACGGTCTGCAGAGCAGAAAAGTGTTGCTCCATCAGGGGGTACCTCAAGGAGGAGTAATTTCCCCAACACTCTTCCTTGTTTACATCAATGACCTGGTGAAAGATCTCCCTGCAGGAGTTAAAGCTGCCTTATATGCAGATGACCTAGTACTCTGGTGCGCTGATGAAAATGTCACCACAGCAAATTATAGAATGCAGCGGGCAGCAGACATGCTAGTGTCATGGGCAGAGAAATGGCTTATCACAATAAACACAGACAAAACCTCCACAACACTGTTCTCCCTCGCCCCCAAGGACAAATCAGCTAACATACACCTAGGGACAACCGTGATCAAGGAAGAAAGCTACCCCACCTATCTTGGGGTGACATTTTGACCAAAGGCTTACATGGAATAAGCATATTGAAAACGCAGAAGGAAAGGCCCGAAGACGACTAGGCATACTCAGAAAATTAGCAGGTACCAACTGGGGAGCAAATGAACGAAATCTAAAGAAGATTTATAATGGAGTAATAAGACCACACTTAGAGTTTAGCTCAGCAGCATGGTCATCAGCTGCTAACTCACATCTGCAGTCTTTGGACAAGGTGCAAAATCAAGCTCTCAGGCTCATTACAGGAGCCATGAAAACTACACCAATAACAGAGATGCAGAAGGTTGCTGGATTACAGACATTGTCCCATAGAAGAGACACAAAAACCATGATCCAGATGGAAAAGTACAACAGTATGCCAATGCACCCAATGAAGGCAAGACTAGATGATCTGGCATTGGGACGTCTAAAGCGTAGCAGCTTTGTGCATCGGGGGAAAAGACTTATAAGACAGCATCAAGAAGACCTATCCATGAAGACAACACCACTGAAGCCCACCCTATACCCCGTACCATGGGAGCAGGCCAGCAGTGCCCTCCAAATTAATACATCAGTCAGTGGTCTCACAAGTGGATGTGAGTATAATGATCTGCAAAAACGAACTGCTACATTGAGTATGATCCAAGAAAGCTATCCCGATCAATCATGGATACATGCCTATACAGATGGATCAGCAACTAATGCTGTTAGGAATGGAGGTGCCCGTATCTTTATCTCATATCCTGACAACCACTATGAGACTAGGCACATTCCCACTGGTAAATTCTGTTCCAACTATACAGCTGAGGTTCGAGCTCTAGAGCAAGCTGCAAATATGATTTATAACACCAACTCTGACTGCCACCAGGTAGTCATCCTCACAGATGCACTGTCTGTCCTGCAAGCTCTCAAGGGTGGTAAACTCCCGCATCTGAGAAATGAACTAAACAAGGTAGCTGCCAAAAAGAGAACCATACTTCAGTGGGTACCATCTCATTGTGGTGTACCCGGAAATGAAAAGGCAGATAAACTTGCAAAAAAGGGAGGAGAATGTGAACAAGAAGATAATGAAGTCACATACTTTGAGAAAAAGAGAGCTATCCAGACTATCAGAAGAGAACAGAACCAACCCAAAGACGACTATCACACTCTCGACCGGCAGGGACAGATAACTATTTTTCGACTCAGGACAGGGCATAACAAACTGAATAAACACATGCACAAGCTACGATTGTCTGCTTCACCACTGTGCACATGTGGATTAAACGAACAAACTGCTGAGCATGTTCTACAGGACTGTCCTCTGTATGACCAGTTAAGAAAGATATACTGGCCGAATGACTCAACACTAAACTCAAAGCTATATGGAGTTAAAGAGGAACTTCAAACAACAGTCGAATTCATCATGAGAACTCGTCTGACGGTGTAATCATCAAAGATGCGATCGCAAGAAGAAGAAGAAGACAACTGTGATAGTTATCACCTACCGGGTGATTTGATAAATTCACATATCTGCTACTTAGCAGACAAATAAAGAAAGAAAGAAAGAAAGAAAAGTGCGATAATTGACAGCACCTAATAAAAATCAAAACCTCTAATGTGCCGTTATTGCCGGAGAGAACCAAAGATCGATAGAGGTCGCCCCGTTTCGTCACAAGGGTAGAAATTTGTGATAAGACTCTTAGACTTACTGGGACAAGATTATTTTTTTTAACTCTGGTTTCTTCTACCTATACTACTGACTTGCATTGGATTTGTAAAAATAAACAGATCCACAGAAAAAAATCGTTCTCTACTCAAAAGAGCTTTTATCATTTTTACCTGATTATTATATTTACAACTCACTGATTACTCTAAGGTACAATGAGCTGTTGATATAATAATTTTTACGCAGGGGTTCCATGAGACCTGAAATTTATTTCAAGAGTTCCTCCTGAGATAAAAAGGTTGAGAACGGCGGATCTGGATAATTTCTTGAACACTTCTGTCCACACATATGAAAGGCAATAAGTGCAACTTTTTCGCCTATACCAGGGTCGGGAACCTGTCTGTGACAAAGAGCCAAGTATTTCATTGTGTCTCCATTTTAACAAATTGAAGAGACGCATGAAAAAAAAATCACATGGTATCCCTCATTCACTAAGAGTTAAGTAGTAGAGACCCGAGAGCCGCACGAGATGGCTCAAAGAGCCGCATGCGGCTCGCGTGCCACGGGTTCCCAACCCCTGGCCTATACGAATAGAAATCTTATCACAGCGACCGCTTGCTTCTTATGGCATATTTGATTAAAAAAAATAGTATTCTCATAGCAAATTATAGCCGTATCGGAATGACGTTATCGAGGCTTCACCGATACTACGCCCAGCTTTTCTTTTTTTTTTTTTTTTTAGCTATGGTGGTCAACTACCTTCCTCACTGCCTTCGACTTCCCTAACTCAGGAGCAGAGTCATGAATCCCTTTACAGGTGGATAGACTTCAACTTGGCGCTACCAGGTTTTGAACCTGGAAGCATGTAACTTTTCCGCGAAAGGCTAGCGCTTTAACTAACTCTCCCAATCACACGCTCTTGTAGCTTGCGATGTCTATCAAATCCTTATATCTTCCGCGCAACCAGATTCCGTGGATGTGGGTATCTCACTTGGTCAACTGTCCCGACCTTTTCATTCCCACCGTTGCTTTAATCAGACTTAATGGAACTCCACAAGTACTTCTCTATTCTACATTGTAGTAGTGATAGTAGTCATAGTAATTGTGACCGTGTCGGGCTTCTTCTTATAAACTAGGTGATTGAGGCAGGCCTAGTCGTTATCTACTCGAACTGGCAGACTAACTCTTTGACTTTATCTTTGTCTTTATCTTCCAAGTATGATTATCTCTTTACTGGCCCTTACCGCCAGAGGTGGTGATTCTTGAATGAGTTATGACTTGGTTCTTTTATAACCCAGGATCCGTTCTTCCCTCCTTGTTGTTGTTGTTCAGCGACTACTGATCGTATTGTGGCGTACCATGATATTAATTTGGTGCTTTTACTCCTTATTTCACACACCCACTCCATAACCTTCTATAAATCAAGTCAACTTGAGTGGTAGTTTCAATTTCATAACAAATTTATTTACAACATTAAAGTTCCGACATTTTCCAATAAGGTGTATGGTTCAATACTCCATTTCATGTTCAATTATCCAGCCCTTAATTCAACTTGTTCCAAAAGGTATATTTATTTGCCTCTTCTGCAGACTCTTACTTATGCGTAGGTGGTCTGCCTACAATTTATTCTCTTTGTCTATTTCTCCACCATATCTCTTGTATCTGCCCTGTCATGCCTAACTCATAAAAATACATTAATGTCTATACATGGTTCATATATATATAAATCAAATCATATCAGGTACAGCTGTTGTGGCGTCCTCATACTTACTGTCAAATGAGAGAGCACCTGAGTTGACTCATAGTTACCAAATTCACCATTATCTCTTCTTTCCTCTGATTTACTGTTCAATAAGAGAGAGCATGTCTTATCTCAAGGATGTCTGCGTTGCCAAAACCCTTGTTCATTTATTCTTGTCTAATGACAATACCTCATCCTCTTTACACAACAGACCCTCAAAACTATCAGCTAATAATAAGTTATGTTATCCACTTTATATATAGTCGTACTCATTGTTCAGTATATAACAGCTCATCTGGCTATCAGCTAATATCAAATGTTATCCACATTGTAATTTGTCGTACTCATTGTCTTTATATAACAGCCAATCTTGGCTATCAGCAAATATCAAGTTATGTTATCCACTTTATTCCTTCTTCAGTCGTACTTGTTTCAATGTTAGTTCTTGTGGTACTCCCCTTTAAACGTGAGCATCATTAACCTCTGGTTATAAGTTGACTGAAAAGTCTATAAAAAATAGCAAGAGTCTTTCTTACCGTGTCAAAATGAATCCAAGTACCTATCACATCTCCTACTAAATCACCCCTATGTGCTAATCCTACGTTTAACACAGTTCAATGAACACAATTTATGCTAGTCTCCAGAATTGCTATCGCTAATTCATGCTAAATCTAGCTACTTCATCTGTGAAAACTCCTGTCACCCACAGGTTTCACTGTTTCACTTCTTGAGAGCCTGGGAACACACGACTTGCCTCGTTCACTTCTCGGCCAGGACTAATTTCTTTTGTCCTTCAAATCATCATCCCGTCATCCGTTTTTGTTTTCCAGTCAATACGATTGGTCCATCGCTTCCAACTCACCGATCATAAAACTCACGCTCCTCTCCTACGTAAACAACTCAGTGAGCTTTTGTTCCGTACTGTTTACGCCCTGCTCATTTTTCTCGAGCGTTAGTTTTTCTCTCTGCTCACTTAATCTGCAAGGGGCGCTAATTAATTGTAGTCTCCCTTTGAGGTTTTTGCTTAAATGTTACTTTCCCTTCTTAAGGCTTACTAAAACAATCATGATATGCAAATTCTCTATACCATAACTATTTACTCATAGAAACCATTTAAGTGTAAATGAGCCTTACTTTTAATGACTTGGAATAATAGGGTTCTCTCCCTTTCCCTCTAAGCACAGGTGTACAACCTTTTATCTCCCATCTTTATAACAAATAGCAAGTTTCTTAGATTATTCAAATTCTCTAACCCATTTTCCGTTACTCTTTTATTTCAACCACACCAAATTACTGTTCATCTGAACCTTATGTACAGCGTATTTTACGCTGTACAACCCCACGGCCCAATATCTGGCTTTTGGCTAGGATCATGTGTCTACGCACAGGGACCAGTAGTGACATTTATGTCATGAGGTCCTTTGTGTAAGAACATAGAAGACCACTACAATGACACATGGTGTCATTGGGTCTTCGTGTGTTGGGACAGGTGGTCTTGACCAGGGCGAGGACAATGCGACCTCATGCGAGGAAAAAATATGCGACCTCAAGCGAGGAAAAAAAAAAAAAAAAAAAGGGACCGGTACAGTGACATTCATGTGTCATTAGGTCCCTTGTGTGAGAACACAGAGGATCACTACAGTGACATAGTTTGTCACTGGGTCTTCTAGTGTTGCGACATGTGGTCTTGACCAGAGCCGGGTTTGGGGCAGGGACAATGCGACCTCATGCGAGGAAAAAAAATATGCGACCTCAAGCAAGGAAAAAAAAAAAAAAAAAAAAGCGAGGAAAAAATATGCGACCTCATGCGAGGAAAAAAAAAATTGGCTTGGATCATGTGTCTAGACGCAGGGACCGGTTTGTCATTGGGTCTTCTTGTGTTGGGACATGTGGTCTTGACCAGGGCCGGGTTTGGGCGGGTACTAATGCGACCTCATGCGAGGAAAAAATATGCAACCTCAAGCGAGGAAAAAAAAAGGGGGGTGTTGACCAGGGCCGGGTTTGGGCGGGTACTAATGCGACCTCATGCGAGGAAAAAATATGCGACCTCAAGCGAGGAAAAAAAAAAAAAAGGAAAAAAAAAAATTTGGCTTGGATCATGTGTCTAGACGCAGGGACCGGTACAGTGACATTCATGTGTCATTAGGTCCCTTGTGTGAGAACACAGAGGATCACTAGGTGACACATTTTGTCATTGGGTCTTCTTGTGTTGGGACATGTGGTCTTGACCAGGGCCGGGTTTGGGGCGGGGACAATGCGACCTCATGCGAGGAAAAAATATGCGACCTCAAGCGAGGGGAAAAAAAAAGGCTAGGATCATGTGTCTAGACGCAGGGACCGGTACAGTGACATTCATGTGTCATTAGGTCCCTTGTGTAAGAACACAGAGGATCACTAGATGACACATTTTGTCACTGGGTCTTCTTGTGTTGGGACATGTGGTCTTGACCGGGGCCGGGTTTGGACAGGGACAATGCGACCTCATGCGAGGAAAAAATATGCGACCTCATGCGAGGAAAAAAAAAAAAAAAAAAACATTGGGTCTTCTTGTGTTGGGACATGTGGTCTTGACCAGAGCCGGGTTTGGGGTGGGTGCCAATGCGACCTCATGCGAGGAAAAATTATGCGACCTCATGCGACAAAAAAAAATATCTCGCTTTTGGCTGGGATCATGTGTCTAGACACAGGGACCAGTACAGTGACATTCATGTGTCATTAGGTCCCTTGTGTGAGAACACAGAGGATCACTACAGTGACACAGTTTGTCATTGGGTCTTCTTGTGTTGGGACATGTGGTCTTGATCAGAGCCGGGTTTGGGGCGGGGACAATGCGACCTCATGCGAGGAAAAAATATGCGACCTCAAGCGAGGGAAAAAAAAGACATTCATGTGTCATTAGGTCTCTTGTGTGAGAACACAGAAGATCACTACAGTGACACAGTTTGTCATTGGGTCTTCTTGTGTTGGGACATGTGGTCTTGACCAGAGCCGGGTTTGGGGTGGGTGCCAATGCGACCTCATGCGAGGAAAAAATATGCGACCTCATGCGAGGGAAAAAAAATATCTGGCCTTTGGCTAGTATCATGTGTCTAGACACAGGGACCGGTACAGTGACATTCATGTGTCAACAGGGACCGGTACAGTGACATTCATGTGTCATTAGGTCCCTTGTGTGAGAACACACAGGATCACTACAGTGACACAGTTTGTCATTGGGTCTTCTTGTGTTGGGACATGTGGTCTTGACCAGAGCCGGGTTTGGGGTGGGTTCCAATGCGACCTTATGCGAGGAAAAAATATGCGACCTCATGTGAGGAAAAAAAAAAAAATACTGGCCTTTGGCTACGATCATGTGTCTAGACACAGGGACCGGTACAGTGACATTCATGTGTCATTAGGTCCTTTGTGTGAGACCACAGAAGATCACTACAGTGACACTTTTTGTCATTGGGTCTTCTAGTGGTGGGACATGTGGTCTTGACCGGGGCCGTGTTTGGGCGGGTGCCAATGCAACCTCATGCGAGGAAAAAATATGCAACCTCTTCATGGAAAAAAAAGAGACATTCATGTGTCATTAGGTCCTTTGTGTGAGAACACAGAAGACCACTACAGTGACACATTTTGTCATTGGGTCTTCTTGTGTTGGGACATGTGGTCTTGACCAGAGCCGGGTTTGGGGCGGGTGTCAATGCACCCTCATGCGAGGAAAAAAAAAGGTTGTTTTATTGTTATGTTAGTGTGAGTAGCTTTTGGTAGAAGTGTGTGTCTACGAGTGTATATGACTTTTATCTGTATTTCAATTTGACCTTGTATTTTAATAATGCACATAATGTTTGTAATATTACTAAAATAAACCTACCTCCCCACCCCCCCCACCCCCCCTCCCGTTATCACTAAAGAATAAAAGTACGCTCTATATTTCCAATAAGTGGGTGCAAGGTCTTTTTCTTTCTTTCTTTCTTTTTCTCTTCCTTCTCTTTTTAATCAACACTACCATTACCAAAAAATGTAAAATGTGTAACCTGGGAGTACTAGAGTGTGTACATGAGTGTGTGCAAGGTGTGAAAGTAATTTTTTTTAATATTTTTACAGCTGCACAGTGTATTTTCGTTGTTATGCTTATGTTCAAACTATTATTGTCAATGTTTCCATGCATATGTCTTTGTCAACTTCATCGGAATGTGAATAAAGAGTTAAAAAAAAATTTAAAAAATAGTAGTAGTAGTAATAGTAGTAGCAGTAGTAATAGTAGTAGTAATAGTTGTTCGGAAATTCGTGCCCACGCATCGAATGTTGTAACTTTGCAACCCCTTGACGGATGTTATTGAAATTTGCTACGTGGCCTACTGATATCAATGCAGTTATTAATATATTTTTTGCCCTTACAAAACTCATGTCATGTTCGAATTTTCTTTTTTAAGTAATATAAAAAACTTTTACCTTTGTCTGGGTTAATTGTTATTAGTTCTACAGGAAAGTTACAAGATCCGTTCAAAAATTGCGCACTTAATTTTTGTTGCAGCACAGCACAAGCGATGAAATGTGCTATTAAATATTTTGTTTGTTTGAATTAGTGTAGTGACTACATGTCCGCACGAGTGCGCACCTATTGTACAAAGTCGTGAGTAATTATTTCAGCAGCGTATGCTAATTGCAATGAGTTGGCTGCAATGATACAAAACCGACACCAGCGTATAATATATTAATAAACTAAACTGCATAATTATGATAAGCGCAATGAATCTGAAATGCAAATTTATCACTTTGCAGAAGGTAACTGTTATATTGTACAGGCATTTTCGTAGAGAGGCTAAGATGGGTTGTTTATACCACGACATCCAAGAACCAGGTAGGAGAACACGAAAGGCCCTGTGTGTGGATAGAAGATCTTTTCGACGTTGGATACAACAGGACGGTGATTGTACAGAGGCTGCGGGTAAGCAAGGAAGGAAAAAAAAATTGATGATTTTGACAAGGATGTCATTAGACGTTTGATTTTGAAGATGTTTAATGCCAATCAACTTGTTACTCTCCGCATGCTGAAAAGTCGGCTGCAGGTAGAATACGATATTAACGTCTCAAAAACAACTCTTTGGCAACTTGTCAGAAGTGTCGGCTTCACTTTTAGAAAAACGTCTGGCGGAAGGAATTTTTAATGTGAAAAACCACATCTGGTTGCAGCTCGAAGCAAATACCTTAGACAGATTCGTGAGAGAAGACAAGACGGCTATGATATAATGTATTTGGACGAATCTTGGGTTAATGCTCATCATACGAACGAGAAAGAATGGCAATCTGTTGACGGAGACCATAGAAGGAAAATTCCCAGCAGCAAAGGTCAACGCATTATATTATCACATGCTGGCAGCAGACAGAATGGGCTTGTCCGTGATGCAGAGCTTATTTTTCAATCAAAGTCTGTAGATGGTAGGGACTACCACAGTGAAATGAACGGGCAAATTTTTAGAGATTGGATAGTGAATACACTCCTCCCGACTCTAGATAGGCCGTCTTGCCTGGTAATGGATAATGCGTCCTATCATAATGTTCTATCGCAGGAGGATAAAGCTCCCACTTCGGCTAGCACGAAAGACGAAATCAGGAGTTGGCTTGTGAATGAAAACATCTTCGCTGACAACAGCTATTTAAAACCAGAGTTGTTGTAGCTTGTGAGACAGAGGAATAAGACAAAAGTGTATCTGATTGATAAAATTATCCAAGAGCAGGGTCATGTTTCTCTTCGACTCCCACCTTATCATTCTCACCTTAACCCAATAGAACTGGTTTGGCTAGAGTTAAAGGGCAATTGACCGCCCAGAACACTACTTTTAAAATATGCGATGTTAAAGACATGACTCGTGAGGCCATTTCACAAATAGACACAGAGTACTGGGCTAAATGTGAAGAACACGAGCTCCAGGAAGAAGAAGATTACTGGCAGCGAGATGGCTTGCAGTTTATCCAACCAATAACTGTTGTGAACTTATTGGAGTCGTCCGATTCGGAATGAGGCACGTCGTTCGCATTCCTTCGTTTGTGACAAACTAATTTCATATGCCAATCTATAATAACACATAAACAGTTACGATTCGTCATAGCTTCCTGATGATTTACTGCTATCATTGTTCATTATCAGATCATCATTCCTCATATCAAAATCACGTGCACAACCAATCACACATTTAGGACACGCCTTTGAACCGTATTGTCGCACAAATGTTGTGATTTACTGTAAGAATTAATGTTGCGGGCAGATGTAGGCAAATGTTCCAAAAAAGATCAAAGAAAATCGCCGTTTTGCAAATTTCACGAAAGCTGTGGATGTAATGATTGCAAAATCTTAACTGCATGGAAAATCTAAGACTGCATGCAAAAATTCATGTCCATACAACAAACAGTTTTGGAGAAGATTGACGCTTTCTGTGGGCACGAATTTCCAAACGGACTATAGTAATAATAGTCGTAGTAATAGTAGTCGTAGTAATAGTAGTCGTAGTAGTAGTAATAGTAGTAGTAGTAATAGTAGTCATAGTAATAGTAGTCGTAGTAATAGTAGACGTAGTAATAGTAGTCGTAGTAATAGTAGTAGTAGTAAGTAATGGTAGTCGTAGTAATAGTAGTCGTAGTAATAGTAGTCGTAGTAATAGTAGTAGTAGTAATAGTAGTAGTAGTAATAGTAGTAGTAGTAGTAGTAATAGTAGTCGTAGTAATAGTAGTCGTAGTATTAGTGGTCGTAGTAATAGTAGTAATAGTAGTATTAGTAATAGTAGTAGTAGTAATAGTAGTAGTAGTAGTCGTAGTAATAGTAGTAGTAGTAATAGTAGTGGTAGTAGTAATAGTTGTAGTACTATTACAACCTATATTACTATTACTACTACTAATACTACTGTAACTACTACTACTATTACTACTATTACTACTACTAATACTACTGTAACTACTACTACTATTACTACAACTAATACTACTTTTACTGCTACTTCTATTACTACTACTACTACTACTGCTACTATTACTACGACTACTATTACTACCACTACTACTACTACTTCCGCCTTTGATGAACTAGTTATTATACTGCTGATTTTACTGCCACGTCGCTTCTTGTACACATTTATTTGTCAATTAAAATAAGAATGAGATCTTGACATTGCTATGTATCATATCCTGCCATGTGGAAGCTATAGCATTAACAAATCACTTAACATAACAAAATAATTTTATTACAAGCGACAGGATGTATTATTACGCCACAAAAAACGTTACAAACAATAGAATCAGTATGTTTGTATTTTTTTTTTAAATATAAAATGTTGCCTCTTTTTATTGGGAAAAGGGGGGGGGGGGGGGGGGTCAACCTAGACATATGGTTAGTCGGCTATATTAGGGCGCATATCCAAATATGAGACTTTGTGGTCTGGTTTACTATATTAGTTAAAAAAAATGATCTCGTTACATGCCCATTGAGGCATATTGGGAATATGGTGTTACGCCCACATTTTCTTGACCATCGGCACACTAGGGGTGATGTGGTCAGCATCACGCCGGCCGCCTTAACCTTCCAAGAAGTTGCTCTGGTACCCAATTCATTAGGCTGGGTCAACAGCAGAGCCTTTTGCGGTCTACAAAATCCGAGCTCAAGTTGGGATCGAACCACTGACCACCGAGCTAGGAAGCCAGTGCACTAACCATTGCAATACCGCTACTCTTACTACTTTATATAATCAGCTAAAAGGACTAATAAGGATGTTCTTAAAGAGGCCAGAATTCAAAGCCTTACTGAGTTTCTCCTCAAATTTCTTCTTACGAGCGTCCACTTGTAGCTTTGTATTTTCTTTCGAGTCTGGCATGAAGGCTTATGGCAAATAATGAGAAAATTCAATTTTGATACCAACATCATAGATATCATTGAAGCACTATACAAGGACGCAAGCAGTGCTATATTTGCAAGCAACGACATTGGAGAATTTTTCAAAACAACTGTAGGAGTTCGCCAGGGATGTATCCTGTCCCCAGTGCTCTTTAATATATATCTAGAACATATTATGCAAGAGGCTCTTTATGATTATAAAACAACCATATCAATTGGAGGCCGACCTCTTTGCAATCTACGTTTTGCTGATGATATCGATCTGATAGCTGGAACAGAATCAGAACTTCAAGACCTTACCTCTAGACTGGAGAAAGTAACAAGAACATATGGGATGGAAATTAATATAGAAAAAAGCAAGATATTGGTGAATAGCCATAAGAAACATGTTCCGACCAACATTACGTTAAATGGGCAAACGTTAGAAGAAGTTAACACCTTTAGATATCTCGGGTCCACTATATGTAGTGATGGGAGATCAAGTAAAGAAATCAAGACAAGACTTGAGATGGCCTCAGCTGCCATGACAAGACTGAATGTGATCTGGAAAAGTAACATCAGTTTTCCTGTGAAGATCAAATTATACAAATCACTTGTATTATCTATTCTCTTATATGGGTGTGAGAGCTGGACACTCACTGCAGATACGGAGCGAAGGATTCAGGCTTTCGAGCATAAATGTTATAGAAGAATTTTGCGCATTTGCTATAAAGAGCACAAAACAAATGTCTATGTTAGAGAGAAGATAAACACCCATGCAGGCCACCAAGAACCACTTTTGTCAGTAGTGAAACGTCGAAAGCTTGCCTAGTTTGGGCATGTAACTCGTCATGACTCCCTTTCAAAAATGATCCTCCAGGGAACAGTCGAAGGTAAACGGAGAAGAGGAAGGCAAAGAAAATCCTGGGCTGATAACATCAAAGAATGGGCAGGACACGGTTTTTCCACACTTGTACGCATTGCTGAGGATAGAGAGCAGTGGAGGACCCTGTCTGCTGATGCTTCCACCATGGCACCCCTACGACCCATGACGGGTTACGGGTTGAGATGAGATGATGATTTTCTTTACACATATCTGGTGTCCACATTAAACATCCGACTGGCTAAGTAGTTTTCCTCTCGTGGTGCATTTACCGAGTAGATGGATCGAAGCCTGAAGGTGACGCGATCCAGTCTACCTATTTGTAAAAAGGTACCTGGCTCTGCTTGTGTAAGTTCAAGGTTAATCAGATTCATGAAAAAATAAATGCTGTCTTTGTTTCTTACACAATTACCTGACTTTCCACCTTTGTTTTAAAGATTTGTGCATGTGTTTGTATCTCTGTGTGCTATGCAACATGCGCTGTTGCAGCGATCCAGTATCACTTAAACCAGGGGTCAGCAACCTAGGTTACTTTAGTAACAATGAGCCCTCTAAAGAACTTACATTTTTTTCCCCCGCAGTCGCCTAAAGATCTACGAAATAATCCACTGGGATTACCGGTAAATCAGGATCAACTGGTTGACGACAACCTGCCTTAAACGGTTAAGAAATTACAGTGCTAAAATAAAAAATAAAAGTTATTGTTTTCATCTCGATGTTATTCAGCTTTTTACATTTAATAGTAGCATAGTGGTTAGTGCACTGGCTTCCTAGCCCAGTGGTCTAAGATTCGATCCCCAGATGAGGTGGGATTTTTTTAGGCCGCAAACAGCTCCTGGGTCGACCCAGCCCCAAATGGGTACCAGAGCAACTCTGGGAAGGTTAAGGCGGCCGGCGTGATGCTGACCACATCACCCCTAGTGTGCCGATGGCCAAGAAAATATGGGCCTAACACCATATTCCCAATATGCCTCAATGGGCGTGTAACGGGATCCTTTACCTTTACGTCTTCTTCTTCGTACACTCTCAGACGTCCACTTAAATGTTTTCAAAGAAAGAAGTAGTCAGTTTGAGATTATTTGCACCTCCGCGGAGCTAATCCACGAGTGATACTGCTGACGGCCATAAGTGCTTTCTCTGTTCCATATATGTTGGGCATCGTTGAAGCAGATGTTGAGCAGTCATTTTAACAGTGCCACAGTTACACTGATCGGTAGTTCCTATCTTTAGTTTGTTGAATAGATGGTATCTCAATCTGTTGTTCTAATACAAAACAGATAATACAATTAAGGGGCCTTAAAAGTAAGGTTCAAAAACACGTCAAGCTGTAATTTTAGTGTGACGTCACATATTAGCTACATTATTTATTTCATACGTGCATTCGTATCTTTGTCGTGAACAAACACTCCCCAACAAATTAAATCAAATCCCCATGTTGTGCTGTTACAGGGCGCCACGGCTGACAAAGCGACAAACAGTTATGAATTCACAACATTTAACATTTTAATACAAGTTAACTCATGAGTGTATGACGATAAGAATAATTTGCATTACATTTTTACTTTCTATCTAAAACAGATACTTTTATACTGGCTATATTTTAAAATAAGAAGTGAAAAATATTAGTAAAATGGCATAAAAGTTCACATAATTAATGATATTTGTTGAGGTCGGATTGCTTTTTTTTTAGACAGTGGACGGGGGAAATTGTATCTCTTACTGTCACAGATTGCCTCCCCTGCTTTGCAGTAGTGGTCCAACGGTGACCAAAACTCAAGAGTATCAAATATTGGCTTCCAATGTATCTACCTGCGCGCAACATTACTCTTGGCAGAGATGTAGATAGCTGTGGCGTAGCGTAGGATGGATAAGAATTTATTTAGAAGAAATAATAGATATGACTGGAAGATTGGCTCAAGAATTCCTGTTGAGTGCTACCATAGTCCCCTTCTCAATTATCTATTATTGTTATCCTTTTAATTATATTATATTTTACGAGGGCCCCCCCCCTCCCCCCTTATAAAGGAAGATAAACATCAGACAATATGTAACATCTAATAGAAGGAACAAAGCATGGGGTACAGTATATACACCCAATTGGTTTATTAAAATTAAAATGAATAGATGGTGGATGATAGTATTGTCGATGGAATTAGTGTTTGCTGTATGTACTATGTGTCTCACAATTCAAGTGTTTTTCATCATGGATGACTAAAGATATGGCATTGATATGGTGAGTTCCCTTTTTCAAGGAACTTATCTTTTCAGCCCCTGGCTGATAGTGAAGCGTGGTTAGTTCTTCGGTCTCCTGACGTTGCACCAGGCAGGTCTTGAATGGTTCGGATTTGCCTTCACTGTGCTCGACTCCGTATTCTGCTCTGAGATTGGACTGTCGTGCAAGGCTCCACCATAGACTGAAGACAAATACGACGGCTTCATTAATTTTCTAGCTTTAGAAAGCAGTCTTTCCCTAAGACGTCCGTCTGCCAGTCATCTCAGATCTTAGTCTCTAACATCATATGTCAAGAGCCTAATCTTGAAATCAAGTTTCCCCCCTTTCTTATATTTCTCTGCCCAAGTGGCAGTATTATAACTCTTTTAGTAAGAATTTATCGTCAACGTAACATGATGAATTATTATAACTGTCAGTTAAACGCACCAAATTATCCTAGAAATGTCGGCCGACAGTATTCTAGTTCTGTGCCTCTAGCCTAATCGTCATATCAATTATGATGAATTTAACAAATAATTGGACACCAGTGTTATAGAATTGTCTGACAACATTATCACACTTCATTTCTGGTCGCATCGTCATGTAATTTATAATGAATATATGTCACGGTCTGTCAACATTATCGTTAATATTAATTTCCGCTAGTCTAAGCGTCGGTCGAAAATAAAGAATTAATATAGAAATTAATATATATATATTCCCGTTAACATTATTATGAACATTTTGTACATATCCGTGGGATCATAAAATACACCCGATCACATGTGGCTGGATGTGATCGTAAAACAAAAATATGAATAAAGTAATCATACCAATCTTGCGTCGATTTTGCAAGGTACTACACATTTCATCACAATACTATGTTCTAACGAGATTTTCACTCACCTACTCAGATGGACCAGCAATTTAGACACGTGGCTTCAGTGTGTTTAATGCATGAATTCGCAGCTGTCTAGATTAGGTCTAGCTTTCTCGATTTCCTGGGCAAGTGAAAAATGGCTGGGTTTGGCGCATTTTTAGCGGGTGATTTCCGCTTGGACACGTGATCCGAAGCGTGCATCACGTGGCTTTTGCATCATAAAGACGCTCCAATCAATAATGTTAAAAGTCACGTGGGGGTTTCCTAAAGTGGCCTAAACTGGTTCTACCTAAGTTTAAGCAGTCGGTCCTAAAATAAAGCGGGTTTCTAGCTACCGAGGTCAGGGGTCAACAATGACGTCGTATCTAAAAATAGTATTAGGCGCTAGGAGAAAATCACTGAACGCTAGGAGAATATCCGAAAGTGAAATTTCCCGTGACTTTACGGGCTTCTCGATCATGCATTGAAGATGAGAAAAAATGGTGGCTCGTAAATAATAATAAAAAAAGAAGAGAAGATTGAGCAAGTCGTCACAATAGCACATTAATGACACGTCTACCTTAAGGGAGCGTTCAAACGATATTTCCAGAAGTCACGAACAATGTTGCTTTGGGCTGAACAATTGTTAACGCATTATATCTGGTCCGTCGCCTTTTGTGAAGGATTTAAGCAATGGTTTAGCTCGTTCAAGCCCCCAGTTGGTGTAATCCAACGAAATTCCTCTTATAAGTATAGCTCTGTTTAGAGGTAAATATATGTCTAGGTATATATATATATATATATATATATATATATATATATATATATATATATATATATATATATATATATATATATATATATATATATATATATATATATAATATTCTGGCTCATACGTTTGCTTTTATACATATAAAACTGAAGCAACTATGACTGTTTAGTTTTAAAGAACAACATGTAACAATTTAAAAACGAATTAGTCTTTAACAGTTAAAATAAATATGGAAAGATTGGTGACATTTAGATAAACGTTTTCGTCAAGGAGTCGTAGGTGAGGATTTATCAAAAGTCGTTGCTTTCGCCTATTTTACAAGAAACTTAACACTAGCTGAGTCCTGCAGCCGTGGTTCATTATTCGGTGATGACGAAAGCCTTCTCCACACTCTCTTCTACTGTAGGCGGTAAGGGTGGATGCTTTTCTCTCACACTAGCGGCGTTAGTACCACAAATCTTCTGATGGCTTGTAACCACCAATTTTAGAAAAATAGAAAAACAAATGCTATCTGCTAAGTACATTTGTTTGGTGCACTCTCACAGGCTTACAGTCCCGGTGTCCACCCCCCACTGTTAAACTCTCAGAAGAATTTAATTCTCGAGCACGCACAACGTAACTCCGAGAAGATGGTTAAGATTCACGAATGTTACTCTGAGGATTAACTAGTAAACTGTGTCTGGACAGTGAGAATATGATTTGTGCCTGACCTAACATTAACCAGTTACATAAATCTCTCAAAATGATATGCTACACTTGGGGTACACATGACGTAATCATCACTCATTACTGATCCAGTCGGAGTCCTGGGGTCACCTCTGCTGTCGGACTAGTCAGAAACGACTAGTCAGAAACAATCACCAGCTCTTGTAGTAGTAATTCTTGCATATACTGTTTTCATATGTTGAGGTTGCCAGCCTCGTATATAACCACTTAGCAAGAAACCTGTAAAATTTACATTACTAAATAAATTGTTTACAATTACTCCAAAATGTTGGGAATACACAATCTCCTTGCACAGAATTAGACTGGACACAGCTCTGTATTAGATGCTTCGAAATCACTTAGGTCTGGAAATTGGAGTTAATTCCTCTGACGGCGGGTGTTCTGCGAAATCACTGGCCGGGGACAACTTTTGTTTAATTCCTCTATGACTTGGTCTGGGAAATTAGAGTTAATTCCTCTGAAGGCGGGTGTTCTGCGAAATCACTGGCCTGGGAAAACTTTTGTTTAATTCCTCTATGACTTGTGATCAAATTCCTAAGTTTCCAGTCTTGTATTAAAAATGCGGGTTTACTTGTGAATTCCTAAGTTGCCCAATACTCGATCTGTTACTTATAGTTGTGGAATTTCTAAGTCCAATGTCTCTTTTTCTTTCTGGCTTTTAGGAGTCGCTAGTCTGACGTTTGCGCTTCGGTGTGCTCTGTGTCTCTGAGTTCGCTAGATTACATCTCTCATTCTCAGTTCAAATTCCTGCTGTGTTTCCGCCTAATATTCCAATGAGATACAATGTATATTCCGGCCTCTCAAATCAACCAATCCAATCGAATCTCGTTCAGCACCACATGGATAGGGGTGCTTCAAATTAAAAAATACCCTCACGTGTTTCAAAATATTTAATATCCACGCATGACTTCTTCATATCGTTGAGTCAGACTTCCGCCGGCATCTTGTACACAACACATAAACACCATCTGTGAACTCATTTGATGTCCAAATGCTACCTAACGTCATTGTCTCTCCAGACAGATTATCGTGATAATAACACACAGGGATGGTCCCGTGAAACGATAAACGCATCTCCCACCTGTGTAATCTGCCCACCTCAGACGGCTATCTCAGAAGACAACATGGGCTTCTATAGATGTTGATTGGGCGAGACCGTCTTTTCGTGATAAGAATCTCGCTCGCTGACCGGTGATAATGACTAGGTATTGTTACGATAATACCCCAGTTCACCTGCCGGAACGTAAATAAGTGGTAACCAAGATAAAGACAGTCCCAAAGCAAATACTTCCGTAGGGGAGTGGAGTGTTAGAGACTTTCCCCTACTAGATTCAGCATAGAGAGTAAAATAATGGTGCATAAAAAATGCCACATAATAATGACATGGGGAGAGAACATTAAGAAAATATCACTCGCACGGGAATGTAATGCAATCCTGCTGGAGTGGACTTGAGATCGCACAACCGTATCGTCACACTTACAACAATTAAGCATCTTATCTAATCAGACCAAAATGTCCTTTACATCTGGACATGCGCCCTAATATATATATCAAACCTGGTTAAAAGGACGCGCCTCACCAAAACGAGGCAAAATTTTATATTGAAAGAAAATATATCTCTTGCAAACAAGAACGTAAAAAAAAAATAAAAATCATTTTTCAAAACTGTACAAATATTTAAAATGACGTCATTCAGAATCAACAAAATGAGTTCCAAGTAATATCAATAGTTTTCTTAATGCTGTAGATGCAAAAATGTTTGAGAAATTTTGTTGCATTATGGTCCGATCATTGTTTTGTCGGTTATACCTCCTCGTAAATAATATTCGCTCACGTATTTTACCTAAGTTAGGCACGTGTGGTGCATTCCTATTCTGCAATAAACGTTTCGGCAATGTCCGGTATTGGGTGTTACTTAGTTTGTATGAGACTGTTGCTAAATCATGTCTAAGTCAACCAGTTCATTGCCACGTGTGGGAAAACTGCGCAGTACCCATAATAATTGTAGATTTTTTTTTTCCAGTTATCAATGGTAGGCAAACTAGATATCATAAGTAATAATACACAAAGACCAGCAACAGATGATGTATTTCGTAGTAGTAGGGACACTGACAACATCTGTTGTTGTGGCAGGTTAGCGATAGTGGTAGATTTTGGCCTTTGATACTGATTACAGTAAATAACATTGCCAGTTCTGGGTCACAGTTTAGAAAAGATGTAGTAGAAAATAATAATAGTGGTAGAAGTACTAGCATTAACAGCGTTCGTAAGTAGTAAAAATAGGAGTGTAATTAGCAGTATTAATAGCAGTAGCGGTTTTGTTGCTTCAGTAGTAATACTAATACTTATAATACTGCACTAGGTGAAATAGTATTAGTCGTAATAATAAATGTTGTAGTCGTGAGAGTAATAGTAGTAGAAATTATAGTAGTAGTGTTGTTGTTTTAGTAGTAGCAGTATTAATATTTCTTATAGCAATTAGAATAGCAGTAGTAGTAATAGTTTTAGTCGTAGTATACTGTCCAAAAAAAAGAAACGCATAGCTATCCGAGGGCGCGTTTTTATGAGTTTGTAAGTAAAATTTGGTGCTAGGGTATATAAAAACCAGCCTCAAATGTTCTTTACAGTGTCAAATGCACGTGTTGACTTGAATTGCGTTCATTTTTGTAATCGTTACAACGCAGTGGTCAATAGTGTTTATTACGCAATTTTTGACCACAGCTCATGTTGCGCGCACGTGAAAGCAACAAAATTTGGGGTGAACACTTTATACTGACAACGCAACTGACACCCTTTAACAGGATAACGCTACACGAAAAAAAAAATCAGTTCATTTTCAAGCAGACATTTAAGGCGTCTCTATCGATAAATTTAAGGAACATTGCTATTGGCCGACTGCATGCAGGCGAAAGTCAAAGTCAGGTTGCCAGGCATCTAAACGTGCATCAGAGTACCATCAGTCGACATTGGCACCGGTTCCAAGCCACTGGCTTAGTTGAAGACCGGCATCGCAGTGGACGACCCAGAGTGACAACAGCAGCGGAAAATCGCTTTATTCGGCTTCGTCACCTCAGAGACAGGTTTACAACAGCTTCCTCAACTGCCCAGTCATTGCCTGCAGGACGTCATGTGTCTGATCAAACTGTCCGGAATAGACTGCATGACACTGGACTTTGGGCACAACGACCTCACCGAGGACCTGTCCTTACGCACCGCCATCGCCAAAATCGACTTCTTTGGGCCAACTAGCATTGTCCCTGGGCAGCTGACAATCAATGGAGACATGTCTGGTTTAGTGACGAATCTTTCTTTTTGTTGCAGCGTCGTGATAAACGGCGTAGGGTCTACTGTAGGCGAAATGAAAGTTCTGCCCAAAATTGCGTTGATGAAGCTCCGCGCACGGTGGTGGAGGTGCAATGGTGTGGGGAATGATCAGTTACAACGGAAGGAGTCAATTGGTGCACATTGAAGGAGGCGTGAATGCGCAGCGATACGTCAATGAAATTCTTCGACCCCATGTCCTTCCACTTTTGGCTGCCCAAAGGTCTGTGTTTCAACAGGACAATGCCAGACACCATTGTGCACGGTTGACCACGCAGTTCCTGACTGCCAACAACATTCTCACCCTTCCCTGGCCATCCCTGTCTCCAGACATGAGTCCGATTGAGCACCTGTGGGATGAGCTGCATAGACGTGTTTGTCGCCGAGACGTTGCTCCAGCCAATCGTCGTGATCTGTTCCAGGCACTCCAGGAAGAGTGGGCAGCCATCCCACAGGCCCACATCCGACGTCTGATTGCATCCATGCCCAGGAGATGCCAGTCGCTGATCGATGCAAGAGGACGCCACACACCATACTAACGGGAAAGCCCGTACGCCAAAAAAACTCTCGTGACCCAGATGCAAAGCAACGGTCAATTGATTGGTTGAACCCTAAGGTATTCTTGTGTGCAATTTGAACAATTAACTCATTAAATTAAAAAAGTTATTGAATGTCAAAATTATGGCTATGTGTGTGCCTTCAGTTGCTATGCGTTTCTTTTTTTAACAGTATAGTAGTAATATCAGCCCTAGTAGTAATAGTAGTAGCAGTAGTAGTTTTGTTGTTCCAGAAGCAGTAGTAGTAGAAATAGCAAGCAGTAGTAGTACTGCTACTTGAAATATCAGTAACAGTAGTAGTATCAGCAGAACTACGACTGCTAGCAGGAACGGTGCTGTAGAGTTTGTGTTTTTTTAAGGTGGGAACAGTTAACTACCAAAGACTGGTTCGACACAACGAAACTAAATGCTTTTTTAAATGTAGGTTAAGAGTTGTGGATAACTTCCGTTAATACATTTTCTCGCAGAATTAAAATTGCCCGAACCATTACCAGATTCCGAAGGAACTAGTCATGAAATTCCATGGAAAGTTCACGACAACGATGTTGGCAACATTATTGTGCAGTTTTAGTTTGAAGGGTAAAGTATCGATCGCCATCCTTTTATTATCATTTTCTTGGTTAACTTTATCGCCCATTTTTTTTATTAAACAGCGGGAGAAGTATTAAAAAACCCTTCTGTTGGTGTTCAACTCCGCCTAGGCCGGTCCCAAGCCCGGCTGAAAAAGGAGGAGGGCGTCCTGCATGTAGGCGTAAGGAGGCAGCCCCTCCACCGTGCAAAGGCACGACAGGCCAATCACCTGTTTGCTTTAAACTTTTGATTACGAGAACTACAAGAGAGAAAACCGGGCTGGTTCTAAAGGCGACGAACTGGAACGGACTACGGACTACGACTTATGGAACTTGGAACATAAGAAGTATAAATCGGAAAGAAGAGAAGCTGGTAGAAGAGATGAGGAAAGCAAAACTAGAAATCCTGACTATAACGGAAACAGAGAAAAAAGGACAAGGAGTCATCGATCTCGATGGCAACACGCTACTCTACAGTGGTGTACCCACATCTGAAAGAGTGATGGTGGCGTGGGTTGCATTGATGCCAAAAACCAAAAAGATAGTATCAAGGGATGGAACTTTGTCTCGGAGCGCATTATGGTTGTAAAACTAGAAGAAGGAGAAACCATAGTCAACCTGGTCATAGTGTATAGGCCAAATGAGGATGAGAGAGCAGAGGTCAAGGAGGAATTCTTCGAGCTGCTTCAAAGGACAGTGGATGACTGCCTAGATGAAATTATCATGCTCGGAGATTTCAATGCCAGAGTTGGAAATGACCATGCTAGATGGGGTGGAGTTATCGGAAGATATGTAGAAGATGCTCTCAATGACAATGGAAAGCGACTCCTTAGATTCTGCAGTGAGCAGAATCTGATCATTACAAACACAAAGTTCCCCCATAAGCGCATACATGCATACACTAGATGGGAACCAACAAAGAATGAGAAGTCAGTGATCGACTGTACCATTGTTAGGAGGAGCTCATTCAAATATGTCCGGGATGCTAGAGTCTGGAGGGGGCCAGAGATTGAAAGTGATCACTACCTGCTTACAATCAAAAGAACAACTGAAAGAGTTGCTCAGCCTAGGAACTGCCCAGCATCACGCAAGAAACTAAGCAAACGAACGGGAGAAATGAGCATTAAGGAGGTCCACTACTATGAAAACTGGATTTTACGTACAAACTATAGATTTTTTACTTTTGAGCTTATTTTATTAAATAATCATCGAGGAATCGATTGAGCAAGGTTTTATAACATAAAAAATGCATTTGATGTATCAAAAAGCATATTGTCGGCACCACCCCCATGCTATGATTTTCAAATTTGTGCCGAAAATGCACGATTTCTCACTAAAACTATCAAACAGAGGAGTCTCAAATTTGGCATGCATGTAGTACACATCTATATCTTTAAAAAAAAAAACACATCTGCATTTTTGATATTTTGGTAATTTTCTTTTATAAATTTTTTAAAAATATTTTTAAAAATATTTTTTCACACAAATATAGTTTTTTTTTTTTTAAATCATTAAAAAAATAATTTAAAACTTATAAAAATAATCATGAGTAGTACACATCTATATCTTTAAAGTAACACATCTGCATTTTTGATATTTTGGTAATTTTCTTTTATAAATTAAAAAAAAATATTTAAAAAAATATTTTTTCATACAAATATAGTTTTTTTTTTTTAAATCATTAAAAATAGAATTTTAAACTTATTAAAATAATCATGAGTAAAATTGTTTTAATTTTCAGTCACAACATGTGGGTGCAATTTGATAAAGTTTGGTCAATGGGAAACAAGATTTTTGTTCTTGAAAATTGGTGAAAAACCCAATATAGCGGTTGTTTTTTTTTTTTTGGTTACCAGGGTAGAAGGAAAGAAGAAAAATTAGGCAAGACAAAGGCGAGAGGAGAAGCTGCAGGAAGCTGAAGGAGGGGCAGCATATAGTGCTGGACAATTTTAAACACATTCAGCCCCCCAGAATGGAGTATATTGGACAAGACAAGTCACTCGATGACTAAAATGCATTTTTCTCAAAACTAACATTTTATTAACAAAAAAGGTTTTTTTTTTACAAACTATCCAATAGATCAGTCTGAAATTTGGCATGCATATAGGACACATATATACCTTTAAATTGACAGGGGCTTTGTTTGATATTTTGGTAATTTGCTTTGGTATATTTTTTTAAATATTTTTTTTTCATTGTTTTTCATACAAATATAGTGTATTTTTTAAAAAAAGTCATTAAAAATAGAATTTTTATCTTATCAAAAAAAGCCCTAGACAAATTGTTTTAATTGTCAGTCACAACATGTGTATGCAATTTGATAAAGTTTGGTCAATGGTAAACATAAGATTTTTGCTCTTGAAAATTGGTGTAAAACCCAATATGGCGGTTGTTTTTTTTTTTTTGGTTACCATGTAGAAGGAAAGAAGAAAAATTAGGCAAGATAAAGGCAAGAGGAGCAGCTGCAGGAAGCTGAAGGAGGTGCAGCATATAGTGCTGGACAATTTTAAACACATTCAGCCCCCCCAGAATGGAGTATATTGGACAAGACAAGTCATTCGGTGACTAAAATGCATTTTTCTCAAAACTAACATTTTATTAACAAAAAATGTTATTTTTTACAAACTATCTAATAGATCAGTCTGAAATTTGGATTGCATGTAGGACACATATATACCTTTAAAATGACAGAGGCTATTTTTGATATTTTGGTAATTTGCTTTGATATATTTTTTAAATATTTTTTTTTCATTGTTTTTCATACAAATATAGTGTATTTTTTTTTAAAAAATCATTAAAAATAGAATTTTTAACTTATCAAAAAAAGCCCCTGATAAATTGTTTTAATTGTCAGTCACAACATGTGTGTGCAATTTGGTAAAGTTTGGTCAATGGGAAACATAAGTTTTTAGCTCTCGAAAAGTGGTGAAAATCCAATATGGCGGATTTTTTTTTTTTTTTGGTTACCATGGTAACCACATGTTTTTTAACAAAATAAACTGTAGAATTTGGTTCATGGACATACACTGTGTCTATTGAGCACATAAAAAGTTTGAAAATGTTATTAGAACAAAAGTTAGTTTTCACTGTAGAAATGAGCATTAAGACCTACAAGCTGAGAGAGCCAGAAATTAAGACCGGATATCAGGAGCTTATTGCTGCAGCGGTGAGCAACACAGAAGAACAGCCTGATGACTTGGAAACCCTCTGGCTCAAATTCAAGGACATCATAAAGACAGCTGCTGCAGGAGCATATGGTGAAGTCCGACTTGGGAACAAGACAAAGAGGACTCCTTGGTGGACAGAGGAAGTCAAAGAGAAAATAAGAGAGAAGAAAATGGCATTGAAACAATACTTATGAACTAAAAACACAAAAGGACAGATGGAAAAATATAAAGAATATGTGACACTCAGAACAGAAGCCAATAACAAGGTGCTAGCAACAAACAGAAGTCCTGGGAAGAATTTGGAGAAAAGCTAGAAAAAGATGCGCAAGAAAACCAGAAATTGTTCTATAAGACCCTAAAGAACATGAGGAAGGAAAAACAATGCCCCCTCAAATTTATAAAGGACAAAGGAAGGCAAATTGCTTACTGTCCCGAAGGAAGTAATGGAAAGATGGAAAGAATAGTTCTCAGAACTCCTGGATGGTGAGCAAGGTCAAGCATCCGAAATGATAACCACTAGCATAGAAGAGAAAACCAATAATGGTGAAGATGACATAACATGGAAGAACTGAAGGCAGCACTGGAGAAAATCAAGATGGACAAAGCAGCAAGGCATGATGGTATAACACCAGAAATGGTTAAGTACATGGGAACATCAGACGACCTATTACTCTTAAAGGTCCTACAGGCAGCGTGGTTCAACAAGACCATACCAAAGGATTGGGAGATTGCCATCATAACACCAATTTTCAAAAAGGGTGACAATCGACAATGTGGAAACCATAGAGGCATATATTTTCTCAGTGTCACTGGTAAAATCTACTCTAGAATCCTAGAGCAGAGACACCAACGCCGAGCTGAGCCACAATTGGATGAGGTCCAGTACGGATTCCGAGCTAACCGAAGTACTCAAGACCTAATCTTCACATTTAGACAGCTGAGTGAAAAGGCCCTTGAGTATAAGAGTGAGATCAATCTTTGTTTCATAGATCTGGAAAAGGCGTTTGACAAGGTCCCCTGGAGCAGACTTTAAGACTGTTTTGCAAAGAAGAACATTCCAGCACCTCTGATTCATGCTATACAGAGCTTCTACAAGTCTTGCAGAAATTATGTGAGGACAGCAAACCATAAGTCAGAAGAGTTCAGGCCCACCACTGGTGTAAGACAGAGTGATATCCTGTCACCTTATCTTTTCATACTCCTTATGGGCGATGTTATCAAGGCATGTAAGAAAAGAACAAGAAGGTATTCAGTGCGGTACTGGAAGATGAGTCAGGTCTATATTTCAGAGCTGGAATTTGCTGATGATGTTGCCCTGATTGCTAAATCAGAGGCACATCTCCAATCCAACCTGCAAGTCTGGAAGGAAGAGCTGGAGAAGAGAGGGATGGTCATAAGCAGCTCTAAAACAAAATTCATGGTGATATCACGAGAAGAAAGAAGACATCAGATTAAGCTGGGAGAACAGGTCCTGGAGCAGGTCGACCACTTTAAATATCTCGGTGCTATTATAGACCGAAAGAGAGGCATCATAGAAGAGTTGGTCACTTGAAAAGCAGCAGCTGGGAGGCTTTTTCAGGCCATAAATCGATGATTCCTCAGCAAGAGAGAGGTTGGTAAGAAAACGAAGATGGCTCTATACCGCTCCACCTATGTCCCAGTCTTGACATATGGATGCGAGTCATGGGCAATGACTACAACCCACAAAAGCCAGATCCAAACCTCAGAAATGAGGTATCTGAGGAAGGTGGTTGAAGTAACAAGAAGAGACATGGTCCACAACCAGACGATACGTCAAGGCCTAAAATCCCATTCCCTGCAGACCCAAGTAGAACATTCCCAACTAAGATGGTTTGGCCATGTCTGCAGAATGGGAGAAGATCGGCTACCACGACAAGCATGGGAGACAAAGAGCCAGGGATACAGACCCTCAGAGTCCGCTAGGAGGACAACATTAGACAATCTTTGAAGGACCGAGGACTAGAATGGAACCAGGCCAGGAGGAAGACAGCCGATAGGATAGTCTGGCGCTCTCTCTTCCAAACCTCTACACCTCACGGTAGAAGGGGAACGACTTAGTAAGTACTGTAAGTAAGTCTGTTGGTGTTCGATAGCCGCTAGCAGCACAAGTATCGAGTTCAAAACATGGTGGCGTCAAGCACATGGATACCGGACTCTGCTCTTGAGGTAGGGAAGGCAAAGGCAGGGAGGAAGGGAATTGGTCACCCACTTCTCATAGCTGGATCCAGTATAGTAAAGTCTCTAACACTCCCTCCCCTACGATACTATCTGCAATGGGACTATCTTAACAGTCGTTGTTGATGCAACGAGCAGATCATTGTAAACAGTAAAAAGATCAATGATAGAAGTAAAGATGTATTATTTACGTCTCTCATTTAGTATATGCAGAAAAGCTATCTTTTTGTCTTTTTATCTTCTCACTGTACTCAATTTATTTCTTCATCATTCCTTATTCTTTCTTCTTTTTTTTTCTTCTCATACAAGGTAATAATAATAACATTGGTAATAATAATAACTATTATTTTCTTATTTATGTTTTCTGCGTTTTCTTCTTCTTCTACTTTTTCATTTGCTTCGTGTTTATAAAATTGCTTTCTTATATTTCATTTTACTCTCTTTTTTAATTAAAGCTTTTCTTTCCCCCCCCCCCCCCCCCCCTTTAGTTATTTTCTTCACCTTTTTTGTTTTGTTTGTGCTTTTTTTCTATTAATGTTTGCATTCATTTTTCCCCTTTTTTAAAATCTTCCTCTTTTGACTTCTCCATTTCTTATTTTCATCGTTTTCAACTTACTTCTTTTCATTATTTATTATTTCTGTTTCCTCAACTTATCGTCTTCATTTATTATTTTTTTCTCCCTCATCTCCCTGCTTCTTCAGTCTTCATCAGTTCAAGTCCTTACATTTCTGGTACAATCTCTCAACTAGAATGTCTATCACAAGAACTATCACTGCCGACATATGACGTCAGGTATGGAGAACAGGCGCGTAGCGTTGGCACTCAAGGTAGACAATGCAGTATCCAGTTTCAGGAATGTATTAACACTTATTTCGGCTACTTCGATGACTTCCAAGAAAATTACACAAGTGGATCAACCATTCTCGTAGATAAAGACAACCTGGACCAGTTGTGCACGTGAGCTCGGTTTATCATCGCCCCGTCTTGTTTCATTCTTCCTTCATTCTCTTAACTTAATCGTTCTAATCGTAATTAATATAGTTGATACAGATCATTATTATCATCGCCAATATAGTTTTCGGGGGCCTCCTAGAAGATAAAGAAATACTAAGACTGCTGCCCCCACAAGCACCTCGTAAAAGGCGTCAAATACCTCATCTGTAAAATATATCGCTACAGACATCACTGCTGAAAGAGCACATAAATGCTTTAGTACAAGCTTCACACAAGGGGACCAGATACAATGGTTGTTCCGTGCTCCAAATACAGCGAAAGTGATAATGATAATTAGGATGAACATTGTCATAGCCAAATAAAAGCACAGGCGGTAGTTTAAAAAATAAAATAAAAAAACCTTACTGTTGACAATTTCAATATGTACTCAACATAAGCAGCAAGGTATAACCATATTATTATTTACATATTTTGTTATTTATCATCATCATCACTTTTCATTTTGGTCCTTATCAAGCAGGGAATCACGCCTGAAGTTGGCCTCCTTGCATGAATCTCGCACCAAAACATTCACGTGATTTTGCAGTGACGTATTCTGAAGTAGTTTTTTTTACACAATGTTGCCAGCTTCTTAACTATCTTATAGGGGTCCAAATGGGGCAGTGATGCGCAATATAAGACTCAACATGTCTCTTAGCCTCTCCTGCCCAAGTCTACCTCACCTACTCGTGGTGGACCCCGTTATACCCAGTAATCTTGCCGAAGGTTGGGTATCAACCCCAGCGGGAGGCAAGATGGGACAGCAAACGAGGTAAAGGCAAAATCAAATCCCCCAGCCAGAGGGGGAGGCATGAGCACACTCTGCCTTAAGAAACAGGTGCTGAAGTCAGATGTACCAGGCCAGGAGGCGCACCAGCAACCATGGTACCATGCAACCCGCTTTGGTTTAATATGTCTACACAACAGATGTCAAAAAATTATCGTTATGGTGCTCGCCCTGTGAAGTCCCTCCAGGCAGGAGCAGTGCCGGATTCTGAGCCTCGACAGAATCCACCCTCAGCTACTGGAGGTCTCCTTAGTCCGCCAAATGGAGCCAGGAGGCGGAAGGAGAAAGTAACTGGCCAACCAGATAAGACAACGGCCCCTCTGAATGTCATGCATTGGAATGCAGAGGGAGTCAACAACAAAAAGACTGAACTAGAGAATACCCTATTTCGGAAAGAAATTAGCATATGCTGCATACAAGAAACCCACCTACAGGAAGGAAAACATTTTAAGATACGGGGCTATCAATGCTTCAGAGTTGACAGAAAAGATCGGAAGAAGGGTGGCATACTAACACTGATAAGGAATAACCTCAACGCTATAGAATCCAAGACATATAAAGAAGGTGCAGAATACCAAGTAATCCATCTAAAACATAACACTCTGGAACTGGATCTCCTAAACTTCTACTGCCCCAATGACATACCACTGAACATGACTAGCATAGATGTCCCCATTGGCAACTTCATAGCGGTGGGAGACTTCAACAGCCATTCCCAAAGCTGGGGATACAACCAGCTAGATAGAAGGGGCGAAGAGATAGAAAACTGGCAAGACGACAATAACCTAACCCTTCTAAACAACCCTAATGATCCTCCAACCTTTTACTCCAGAAGATGGCATAGCACCTCTACTCCAGACCTGGCATTCTGCACACCTGATTTGGCTGGGATAGTGGAAAGGGAAATAGGAGAACAACTCGGTGGAAGTGATCATCGTCCTGTATTCATCAAAATTAATAGAACAATTAATACAAGTCCAAGTCAGCCAAGATGGAATTATAAAAAAGCAAATTGGTCCATTTATCAACACAGAGCAAATCTGCTTACAAAAGATATTAAGGTACTAGACAGAGACATTAACAGAGTCATCTGGGATTTTAATAATGGAGTACTCAAGGCAGCAAAGGAGACAATACCGAGAGGAGCGAGGAAGAACTATGTACCATATTGGTCCAACACACTACAAAACCTACATGAAGATATGAATGAAGCAAGGTACACTGCAGAGGTACAACCATCCCAACAGAACCATATCATGCTACAAAAGGCAAAAGCAAAATTCATTAAAGGAAAGCTAGAAGCCCAGAGGAGAAGCTGGAGGGAAAAAACATATAAACTAAACCTTGAAAAGGAAGGGAGAAAGTTGTGGAAACTCACTAAACAATTGAATGACGATAACAATTCTCAACGACAAACCATTACACTAGACGATGCAGGGAAACTATATACCGGCAAACAAGCAGCAGACATATTTGCGGAATCCTACAGAAATGAAAGTAACATCTCCGTCAATTTACGCAGACAACGAGACATTCGTCAAGAAATAATCCACACTAGAACTAATGGAAACAGTCCGGACGTTATGTCCAAACCTTTCAATATGGACGAGTTAAAAACAGCCGTGTGGAAACTTAAAGACAGGAAATCACCAGGCCCGGATGGTATAACCAACGAAATGCTAAAACACCTAGGATATACAGCAATGAGCAAACTGTTGCAAATATACAACTACAGTTGGATGACAGGCAGTGTGCCACAGATATGGAGAGAGGCGCTCATGTGTCCCATCATAAAGAAAGGAAAAGACAACAGGAAGGCCACCAGCTACAGACCAATAAGCCTAACAAGCTGTGTATGTAAGACAATGGAGAGGATGATCAACAGAAGATTGAAATGGTACTTGGAATCCGAGAAAATTTTAGTGCCAGAACAAGCAGGGTTTAGAGAGTGCAGCAGCACAGAAGACCAAATCACATACCTGTCACAGATCGTTGAAGATGCCTTCCAAGAAAAGAGAAAAGTCTTTACCCTATGGATAGATCTCCAAAAAGCTTTTGACAAAGTATGGAAAGACGGGTTAATAGTAAAACTGCAAAGGAACGGAATCAAGGGTAATATGAGAAAATGGATCCAGTCGTTCCTACACAATCGGAAAGCAAGAGTCACTATGGAAGGTCACAACAGCAAGAAAATCCTCCTAAAACATGGAGTTCCTCAAGGCTCGGTATTGTCTCCCACCCTGTTCCTTGTATTCATCAATGACCTCATCCACGATCTGCCACAAGGTGTGAGAGCTGCCCTATACGCTGACGACTTGGTGGTGTGGTGTGTAGAGAACATCTAACTATCGCTAATAAGCGAATACAAAGGGCAGCAGACAACATAGCAGCATGGGCAGAGAAATGGATGGTGCAGATCAACGCTGAAAAATCATCAACAACACTTTTCACGCTCTCCAACAAAGACAAAGCAGGAGAGATACGACTTGGAAATATACATGTCCAAACAGATGAGGAACCGGTGTACTTGGGCATTACATTAGATAAGAGAATGACAGGAGGCACCACATCGAGAGAACAGAGGCTAAAGCGAGAAGAAAACTTTCCATACTGAGGAAAATAGCTGGATCAAGTTGGGGAGCTAACGAAACAACACTAAAGAAAGTGTATACAGGTGCAATAAGACCTATATTAGAGTACGGATCAGCAGCATGGTCTACAGCAGCCAAATCACACCTACAAGCCTTAGATAAAGTACAAAATCAAGCGCTTAGGTTGATCACGGGTGCCATGAAGACCACACCAATAAATGAAATGGAAAAAATCACAGGCATTCCACCTTTATTATACAGACGAGACACTAAGACCCTGATCCAAGCAGAAAAGTACAAGAACATGCCCGCACATCCAATGAAAACTAGATTTGGAGATTTAGCCAGTGGGAGGTTGAAGAGAAGCAGTTTTGTGCATCGGTCCAAAAAACTAATTAGAACATACAAGGATGAACTACCAGACATCACTAAGGAAATAACTCCCACACTCCTCCCAACCCCATGGGAACAACATCAAAATTTCAGTATTAAGACCTCCATAACTACCACCTGCCCCATGGGAGAGCTAAATACTCTCCAAAGGAAAATAGCAGCATGTGACATGATTGAAGAACTATACCCCAGAGAAGCATGGATCCAAGTATATACTGATGGATCTGCAACCAGAGCAGTGAAGAACGGAGGCGCAGGAGTTTATGTGGTCTATCCAGACAAAGAAAATGAATCCACCTGTTCACCTACTGGAATATTCTGTTCAAACTATGCTGCTGAAGTACAGGCCTTAAGCATTGCTGCAGGAATAATAAATAACACAATAAGCCAATGTCAGCAGGTTGTATTCCTTACCGATGCAATGTCAGTTCTGCAAGCCCTCAACAGTGATAAACTGCCAGAATTAAACAAAGTCCTATGCGAAGTAAATATCAAAAGAAGGGTAGTGCTACAGTGGATACCATCACACTGTGGCATACCAGGAAATGAGAGAGCAGATATGTTAGCAAAAGAGGGAGCAACACAGGAACAAAAAGAACAAACAATCACATTCCAGGAAAAGAAGACCCTTATCAAGGCCATCAGGAAAATTGATCAACAAAGAGACAACTATCAATATCTTGATCGAGCAAAACAGGTGATCCTGTTCCGTATGAGAACAGGACACAACAGACTGAACAGTCACTTATACAGACTGAGATTGGTCCCATCACCCCTATGTACGTGTGGACAGGCAGCACAGACAGCCGAACACATCCTGCAAGACTGCCACATGCTTAGTCAATTGCGAACTGAACATTGGCCCACAGAGACGCACATCCACACAAAGCTGTTTGGGAGTCTTGAAGAACTTTCAACCACAGCAACATACATCCAGAAAACCGGACTTCTTGTGTAGACATTTCTAAACAACAGCGAACGAGAAGAAGAAGAAGACGAAGAACTATCTTATATTAGTCGCCATCTATAACATGCCTGAAGGATGAGCAGGCCAATTCCTTTCTTTTTCTCCTCGAAGGTCCCCGGGAACTACACGGGGCTACGCTTATAGCCAGTAATGTAGCTTGTATAGCCGACATGAGATGGTTATATCTGAGACGAAATCGTCCGTTCTCTTTTTCTTGTCATAAATTTTCTCCGGACGTACTTACTCGACCATTCCTTAAACGTGCGAATTCTTTCCTTGTTTATAGTTTACGCTTTCATCAGTCGAGGTTATCTTGTTCTACTTCGTCAATCACCGTACGGTAACGGATCGCCTGCACTGTTTTGAAGCCACGTCGACGTGTTTATGGGATTACTCGCTAACCAGACGGATTGAGAATCTACATTTAGCGAGATTCTTATTGTTACACCAGACACACGATTGAGAGATAATAGAGTAATCTTTGTTACCCCAGACGGCCCTGGGCGAAAACCCAGACGTTTGTCGGGGAAAGTAGATAACAATCGCTGATACGTGGCCGATTTCACTGGGATATCGGAAGATGACAACCTTGTTAAAAATTTAGGCACGGAAAGTGATAAAACACTTCCCGCAGACTGACTTCGTAGTAATACTCAACTACATGAAAGTAAAATCCTGGAGGAGATTATCAAATATAGATCTAGTGATATAGTGAGTTGTTAAACCTGATAATTAAAATTTGAAAAGGCAAGACCTTAAATTGTCATGGAATTTGACAATACCATGTAAATGGTAATATCTCATATTGTCATGTAGTAATGTTCAACATGAGAGGGTGGGAGATAAACCCCTACCAATATCGGACGCCTGCCATCAATGTACCTATACCTTGTAGCGGTATTGCAGCTTGCGTACCCTGACAACCCACAGAGCTATGTCAGCGGGAGTTTTACTCCTGGTAGGTTCAGCCAAGCTGGACTGGTCTGCGTGGGTAGGGGTCAGACAAAAGCTGGTACCCTGGTCCTCCAGGTTGGGGGTTTTAGCATAGAGCCGACACCCCTGTCTATGAAAAAAAATCGCACATGTTACGGAAACGGCGACAAATAGAAAAACTTTGATGCGGGACGGACATCGTGAGTCTCAGGCTCGTATAACTGCCAGTGGTGAAAGCAGAAGGGAAGCCATTGGCATGAAAACGGATGCCCTGACCGCAAAACACGAAACCAGAATTTGATTTTGGAATGTCAGAACTATGAGTGAGGCAGGAAAGCTAAGACAAATCACAGCAGAGATGAGGAACTACAAATTACATTTCCTGGGAATAAGTGAGAGCAGATGGACCGGGACGGGGAGAATAAAAACAGCTACAGGGGAAACAGTACTTTATTCTGGTACAGAGGATGGTCAGCACAACGAAGGTGTAGCCATTATCCTGAAGAAATGAATGGGAAGGTCTTTACTGGAATGGAAACCCATCAACAACAGACTGATAAGAACAAGACTGAGAGGGAGATTCACCAACACTACAATTATCCAGTGCTATGCACCAACAAACGACGGTGATGAAGAGGTCAAGGACGAGTTCTATGAACAGGTACAAAAGGAAATGGAAACTGCATCCAGGTACGATTTTGTTATAGTAATGGGAGACCTCAATGCGAAAGTTGAAAGACACAATAATTATAACGAAAGAGTAATGGGGAAATGCGGCAGTGGAACAGCCAATGAGAGTGGAGACAAATTAATAAGCTTCTGCAGTATTAACAACCTGGTCATTGGTGGAACACTTTTTCCATATAAAGAAGTGCACGTTAACGTGGGAATCACCAAACGGACGAGACAGAAACCAGATAGATCACATAATGATCAATGGCAGATACAGACATGCATTACAAGATGTGAAAGTAAGAAGAGGCGCAGATGTGGGAAGTAATCATCACCTAGTATTAATGTGATAGGGTGGGCGAGATGATGATGATGCTGTTGTGATATGTGATCACTTTCTTGCACACTCGCACCGACCCGAACAACAATAAAACTCTTGATTCTAAGGCAGCGGTTGTATTTATTCATACAACCCATTCAGTGGCAACAAGCACATAAAGCAAACATTAAACAAATAAAACAAAGCAAACAAAACACCCAGCCAGTGCTCAATTGCTAATCTGAAACGCAAACAAAGCATCGACTAGTTAAAATCATAGTAGTTAAATAATGAGAAACACCATGCTCTCACCTGTCAAACTGTCCTTCTTCCACGCTACCTGAAACATTCAACTATCATGCACACACACTCAGCCCATACATGTCGTCTAATCAGACTAGTATGGTGTTGTGCATGAGGCTGGCAATCTCGCCATGTAACACAGATTGCTACAGAAACCACTACTGCAAAAGCATCTGAATGCTTTGTGCGGTCTCCATGCGGAGCCCAGCCACACTGGTGGCCATATGCTCCATAAGGAGCGAGAAGCGACATAATTTGTTCCCAAGTGGACCCACGTGCTCTCATAAATTACCCGACACATAACAATAACAAAATAATAATGAAATATGCATAAAATAATATTAAACGATATGTACAACGAATACTCTCATTAATGAGCATAAACCCCCACCTCGCAACTGATCCATCTCAATATCCGTCCCTGCACTCTAAAGTCTGTCGTATATGCCGATTGATGAGATTGGGAACTCGTCATATAAAACACATTGTTACAGAAACAAACCACTGCCATAGCACATAAATGCTTCGTGCAGGCTTCTGTTGGATTCAGCCGCACTGGTGTCGCCCTGCTCCGCAAGGAGCAAACAGGAACGCTTATGTCTCAAATGTGCTCCACGTACCAAAAGTAGGGGTACCATATTTACAAGGCATATTAATGACTAGAACTAAATACATCACTAGGCCTATAACACGTGGCTGCCATCTTGCGAGGACAGCATACAGCCACCCTAACAACCCAGCTAAGCTGCGTTGTTGTACATTCTATAGTAACTTTACAATATAATACTAAATATTATAAAAATAGTGGCTTAGCAACGCTATTTAAAGCAGTACAGATAACCAATAGAGATTTTACACTGTATAAAGGACTATGAAACTAAGAAAGCTAACACCAATTAGCTATAGCCGATCTTACTAATACTTACACCACATTATCAGTCTAACATTACTAAAGAAGCAAAGGACTTTATTCTCGTAAGCTGTAACATATTAATAAATTGCAGCACTCACCACACTAAAATAAACTATTTCGGCATCAGCACCGTAGTTGATCAATATAACAATCTAAATCACGCCACAATTAAATATTATTCAAACCGACGAGTCGGATTTACATAAGATCATTGAAGGTTTCCTTAACCCCAACTCTCTCCCGGCGACATGCCGATCAAACATCAAAGCTTTCGTGGTCGAAGTAAAGATACGATATTAGATTGCCAAAAGCCAGGAAAGAACAGAGACCGATAATGTCGACCAGAAATTCAACACCATCTCAACAATATACAAAGAAAGCAGCGAGTCATGCTTGGGATTCCAGGGCAGAAAGAGCCAAGACTGGATAACACCAGAAACTCTAAACACCATAGCGAAGATAAAAGAAATGAAAAGAAAGAAAACAGAAGCTAAGTCTCCCAGGTTAAAGGCAATTTACAGTTAACAGTACAGTCAGCTGGACAAGGAAGTAGAACGTCAAACCCGTGCTAACAAAAAGACATTTCTGCATGACTTTGCAAGACAGGCAGAAGAGGCGGCACTAAGAAATAAACAAAGCACCGTTTTTAAAATAACTAAAGCTATCAGTGGAAAACGAGGTGCAAACAACACAACGTTAGTAAGAGACAAACAAGGAAATTTCATCACCACAGCACAAGGGCAGAAAACAAGATGGTCAGAGCGCTTCAGAGAAACACTGAATACGGAACCACCAGTGACTCGGCTGAATGTTCCTGAGGCTGAAAGTGACTTAGGCGTAAATAAAGACATTCCACGAAAAGAAGAAATTATCACAGCTATCAAAGAGTTAAAAAATGGAAAAGCACCTGGTCATGACACTCTAAATGCTGAGTTATTCAAGGCAGACCCTGAACAAGCAGCAGAACTATTAGAACCAATATTTTCACAAGTCTAGGAAACTGAGACAACGCCAACAGAGTGGAGTAAAGGAATAATTTTCAAACTGCCCAAGAAGGGCGACCTTGCAGACTGCAACAACTGGAGAGGAATTACTTTCCTCTCAGTACCCAGTAAAAAACTAGGCAAGATAATCATCCAGAGAATTTCAAAAGCAGTTGACCATAAACTGAGGAAAGAACAAGTGGGTTTTAGAAAGAACAGAAGATGTGCAGATCATATATTCACCCTTAGGAACATTATAGATCAGTGCTCAGAATGGCAGAGACAGCTATACCTTAACTTCGTTGATTTTGAAAACTCTTTCGACAGCATAAACAAGCACAGCCTATTGAAAATACTGAGGGTTTATGGAATTCCCAGCTGCATTGTTTCCATCATAAAAAGCCTCTATTCTAACTTTACATGCAGTGTTAGATTGAGTAATCTAACTTTCGAAGTGAAAACAGTGTCACAGTGACTATTTATTTATTTTTTACCATCACGACCGATTCTTTTTAATACTCTTAATGTTCTGGTTTCCTTGTCATTTTATATTTTCTTTTCTACCTTCGTGGCCCTAATTTTTCACCTTTTCAAACCCCACCTGCGGTTTGTTTACGTTCTGGCCTTCAACGGTCAGCGTAGCGGTAACGTAATGTTCTCTAAACGCACCTGTGGTTCGTTTGACCAGAGAAACATTCCTCTGGTTGCTTGTCGTGGAATATTCTAATCCACATATATAAATTATCAAGTAAATATAAAGCCTAACAAATACATTTAATAAAGAAAAGAAAAATGGTAAAAGAACAGTGCTGTCACAATGACAGTACTCGAAATCCCCCTTGTTTTCTACTTCGTCGGCAAATTGTAACGCTTTCACGTTGATAGTAAAAGCCTACTGTATTATTACCCGCGTTCTTCAATGAAACGTGTGCTGTATTTCTTGCAAAAACATTGAGATACCAAGCTGAACAATGACCTAATTTTAATATTTCATTCATTCCATTTTATACACGGCGTAACTAAAGACAGATGGACTAAAGGATAGAGAGAAGGGAGAGGCATAAAGCCGAACACGTGCAACACATCTTCAAAAGGTAGAAGGAATTGCATATTTTGAACGCAGCATTTTAGCTCTATTAAATATATATATTTGGGTTCCTTAGGGTTTGCTGACAAAGAATATGTACAACGTTATGCAAATAGTCTAGGAATTAACAAGTTATAGCCAAAATCAGAATCGCTCAGTGGTAGATTTTTTTACACCACCATTGTACGGGAAATGGGCCACAAGTTACATTTGAACTGATTGGCTGGAATGATATGTAAGGCTAAACACGATTAGTCGGACTATAAATGCTATCCTTGGTTGTTAGGGGAGACGTAGGAAGTTAAAATTTTTTCAAACACTTGTCGAAACGTGGCTCCATTGGCCAGACTCGCTGATATACTCACTTAGGAGCGTTAGTTCGAGACCACTAGTTCAAATAAGCTTGATAAAGCAACAGTGCGTTGAAGCCAGCTCATATTTTTGCTAAATAAAAGCCTGGAACATAAGCAGATGGGAATTTGTGCCAGTAATTGTGCCAGAATTCATTGCTAGTCAACGTATCTGTGTTTTATTCTATGAATTGTGGTAAGCTTGAAACATTCAGTATCTTTTAATGAAAATTGAATGTGAATTGTTAATTTATGCCTGTATATATGTGTAGTTCAGTAGCAAACATGATGTAAAGCCTATAATGCTCCAGCCTGAACAGAAGGTGTCGGAGGAAAGTAAAACGGCATGGAATGGCCAAACAGTACACTGACACCTAGATGATTGACTAGAAAAAAATAATGCTGGAATTGCAGAGGCGTAGTAACCATTAAGGAGGTTAATGCTGGTATAAAGTATTTCAGATGAAGCTGACAGTTGGCCTAACGCTCTGAACTCAATGTTTGTGATGTATTGTGCTCAGTGTAAAAAGAGAGTATAAATTAGTTATGACGTAGAAGGTACATCCTTCTTGTTTTCAGGGACCGTGGTCTTGATGGTATTGAGCAGCACCTGGTCAGAGCTTTGCTGAATCCAGAGTCGGACAGCATACTCCTTGGTCCATTTAGCTATCAGTGAGGTGTCTCCAGAGCACAGGGGAGAAATCGAGCAGAGGAGTCTTTTCCTGCCGCCATCACGCAAGATAAGCTGATCTGGCCAGCTGAGCTCAACATTATGTACCCCCATCTTAAAATAACATTGTAACATAAACTTAAGAGGGGAAGTAAATTGTTTTAATATCAGGAACTGAGAACATCTCCAATACTAGTTCCAATAAAGACAAACTATTGAAGTCATGATGACAAATACCAACAGAGCTTGAACAAAACAAAACCAGTATTACCTCATATTACTACTACACAACTGACACACATAGGATACTTTTACTAATATATGTCACTACAATATTCATATTGAGAAATTCTGTACATATAACTTGTAATTAAAATTGATTGTGATTCCTGGTTCCCTTTGTATTTGAATCAGGACACATATTCATTCATGACAGCAATGAATACATATTGTTATTTGAAAAGTTATCAGTGACTCCCTTAAGATATCCTTGTAGAGTGTTTTATGTATGTGAGTGTCACAGTGTTGTCAAGTGTAGTGGAATAAATTAAATTGTTTATCTGTCTGTTGTTGTTTTGACTTACACTTCATCATACACATACCCTAAACATATAACGTAGTCATCACACTATCCCAGAATAATTCTGACTGAGGTATACATATGTGGCAGCAAGTAAGGTTATATATAATACACTACTCTTATTAGATATATATACCTTCACAGCTGATCTCAGTCAGTACACTAAGTCCCCTATAAATATTTATAACATCCCACTTCACCACATTGCTTTAAGTCTTTGATCGCGGTGAACGAGCGAACGGGTTTCTGTGAAGACACGGCTCGTTAGCAGGGAGTGCATAATATTATGCATTTCTCTACCTGAAGGAATTTTCTTGCGGTTGTTGACTTCTGTTGTCTCTAGAATAACCTTGTCTTACTCCTCATTACGCATTACGCCGATACATCTGTAGAATCAGGCTATGCAGGTGTCCCAGGGTAGCGTTGGTTGTAAGCTATAAATCTGGTTAGTCTTAATAGACTAACACACTCGTGAATATTTTCCTGGCCCGAGATGGACCATCATGAGATAAGGCAGACTTTAACATAGAACTAAATGTTAAGGCCTATCTCTAGTCATTTTTCGGGGTGAGTTGACATGTCTTATTAATATATGAATATTCATGCTAGCTTTTTATATATCTGATAGGAATGTGACTTACTTCATTTTTTGAGGATTTCTCCCGGTAAATTTAATTCAGTGATAATGTAGCGCTGTCTACGGCCTTAGTTAAGTTGTGCTTAAACTGTTACGGTTTATAATGGGAAAGGATAAACTTACAATAACAGATACTAGGCGTAGAATCAGTTCATACAATGCTTACCACTGGGTTAAGAGTCAGCAAAATTAACTGTCATTTCTGCAAGATAAGGTCAGAGGTGTGGATCATTCACTTAACACTGAATTATAGGAGAAAGTCACTTATTCCTTTTTGATAGATATTTCTAGTGGCAAGAGAGAATCATTTTATGCTTACTTGTGTGGCTAGGTGTTACGCACAAATAATTACTTTTTTCCAAAGTCTTTGTATGATCGTTTTTCGTATGTATGATCATTATTTGACTGAAATGCATGTTATATATATTTTATGGTCAAAGGGACAGAACCCGAAATATCGATACTACTATTCTTTATGAGTTTACTTCCTCTTGTATAGAGACACGTTCGGTCTATAATGTCTTGAACGAAGCGTGACCATATCTTCTTATTTGGTAGTATCAGTCAACTGTTGTAGATGTTTGAAACCTTTCTTAACGCTTCTGTTCATGTCCATAAAAGGCGCGACTGTGTAAGACTTTTATCTCGAATGTTCTTAGAATCGTCTTATTGTGAACAGCGACTCAGAGATTGTCACTCTGCGCATGTCTCGACTGGGTTGTCGTTTTGTTGTTCCGCCCAGGTCGGGCAGTTGAGAAATGGACTGATTAGCGAGCGGACGCGATTGCGTCTTGTGATTCTCTGAGGGAAATACATTGTCTTTGTGAGTTAGTTAGCTAACTAGACTATTTCCCGGTATTAGTTAAGCCTGCCTGGAGGCATATGTTCATGGTTGATTTTCCGAAATAAGGTAATTCCTCCTGTATCGAACTTTATGCTATCATCTAGAGGTTCGTCATTTTGTCGCCTTTTTGCTCGCCTGTGTGATTCAAAATGGAGAGGTACTTTGACTAGGATTAAGTCACCGGTATCTTTATACCTGAACTAATTATATATATATGGGTCGCTCTAGACCAACAAGACTATTGTCTGTGTTCCAGGATTCGTTATATCAGAGATCACGTCCAAGTCAGATGGTTAGACTTAGGAAGGTTATAAAGGTCGAGCTGACCTGTAATCCATGTATGCTACTCACGTGCAGACAGTAAACGGACGTATTGTATACATCTGATCTGCTAGCATCAGGAAGGAATAATTATTATTGTCTATGAACATTAAGGATCTGCAGCTGACCACGGTTGCAGAAGTTATATGCATTATTCATCAAGCTTCGCTATGATATTTGTTTTCCATACAACTATTGAGTATTGACTTCTACATGACTGTCAGTTAACATGAGTTTGAATGCTGCATTCGTTGTACCTATGCTGATAATAACATGAGTATCATGACTGTTTTGTGGCGTGCAATAAATGGTATAAACCTAAAGCGAAGTTACCATTTTTATGACTCTACACGTCATGTTGCCTGTGGTGTACCCTGAACTGTTCTACTGCAACACACACACAGCAACAATCTAAACCAGATAAGACACCCACATCTTGCATTGTAATACCTGGTGTCGATAGAGGTGGTAATTTGACGGCATCCTAATTCCACCCTTATCAATTCATGGTGGCCAATAGTTGGTTTATTCTGGTACCAACTCTCAAGGGGGTCAACAAACCCAGACATCATCAGCAGACTACAAGACAACATTGCAGTTGCTATTCATCACCTTTGATGAAATTTTTTTTTGAAAGACGCAGCAGTACTGACAGTTGTTGATATTTTGAAACTACCCGGCGCTGCTCGGCGGTATTGAAGATTGTCTACAAATAGAAGGACAAGTACCGAGCGAATGGATTTCCTGATCTGTTGAGAAGGACAAGTGCCGTAACAACTGTTCCGGTCTCAGAATTACTGTTGCAGTTTCAGAAGGTCAAGTTCAGAAGCTGTTTCCTGTCAGAAGCTGTTTCCTGTTAGAAGCTCATTTCCTTCGTCATGGCAGTTTACGAGAGCAGATATGGATCAACGTTGGATCATTGTCCTAAGAATGCTGATCACATCCTGTTCTGAACTGTGCTGACGTTGTGGATACATAGAAGTTAAGTGGCCTGTTTTGTTTGTGAACTGTGCCCTTATGTTCTAACTGAGCCTTCTGTCTTTCACATTTTCACACTATTTACATGTTTATATGTTATATGTTATTTGGATTTGTATTTATATGTTTATATTTCTGCGGGTTTTCTCGGTTGGGTGGTGTCTTTCAGTAGATGATACCACGTCACAGAGGTTCTACTGTTAGCGTTTTCGTTAGGGACTGTGCGAATTTCCTACTGTGGAATTTGCTAGCGACAATCGTTGCTATATCTGTTTAGTTGTGACGAGTTGTGCTTTATTTTCGTTTTTTTGTATATTTTTTTTTTGTTTCTCTCTTTCTTTCTGTTTTTTAGTTTCGATTTCGATTGTTTGTATTTGTAGGTCTCCTCTTTTCTATTATTCAGTTCTTTAAGTATATTTTTGTGTATACACTGTAGCGTCATTTGTTTGTTGTTGTTTACATTTGACTTTGATCTTTGTTATTGTTTACATTGACTCTGATCTTTGTTTTTGTTTACATTGACTTTGATCTTTGTTGTTGTTTACATTTGACTTTGATCTTTGTTATTGTTTACATTGTTGGTGACCTTTGTTATTGTTTACATTGTCTTGTTATTGTTTGCATAGTTCTTGCATAGTTAGCTTTCACTATTGTTACATATATGCTCATGCACTATTGATCTATAGTGCACTTATCATAACTAACTAGTGGTTTGTTGCTTATGCACTATTGTAGTGCAGTTATGATAAATAACTGATGGTTATGCACTGATTTGGGTAGTGCACTGATAATTAAGAGGTGACTTGTGATATTATTGTACAACTGATAATACAAATTGGTGTCAAGTCTTGTTTCCCACAGAGATTGGAGTAAACATAGTAATTATACAAGCACTTTATTAAGTCTTGTTGCTATTAAGATTGAAATAAGATAATTAATTATTTCAGGTTCTGTACTCACATTTTAGACATCATGTCTACATTTGAGTACTTTATTGAGCAGGGTAAAGCCCTTGGGAAGACAGGTGATAAGTTGGAAGAATTTGCAACTACTCAATATGATAAGGCATTAAAGTTGGAACAAAAGAAAATAGATGCTGAAATAGAACAAAAGAAACTGCAGATGCAGGTAGATGAAAAGAGATTACAAATGGAAATGGAAAAACAAAAAAGAGAAGCAGAATCTCAGGAGAAGAGACTTCAGGCTGAGGCTGAAAATAAGAGACTTGAAATAGAGGCTGAAAATAAAAGATTAGAAAAACAGGCTGAGGCTGAGGAAAGAAAGTTACAGGCTGAGGCTGAGGAAAGAAAGTTACAGGCTGAGGCTGAGGAAAGAAAGTTACAGGCTGAGGCTGAGGAAAGAAGGTTACAAAGAGAGTCTGATGAGAGAAAAGCAAAAATGGAACATGAAGAAAAACTCTTAGCTTTGGAGTTAGAAAAGTTGAAGTTATCTAGTAATGCTAATGATGCCAATAAGGTATCATCTGCTAATAAGTCTAATGCTGTTGATTTTAAGCTTAATTTACCAGCATTCAATGCTTCAATTGATGATATAACATTTTATCTAGATAGATTTGAAAGTGCATGTAAGGTGCATAATATAGATAAAACATTATATGTTTATCATCTGTCCAAGATACTTAGAGGTGATGCTTTGACTTTGTTGGGTATGGTAGATGTGCCTGACAAGAACAACTATGAGGTTGTCAGGGCGGCATTGTTAAAGAAGTACCAACTTAACGAAGACGGATATCGTCTTAAATTTAAAAACATGTTACCAGAAACTGGAGTTGAATTCTCAGAATTCATCTCAGGCATACGTCTTACTTTTTTACGATGGGTTGAGCTGTCTAAGACAGAAAGTACATTTGAAGCCCTCATGGACTTACTTCTTAGAGACAAGGTTATGTCTTCTGTTAATGAAGCTTTTCTTCCATTTCTTCATGAGCGTAAGCCTAAAAATATAAAAGAAATGGAAGAATACTGTAGCCAGTATGTTACTGCACATCCTCACATAACCGTTAGCAACTCTAAGGTAAAAGAAGGTCTGCCAGTTGCTTCGGCAGCACCTTATGGCCCGAATTTTATGCGTAAATTTCAGGGTAGCCAGCAAAATTTCAATAAAAAGAGTAACCGTAATTATGCCCAGAACCAGGGTAATCAATTTCAGGGAGATTCTTCTTCCCAGAACTGGAGACAACCTAATATTACACGGTATTCTATTCCCGGTAACTTTAGAAATTTTCATAAAGGTAATCGGTATAGAGGAAAATATTTTTCTCAGAGACCTCAATACCAGGATAATAGAGGTTCTCAACAGTATAGAGATGGTAATGACAGTTATGGAAACTGGAACTCAAACCAGGATAAAAATTACAGTAGGGACTTTAATGATAATTGCAGAGGCAATAATGGTCGCGGTAGATCGCAACAAAAGAGAAAAAGATATCAACAGACAAACTCTGTTCAACAAGAATCTCAGGGAGCAGATAAACAGGTTAATAATGATAAAGACCATAATGCTATCGGATGCTCATCTTTTGACTTTGGTAGGGCAAATAAATGTATCCAATGCAGTACTTTATTTGATCCGAAAACCATTAGTACTCTAAGCTGTGGTCATCCTTTGCCCGCTCTTCCTGCTAATGTTGCTCATGATGGGAGAGGTTCTCTTATATTACATAAGGGGCTTGTAAATAGTAATCCAGTCTCGGTGTTGTTTGATTCTGGATGTACTACTGTCGGGGTTAGGCAATCTCTTGTAGATCCATTCTGTGCTACAGGAAAGGTCATCAAATGTGTCACATTTGGTGGCACGTTGGAAAAATATCCTACTGCCATAATACATATTGCTACTCCTTTCTTCACGGGAGAGGTCCACGCGTGTCTACTTCCAAACCCTATTGCGGACCTTATTATTGGTCGTATTCACGGAGTTAGGGAATGTACCCCACAGCAGATTGCTGTTTGGGAAGAGCAAAACATTGAAGCTACCAATACGGTGGTCACAAGAGCACATGCTCTGGATCCACCTCAAACTTCATTAACTAATAATGATGAAGTAAATGAACAAAATAGTCACTTGACTATTACACGTGACTCATTTATCAAATTGCAAGAAGAAGATCCGTCGTTACAAAAATTCTTCATTCTAGCAAAAAAAGGTGATCCTAATCAAAATACTAATAGAAAATCTTGGATTTCTATGAAGAACGGCGTACTTGTACGTATGGTACAAGACTCGACTACATCCACTCATTCACAAATTCTTGTGCCTAAGAGCATGAGGGTGCAAATATTGCAACATGCTCATGACTCGCAATGTGCTGGACATATGGGTTTTTCCCGTACAAAGTCGAGAGTTCTTGCGGCTTTCTTTTGGCCATTTGTGAGCAAGGACATACGAATGTACTGTCGCTCTTGCAAAGTATGTCAGGAGGTCAAATCTAAAGGACCACGACATGCTGCGCCTATTCAGGCTGCTGACATTCCAATTCGCCCTTTTCAAAAAATGGCAATAGATATTATCGGTCCTTTTAGAATTAAGTCGGCTAGAGGACATCAATTTATTCTTACATGTGTCGATATGTGCACACGTTGGCCAGAGGCAATACCTCTCAAGAGCATCTCAACTGCTGATATCGCAGACGCTCTTTGGCTGATATTTTCTCGCTTGGGTTTTCCCGGAGAAATATTGTCAGACCATGGCACTCAACTTATATCAGACACTATGTCACAGGTAATGTCTATGCTACATATAAAAAGGTCTCTCAGCAGTATCTATCACCCAATGTCTAATGGGTTGGTCGAACGTTTAAATAGGACTCTAAAAACTTTACTGGGTAAAATAACTGAGGATCATCCTCAGGATTGGGACAGGGTCTTACCCGCGGCTCTCTTTGCGTATAGAGAGGTCCCCAATGAACATACGGGGTTTTCCCCTTTTGAACTTGTCTTTGGCGCGCAACCGCGCGGCCCTATGTCTTTACTTCACGATCTAATCACTGCCGATAATATTAGCGATGAGACTCAGTCTTCTTATGAGTACGTCATTGCTCTTAGGAAAAAAATCATTGAGGCATGCAGACTAGCAACTTCGTCTTCCGAATTTGCTAAAGAAAAAGGCAAGGCAGTTTGCGAATAAGAATAGATGTCTACGACAACTTTGTCCAGGTGACAAAGCTCTCGTTCTACTTCCTTCAAGGGAGAACAGACTTCTAATTGCATGGAAAGGTCCATATGCAATAGTCTCCAAAATTTCTGATGTCGACTATGTTGTCGATATTGATGGAAAGCATAAAACTTTCCACATAAATATGCTCACGGAATTTCATGAAAGACCAGACTATTTGCAGCCTATTTTCCAGGCAACGGACAATTCTCAAGTACCTCATGGTCAATACTCATCGCTGTCAGTTATACAGGATGAGGAAACTACTTTTTCTGATGTCAATCTTCCTCTTTCTATGGTCCCACTTTATTCTACGGAATCTTGGAAAAACGTGACCGTTTCTCCAAATCTTTCCGCTGAGGAACATCGACAAGTTTCTTCGATGTTGCAAACATTTCAGGATGTTCTTACAGACATCCCGGGACACACACATGTCATTGAACATGACATTGTGCTAACTGATCATAATCCTATCAGAGTCAGACCCTATCCAATACCTATCCATTTCCAGTCTCAAGTCGAAAAGAATTGGATGAAATGATACGTTTGGAAATCATTGAACCATCCACTTCAGCATACTCTTCGTCTATGGTTATTGTTCGAAAGAAGGATAATAACATTCGCATTTGCGTAGATTATCGCAAATTGAACCAAGTTACGAAGTTCGACGCTGAACCTATGCCTTCATTAGAAGAGCTACTCAATAAACTTTCTAATTCTAGATTCTTTACCAAACTAGATTTGTCTAAAGGTTATTGGCAAGTCCCGCTAACTGAACGTGCCAAACCTTTTACAGCTTTTTCTACACCTAGGGTTTATTCCAATGGAATTTCATGCCTTTTGGTCTTATGAACGCCCCTGCTACATTCGTACGCATGATGCGGCGAATTCTCGCATATCGTACAGATGTCATAGCATATCTAGATGATATCTGTCTATTCAGTGATTCCTGGGAAGATCACTATTTGGGTTTATACGAATTACTGTCTACTCTTCGCGAGTATAACTTGACTGCAAAACCCTCTAAAGCCTTTATAGGATTTAGTGAGATTTCTTTCCTAGGTCATCGTGTTGGTCATGGTCTTTTAAAGACAGAGGACCACAATGTTTCAAAAATACTTAACATTTCGGTCCCTAAGACAAAGAAACAAGTAAGGAGTCTATTAGGTTTGATCCAATTCTACGGACGATTCATTCCGAATCTGTCCTCCATTATGGCACCGCTTTCTACTTTATTGAAGAAAGGGTCGCCTAATTTGATCCGCTGGTCAAAAGAATGTCAATCCTCATTGGACCAGGTTAAAAACCTATTTTCATCTCCACCTATTCTTAGGTTACCTACTATTGAGAAGACTTTTGTTCTTCGAAGTGACGCCTCGTCAACTGGGATTGGGGCAGCACTAATGCAGGAGTATTCTGATACTCTGCATCCGGTGATGTATATCTCTAGGAAATTAAATGCTGCAGAAAAGAATTACTCGGTTTTAGACCGTGAGTTATTGGCTATGGTATGGTCTATTCTGAAGTTACAAAGATTTCTTCTAGGCGCACATTTCATTGTGGAAACCGACCAGAAAGCGCTTACTGCTATTCAGAGCAAAAACTTGAAGAGCTCGAGGTCCACTCGTTATGCCATAGCTCTTCAACCATTTCATTTCTCGGTTCGAGCTATCCGTGGTTCGGATAATGTAATGGCGGACATTCTGTCCAGATGCCCACACGATTCCACATGATTCTTCTGTCATATATATATTTCCTGATATACAGTCCAATGTTATAATGACATGTTAGTAGATATTTTTTTTTTTTTCTCACTTTTTTGAGGGGGAAATTTATGACATTGTACCATGTAATTATCTAAGAAGGCTTAGTTAGTGATATACGGGCCAAAAGATCACTCGGCCACATTTAAATAGATTATTTTTAGGATTGTATTGAGAGATTTACCAGTTGTCTTTAAGATTTGTGTTATTGATATTTTCGCAGCACATCATTGAAGATGCGAGATTGTGTCCATTGTGGAACTTTGAGTATATCAAGTCCTGTCCTAGATTGGGAGCGGATGATGTCCACATCTTCTTCTATTGAATGTTTTATGTCAACGAAGATCAACACATGTATTACTTATTAGTTACTGATGCATTACATAATGTAATAAAATAGTGCGGTATATTAATATATTACACCGCTATTTGCAACACATTGTATGATATCATAATAATATATTTGATTTCATATATTGGTATGAGAATAATTTGACTTTTATTATGATGTTGCCATCATTGTGGTTTGTGTTGGTGGCACCTTCCTGGGATATATACGCGTATACTTAGATAAATTTTTCTCTAAGGACCTGGGATATGATCTCAGTTTCGCTCCAAGGGTTGAGCTATTTTGTTAGGTATATCCGCGCATCATACGTGCGTTAGGAGCCTAGATTTTTTCCGGCTCCAGGATTTAAAAAAAAAAAATGTTTCATTTATTTTTCCCGGGAGGGTGCGGTAATGTTACGCACAAATAATTACTTTTTTCCAAAGTCTTTGTATGATCGTTTTTCGTATGTATGATCATTATTTGACTGAAATGCATGTTATATATATTTTATGGTCAAAGGGACAGAACCCGAAATATCGATACTACTATTCTTTATGAGTTTACTTCCTCTTGTATAGAGACACGTTCGGTCTATAATGTCTTGAACGAAGCGTGACCATATCTCCTTATTTGGTAGTATCAGTCAACTGTTGTAGATGTTTGAAACCTTTCTTAACGCTTCTGTTCATGTCCATAAAAGGCGCGACTGTGTAAGACTTTTATCTCGAATGTTCTTAGAATCGTCTTATTGTGAACAGCGACTCAGAGATTGTCACTCTGCGCATGTCTCGACTGGGTTGTCGTTTTGTTGTTCCGCCCAGGTCGGGCAGTTGAGAAATGGACTGATTAGCGAGCGGACGCGACTGCGTCTTGTGATTCTCTGAGGGAAATACATTGTCTTTGTGAGTTAGTTAGTTAGCTAACTAGACTATTTCCCCGTATTATTCAAGCCTGCCTGGAGGCATATGTTCATGGATGATTTTCCGAAATAAGGTAATTCCTCTTGTATCGAACTTTAGGCTATCATCTAGAGGTTCGTCATTTTGTCGCCTTTTTGCTCGCCTGTGTGATTCAAAATGGAGAAAATGGAGAGTAAGTCAACTCGGTGGGCTATTTGAACTAGGATTTTAGTTAAGTCACCGGGTTTTTATCTTTATACCTGAAACTATTATATATTTAGTCCGCTTTTACCATTATATTGACTATAGGTGTATGTGTACCAGGATGGGTTCTCTAGACCAATCAGCAGACTATTGTCTGTGTCCAGATGGATTCGACTTTAAAGGTTATATGGTTTTGACCTGTATTTTTTTAGTCAGGATTCGTTATATCAGAGATCACGTCCAATTCAGGTGGATAGACTTAGGAAGGTTATAAAGGTCGAGCTGACCTGTCATCCATGTATGCTACTCACGTGCAGACAGTAAACGGACGTATTGTATACATCTGATCTGCTAGCATCAGGAAGGAATAATTATTATTGTCTATGAACATTAAGGATCTGCAGCTGACCACGGTTGCAGAAGTTATATGCATTATTCATCAAGCTTCGCTATGATATTTGTTTTCCATACAACTATTGAGTATTGACTTCTACATGACTGTCAGTTAACATGAGTTTGAATGCTGCATTCGTTGTACCTATGCTGATAATAACATGAGTATCATGACTGTTTTGTGGCGTGCAATAAATGGTATAAACCTAAAGCGAAGTTACCATTTTTATGACTCTACACGTCATGTTGCCTGTGGTGTACCCTGAACTGTTCTACTGCAACACACACACAGCAACAATCTAAACCAGATAAGACACCCACATCTTGCATTGTAATACCTGGTGTCGATAGAGGTGGTAATTTGACGGCATCCTAATTCCACCCTTATCACTAGGCACTAGTCTATAACTTTCACCGAAAGCAGTCACCAAGCATAGATATAATTTTATCTTATGATTCAGCCACAGCTGTATTATTATAGCAGGAACATTGCAGTTTCCTATGTATTCATTTGTGGGATCATATTTTTCCCCGTAGGGGCATATGATTTAATGTTGTAATGTCACATGCTGTAATCTGTTTATGTAAATTCATTTAATGTTGTAAGATGAATAAGCATATTCATTCAACTGTAACTACAAGGTTAGGTTTCCTGTATGTTTAGTTGGAAGAAGAGGAGTAGATTGTTGCTGTCAGAACGATTACTGACAGGTAGGCTACATGGGTGTACAAAAGATATTAAGCCTATGCGGGCACATGCTATAATTGATTAGAGGGATTCTGAATACAGCTAGCAATCACGAGTCGTCAACCCCATTCCTGACCAAGAAAATCCTTTGTCAATGCCAAGTTAAGCTCACGCAGTGCAACGAGCCAACGCTAAATCTGAAATCATCTCATGCAGTAGTGGTTCTCTACTCGCCTATTGGATTACCAGTCAGAGCATTGCGGCTTCCAGAATATCAAAATCGCCCAGCATGTCTATAGCAGAATCTGATATCACCCGCCGGATAAGAGCGCCTGGTTCTCTTCGTCCCCAAATAACTTCGTCTGGTGTAGTTCTGGGTTATGAAAACCTCGCACTTATGAGCGTCTTCCAGCCCCTCACGCAATTAGAGGTCACCAACGTTTAGCACCACCAAGGAAAGTTTCGTAGGCTTATTCCCTCACCTTGAAGGATCTACATGTAAGACACTTTTCTGGAGCTGGCACATTTGGTCCCACGAAAGCGGACAGACTGACACGCAGTTTTATTCATTTGGAAAACCAGGGGTAAATAGAGTCTTCCAGCCCACCTCGCGCAATTAGAGGTCACCAATGATAGCACCAACAAGGAATGTTTTGTAGGCTTATTCCCTCGCCTTGAAGGATCTACATGTAAAACACTTTTCTGGAACTATTACATTTGGTCCCACGAAAGCGGACGGACTGACACTCAATTTATTCATTTCTCTGTGTTCTACAGGTTTTATGATCGGTTGTGTGTGTGTGTGTTGTTGGTGTATTTGGCATATTCTGATTATTGATGAATTTTATGCTGTGTATGATGAGATGCATTATTTTCCATGCTTTTCTTCTTCAATAAAGTTTACACATTTATTGATGCGCTGTTCACGACCCTTTCATCCATAATTAACTTGTTTTAGCTCTTTACTATAATCTCTATGTTTGATAAAAGAAAAGAGTGAGAGCAGGAGGTGCTTAGACAGTAAAAGTGAGTTGAGGCTTGGAGAGAGAGAGATCATTTTGATAAATCTTCTTCCGGGTTGTCTCAAGTCCATCTCCTATTACACTTTATCTATGTGTAATCTATAACTCTGTCAGTCCACCATCCCTTGTCGATTTCACTACTATTGTCCAACTGGACAAATACTCTACACTTTACTCAACCACGACAAACAGGAGTACGACAGGGAAGCCCCTTATCTACAACATTATTTTTTACAGCATAGATTGGGTGACGCTCCAGACAACAGAGGGCAGTCCAAGAGGAATTAGATGGACAACGTTTTCTACACTGGAAGACCTGGAATATGCAAATGACATTGCACTACTCTCGCATTCACATCAACACATCCAAGAAAACACCGATAGACTGAATAAGTATGGCCAGCACTGAATATCAATCTGAAGAAGACAGAAGTCATGATACTAAATGTGGGCAATCCTGAGCCAATAACAATAAGGAACCAGAAGTTAGAACGGCGAAGTACTCAAGACCTAATCTTCACACTCAGACAGCTGACTGAAAAGGCCCTTGAGTATAAGAGTGAGATCCATCTTTGTTTCATAGATCTGGAAAAAGCATTGACAATGTCCCCTGGAGCAAACTTTGGGATTGTTTGGCAAGGAAGAACATTCCAGCAACTCTGATTCATGCTATACAGAGCTTCTACAAGTCTTGCAGAAATTATATGAGGACAGCAAACCATAAGTCAGAAGAGTTCAGGACCACCACTGGTGTAAGACAAGGTGATATTCTGTCACCTTATCTTTTCATACTCCTTATGGGCGATGTTATCAAGGCATGTAAGAAGAGAACAAGAAAGTATTCAGTGGGGTACTGGAAGATGAGACAGGTCTGTATTTCAGAGCTGGCATTTGCTGATGATGTTGCCCTGATTGCTAAATCAGAGGCACATCTTAAATCCAACCTGCAAGTCTGGAAGGAAGAGCTGGAGAAGAAAGGGATGGTCATAAGCAGCTCTAAAACAAAATCCAAGGTGATATCACGAGAAGAAAGAAGACATCAGATTAAGCTGGGAGATCAGGTCCTGGAGCAGGTCGACCACTTTAAATATCTCGGTGCTATTATAGACCGAAAGGGAGGCATCAAAGAAGAGTTGGCCACTCGAAAAGCAGCAGCTGGGAGACTTTTTTCATGCCATAAATCGAGGATTCCTCAGCAAGAGAGAGGTTGATAAGAAAACGAAGATGGTTGTATACCGCTCCATTTATGTCCCAGTCTTGACATATGGATGCCAGTCATGGGCAATGACTACAACCCACAAAATCCAGATTCAAACCTCAGAAATGAGGTATCTGAGGAAGGTGGTTGAAGTAACAAGATGAGACATGGACCACAACCAGACGATACGTCAAGGCCTAAAATTTCACCCCCTGCAGACCCAAGTAGAACTGTCCCAACTAAGATGGTTTGGTCATGTCTGCAAAATGGGAGAAGATCGGCTACCACGACAAGCATGGGAAACAAAGAGCCAGGGATCCAGATCCCCAGGACGACCCAGAGTCCGCTGGGAGGACAACATTAGACAATCTTTGAAGGACAGAGGACTAGAATGAAACCAGGCCAGGAGGAAGACAGCCGATAGGATAATCTGGCGCTCTCTCTCTCTCTCTTCCAAACCTCTACACCTCACGGTAGAAGGGGAACGACTAAGTAAGTAAGTAAGTTAGAATAGACAGACACATTTACTTACCTAGGATGCATAGTAACACCTGACGGAGCAACAAACAAGGACATTAACAAAATGAAAAAAGCGAGAACAGCCTTTGATAGTCTCAACAACATTTGGAAGTCTTCCCAGTACAGTACAAACACCAAATTAAGACTGTACGAGAGCTTTGTACTTTCTGTGCTTCTGTATGGTGCGGAATGCTGGAGAGTAACAGAGAAGGAAATGTCGAAACTGTCCTCCTTCAACACAATCTGCCTAAGGAAAATTCTCCGAATCTTTTGGCCGAATACCATCAGCACCCAAGAACTACTTATTCGGAGTAACCAGGAGGATATGCACACCATCATAGCTGGCAGATGCTGTAGTTTGGGTGGCCACGTCCTCAGAAGGGACCCTGATACCATCACAAGAACAGCTATGCTATCTACCCCCGAGGGAAAGCGAAAGAGAGGCCGACCAAAAACGACTTGGCGGAGAACTGTGGAAGCCGAGATGCAAAGAATGAACCAGAGTTGGGGCAAAGTACGAAAGATGGCCGCCGATCGAGCAAAGTGGAATCAGTTTGTTGCTGCCCTACAAGACACCACCAGGCGTTATGGCCACTGACTGCTTTGACGGTTGGCGGCTATGGATCAAAGAAGAAGATGACGATGAATATCAGACGCTTTGATAATGGTTTGTTTGAGCATGAAAATGCTAAGATAGACTGCTCCTGATTGGATCTCTCCTCAACGAAGCTGCGTGGGTGTGTGGGCAAAACTTTCGCTTATAGCATACCGCTTTGTAAGACTACTTCACTTACTTCCAATTTCGTCAAAGAGAAATCATAGACAGCCAGGAAGATGGAATATTAGGACAGGCCATTAGACTGGAAGTGGATTCTGAGATTAGAAGGAATTAACTCCAGAGTCATCATTTTGCGCCTTAAGTCCTACAGCAAGTGCACCCAGTTAGATACCTAACACACTTGAAAGTTATGGCATCTTAAACAGTTGCCCGATAATATTAGGAAGTTATCTATGCAACAAGTATATGCTCTCCCGATAATTGGGGTAAGCTGTAATATGGACAACTTATCATTTTATATTTGCATTTTGATATATATAATTTGATTGCGGATGTACATTTGCATATGAGGCTGGCAACCTTATCACTGCAAATATTGTGAAACATTAACCCCACTGCAAGAGCTGGTGATTACTTTGTGCAGTTTTGCTCACAAGGAACCAATAGACAAGGTGGCCCCAGGCTCCACAGAGAGCAGAGAGTGGATGATCATAGTAAGTATATAAAATATATATAAGATATCCATAATATAAATTATATCATGATAATAAACCCTTTAGTAAGTTTTATACGTATATATATATATATCATAATATATATATATAATATATTATATATATATATAAAATAAATATATATTATATATAATATATCTATATATATATATATCTCTCTGTATATATATATATATATATATATATATATATATATATATATATATATATATATATATATATATATATATATATATATATATATATATATATATATATATATATATATATATATATATATATATATATACGAGGGGCGTTCAGAAAGTAATGCACCACATCGTTTTTCTCAGGAGCTGTTTATTCAAAAAAGCATGAAATTTATGCACAATATACTTGGATATGTCATGTAAACATCGGTATTATTGAACATAATCCCCATCAACTTGTACGGCTTTATGCCAGCGCGAAACAAGTGCATGTATTCCTAGCCCGTACCAGATTTTGTCTTGATCATGTAGCCATTTCTTCGCTGCATGAATCACTCCTTCATCATCTTCAAACCTTGTCCCACAGAGTGCATCTTTAAGTGGACCAAATAGATGAAAATCAGAGGGTGCCAAATCGGGACTATAGGGTGGATGTAGTAGTACAGTCCAACCCAATTTGGTGATTGCTTCCCGTGTTGCCAGACTTGTGTGAGGGCGCCCATTGTCGTGAAGGAGAAGAAGGTCTGCTGGATTCTTGTGCGGCCGAACTCTGCGAAAACGTTGATTGAGTTTTTTCAATGTCTTAATGTAAGCTTGCGAATTGATTGTCTCCTCTTGGCATAACGTCCACAAGAATCACACCTTCAATGTCCCAAAAGACAGTGATCATGACCTTTCCAGCTGAAGGAATTGTCTTGAATTTCTTTCTTCTTGGTGATTGCGGATGATGCCACTCCATTGACTGTGTTTTTGTCTCAGGTTCAAAATGATGTGCCCAGGTTTCGTCACCTGTAACGATCTTAGCCAAAAAATTCTCTCTACCAGCATTGAAAGGCTCCAACAATTCAGAAGAAATTGCTTTCCTTTGCAATCGGTGGTCATTTGTGAGACTTCGAGGAACCTATCTTGCGCAAACCTTAGAAAATCCGAGAGTTTTTATAACTGCATTTGCACTACCAATGCTGACTGACAGCTGTAAGGCCAATTCTTGAGTAGTGATTCGCCTATCAGTAAGAATAATGACCTCAGCGCATTTCAACATTTCTGCGTTGGTGGCTGTGGCAGGACGTCCACAGCGCGGCCGATCAAGCAGCTCCGTATCTCCACTTCCTGATTCTTTGATTCGACTGCAAAACTTCCATACACATCACATAGACGCTTGTGAATATTCACAACAGTTTCCTTCTCTGCAACGAGAAATTCTATCACAATTCGCTGTTTATAACGCAAGTTGCTAACACGCTCCATTTCAGCGGTTTAGGGCAGCCGTATTATTTGGCCGGTTGCGGTGCAATTTGGTGCACACAATTGGCACATGCAGTATTTGAAGTGTGCAAAGTTTAATGCTTTTTACCTTCATTATTAGCTGAGAAAAACGATGTGTTGCATTACTTTCTGAACGCCCCTCGTATATATATATATATATATATATATATATATATATATATATATATATATATATATATATATATATATATATATATATATATATATATATATATATATATATATATATATATATTTATTTATATATATATTTATATATATATTTATATATATATATAATAATAATGATAATAGCCCCTTCAGTCATAACAGACTATGGGAATGCGCCCCTGAGGTGACAGCCCTCAGCTGCTTATTTTCCTGGTGCTCCTTTCGACGTTTTCTCCTCATCTCTGCTTCTTGTGTGAGCCTCTCTTCGCCCAATCTGAGGTGGCGCCGTAAATAGCATCGCCACTTAGTGCGATCGGCAGCTTCATCCTCCCATGTTGCTGTATCCATGTCCAGCGCCCTCATATCTCTCTTGCACACATCTTTGAACCTCAGCTGTGGTCGCCCATCTGTTCTCTTGCCATCTGCTAATTGTCCGTAGAAGATATCTTTTGGGATGCGACCATCTTCCATGCGGCGAACATGGCCAAGCCAGCAAAGTCTGCGCTGTCTAAGAAGCGTATACATACTTTGAAGGCCAGCACGTGACAACACCTCGACATTTGTCACTTTATCTTTCCACGAGATGCCGAGGATGCGGCGTAGACACCGCAAATGGAAGGTATTGAGCCTTCTTTCTTGCTTAGCATAGGTCGTCCAGGTCTCGCTGCCATATAGGAGTGTGCTGGTGACGCAGGCATTATATACCGCAGCTTTGGTCTTCATTGTGAGTTTAGAGTTTCCCCAAACACGCGATGTGAGGCGGGCAAAGGTAGCTGCAGCTTTGCCAATGCGGCTGTCGATTTCTGTATCCAGTGAGAGTTTGTCATTGATGGTAGACCCTAGGTATGTGAAGTGGTGCACCACTGCCAATTCATAGTTATCGATAGTGATAACTGGTGCAGCACCCACATCCTGACTCAGCACATTCGTTTTCTTTAGACTTATTGTGAGGCCAAAGTCCTTGCATGCTTTAGTGAAGCGATTCATCAAGCTCTGAAGCTCCTGTTGGCTTTGAGTGACGATTGCAGCATCATCAGCGAACAACAAGTCTCTTATAGTGACCCTTCTGATTTTTGTTTTTGCCTTCAGCCTTGAAAGATTAAACAGACGGCCATCTGACCTAGTGTGAAGGCATATTCCTTCAGTTGCATCTCTGAATGCATGTTTCAAGAGTAAGGCAAAGAAGATTCCGAAGAGGGTCGGAGCCAGAACACAGCCTTGTTTAACGCCACTTCGTATATCAAAGGGCTGTGACGTGCTTCCAGCATATTGGACTGTTCCCTTCATGCCGTCATGGAATGACTTTATCATTTCCATCATTTTAGAAGGGCAGCCTATTTTCAGGAGGATTTTAAAGAGTCCATCCCTACTAACCAGGTCGAATGCTTTTGGGAGGTCTATAAAGGCGATATATAATGGTCTTTTCTGCTCTCTTGATTTTTCCTGAAGCTGGCGGAGAGAGAAGATCATGTCTGTTGTTGATCTGGCAGCTCGGAATCCACACTGTGACTCTGGATATATGCGCTCAGCTAACTTGTGTAGTCGCATTAAGATGACTTTGGCAAAAACCTTACCAACAATACTAAGAAGAGAGATGCCTCTGTAGTTATTGCAATCACTTCTGTTGTAGTGGGTTTGATGGTATTGTATGGTGGTGATATTTCTAAGTGTGATGCATGAGGTCAGCTGTGAAGGCTCCTGAGATAAAATGTAGCTGTGAATTGTCAGAAGGCCCTTCTTGCTACCACTACGACCTCACACCTATCTTTTTTTACTAATGAATGCGGCTACGTTAAATGTCTAGGGTAATGATGTGTAATGTGTTGTGGTAGTTTTCAGACACACACACAGATATTTACTAAGTCTAATAATATTAATAAAAGGTTATAATACACGGAACTAACTCAGTTGTGTAAAATTTTGATAGTAATTTTCTTACATTTATTTGTTCTGGACCAAGGTTTTATTTTGGCCAGAACATATGAAAGGTTTATCAATTATGAAAAAATGCATGAATATTACATAATAAATGCAAGGTGTGTACTTATATATGTTACTAGACTAGTTAATATTATTATTGTTTACAGTATTAATCTATGTGGGAGAACAGTTAATGGATGTGCTGTTGGGGTGGCCTCATCACTCCCTGTCTATGGTGACTACACATTGTCCAGTTAATTGATGGAATTTTTATGGGTGTGTTAGGAATTAAGTTGAGTTGGTGAACTCTCAGCAGACCAGGCGCTCACGTAACTTGAAGGTGTAGCTCTGGTGCTGAGATCTGGTGGCCCCACCTCTCCGTACTTGGGGGCAATATCAGAAGTCTGGTGGCCCCACCTCTCCGTGCTTGGGGGCAATATCAGAAATATGGTGGCCCCACCTCTCCGTGCTTGGGGGCTATATTAGGCTGCTCTGACCAAATATTACTGCACGGGTCCACTCTGGTAAAATTCAACAACTCATTTGACATCGCATTGGTGCCAACTGAAACTCACAGCTCTGCAATCAAAGTATTAGTCATGTGTCAGAATTCCATCCTCTAACCATTTCTGGACACAACACTACACAACAACAACACGATATAGACGGGTCAGATCTTTCTGACCAAACAACACATCTTACCAAGTTGGTTTCGCATAGGATAAGTTCTCCCAGACTACAGATTCTGAAATATGTTCATTAGTTTCCTGCCATAGAATAGGATAGGTGATCTGTTTCACTGATCTCAACACTTGATCTGTCTATCCTAATCCTTGCTGGAGTTTATGTATTTTATTTGTCTCTAGACCCTGAACTGGGGCGGGGGGTCTAGAGCGAACCCTTACTTGTTGTAAGGAACAGATTATGCTATTGCAGTATCAAATCACTCGAACCTTAAACAAATATTAAAATGTACAAAGAAATAATTTCAGTCTTACCAGAATTATGAATATAGTACACAGTTACATAAATGCTAGCAAAACTCAGCTGAGCTGCTCGCCTTATGATGGCGTCCCTCTAAATACTTCAATAGCTTCTGGGAATTACACCCCTTAATAATTCACTGTGTCTACAAGGACAACTAATACTGAATGGCACAAAATGCGCGTCTGAGCGCCGATAATATCTTCCTCTAGGGCCAATCACTGCCTTTTCTTTTTTCAAATTCAAATATCCTACCACAAAGTCATTTCAGTCAGACCTCAGTCAAGTATGCCTTATTGTCTGTTGGTCCGTCCGTCTCTACTTGCGTTTCACAAAAAAAACACACTTGTTTTTTTAACCAACCCTGCTTTCCCCTACACAATTTTGCCTTTAAAGTTATTTTTAGCCACAATTCTCCATTCCACCCCGTCTCTTCTTTCAAACTAGATTTTAGCACTGGCGTCTTCAAGGCCACAACTTTTTTTGAAAATTAGTGACATGTTTTATTTCAATGCAGACGTTCGCTGATATGAACAACACAGTCTTTTGTCAATATCTTTCTTATTATCTGTCCGTCTGTATAAATGAAAGCATATTATTTCACTGCTCAAGATGGGCCATCCGGCCAGCTAGGTTTTATATTCCTAACATTATTATTAAGAAAAGTTACTTTTCAAATATTTTCTAGAATTTTCTGGAACGCGCTCATCACTGCATTCAAATAAACGGGCTAAGTTATAGCAAAAGCGTCCATAAATGACTGTGGCGTATAATATCCAAGGTCCCTTTTGTCGATTTCTTACTTTATGTCAACTTGGGGGACGTGACTTTTTCCTCCTTTCCCCACCAATTTGCGTCCTTTTAGCATTGCTAGTTTCAAGCACGCGTTCAGTCAGATTTTTCCTTTTGATCGTTTTACCTTCAAGTCTAACAATTTAATTTCCATGGCGGGTGATGACCCGCGGCGTGGGCGATCATGTATTCTAGCAGCTTACGCATTAATTTTTATCCCTACGTTGTATCATTGGAGATATTTTAACGTTGTATCATTGTTAATTTTGTGACATCTGTCTCCTTTATTTTTATACAGTGTTACAATCTTGGCATCTCGCATGTCTTGAGGAATAGTTGTCTCTTCCCAGCACTGGCACAGCATCCTATGCAGGGGATGTAATAGTGTGCTCTTACAGCATTTGATTAAATCAGGAGGAATCCCATCACTGCCTTGTGCTTTGCCAGAGGCCAAGCTATCAATGGCCTTGCTGAGTTCCTCTAATGTTGGTTCGGCATCCAGCTCCTCCATAGTTGGCAGACTGTTGACACCATCAAGGGCTGCAGGCGTAACGGTATTGTCTCTAGCGTAAAGCTCAGAGTAGTGCTCGACCCACCTCTCCATCTGCTTACCCTTATCGGTTAGCTTCTCTCCGCTGATGGTTTTTAGCGGTGCCGTCTTACTTTTATGGGGGCCAAGTGCTTTCTTTATACCGTCATACATTTGTCTAATGTTGCCTGTTTGCGCTGCGATCTGGATGCTCTCACTGAGCTGGAGCCAGTAGTCATTTGCACAGCGTCGAGCAGTTTGTTGAACTTTGCTTCTCGTAGCCCTCAGGATCTGTAGGGTTCTGGCACTCGGTGAACGTTTGTATTCATTCATAGCACTGCGCTTAGCTTCAGTGACAGGTGCCATCACATCTGATGAAGCATCAAACCAGTCATTTGACTTTGCTGTTTTCTTACCAAAGGTGGCAAGTGCAGTACTTTGAATGGTGTTCCGTAGATACTCCCAGTTCTCTGTAATAGTATCACCATGCTGAGGGCTACTGAGCACTTTCTCGAAGGTCGCAGTGAATTGAGCGATCATGAAAGGGTCTGACACTTTGCTGGTATCAATGCGCGGTTTCCCTTCATGTCTGACACGATAGAGTTTTCTTGGTTGTGCTCTGATTTTGCAGCAAACCAAGGAGTGATCTGTATCACAGTCTGCACTATGGTACGAGCGCGTGGAGAGCACAGACCTGAGGAGTGGCCTTCTGACGAGAATCAGGTCAAGTTGGTGCCAGTGCTTGGATCGTGGGTGTCTCCATGACACCTTATGCTGGGGTTTTGTCTGAAAGTAGGTGTTGGTCACGCAGAGGTCATGGTGGACGCACAACTCTAAGAGCCGTTGTCCATTTTCATTCATCTTGCCAATACCAAACCTGCCCAGACATGAAGGCCATGAAACATTATCGGCACCCACTCTAGCGTTAAAGTCACCAAGGAGAACAAGCTGTTCTTGCCTAGGTATGCTTTTGATAATTGCTGTTAGATTCTCGTAGAACTCATCTTTAGCTTCTGAGGCAGAGTACAGAGTAGGAGCATACACACTGACAAGGGTGATGGGACCTGTGCTAGTTTGCAGGCGGAGCGTTAACAGGCGTTCTGATCCATTCTCGCCTGGTTCAACCATTTTAGTTAGCGATTTTTTTACCGCAAAACCTACTCCGTGTTCTCTAGCTTTATTAAGATCTTTCCCTTGCCAATAAAATGTGTAGTCCTTCTCGCTCACCGTTCCAGAGCCCGCCAGGCGCGTTTCCCGAAGTGCAGCTATATCCACCTGAAGTCGTTTAAGCTCATCGTTAATTATGGCTGTCTTCCTTACATCGTTTACATCCTGTAGGTTTTCGGATAGTCCAGTCAACATAGTCCGGACGTTCCAGCATCCCAATCTGAGAGTTTGCTTATTTCTGTTTTTTCGATAATTGCTTGGTGCAAAATTTTCTGTCCACAGTTCGGGTTTGACCCTAATCCCCATGCACCCAATGGGGAAAGCAGACAGTGGCGGGACAACGCCTTATTGACTGGGGGCTGCCCAGCTTGAAGCGGGCGGTAGCTGTCCAGTGAGATCCTAGAACCTCTCCCACTGTCGGAAGTAGCCCCTGGCGCCATGCCCTACGCCAATTGGACAAAATGCTTATAACCGGTAACTGCTACTTCCCGTGTTTTGCCGACACCTATAGGGTGAAGCTGGAGTGTCCTCTCCAGGGCGCGAGCTTGGGCACAGTTATATGGAGATCAAGCTGTTGCCCATGCAGCATGTTCCCCCTCTCCACACAGCCGGTAGATCCAAAGGAACGGCAGTAGCCGATACAGTTTGGTACCAGCCATGTCGCAGGAGTTGCCAGAATAATGTCGAATCGACATTAGACTGCCTTAGGGACTCCGACTCTGGATTTATCTTCAGGGTTTACTCCCGAAGCCAATTCCATAAATGGATATTCCCGCAAGGCAGCGGTGGTTTGAATTCAGAGTTCCTTCTCTTAGATAAGTTACCAACCAAGGATCACGAGCCCTATCTGCCCGAAGCTGCTGGTTTTAAGGCGCCAGTCGCTCGCCTTTGCCCCTTCTCCCGTCAGTGGAAACAGTTCCGCCGGGCTCAAATTAAGCCACACGTGAAGGCCGGGAGCTGGACTTGGTTGTCAGAGGCTGTTTGGGGCGCGTGCCATAGAAGTATTTTATCTGCAGTGAGAGCTTATCCTCACTACAACTCCCGGCAATAACAACCTATATAGCCACCTGCCACTGTCCAATAGCACTTTCATCATTGTGGTACATGTAGGCAGCAGTCTACGCTCAACACCAACATTAGACAGATCCTGAAGACGCTTGACAAACTTTGTAATTACCCAGCGTTACGGCGAGGGATGCGCTACAGCCACAAGATTTGACTATTGAATAGAAGGACCAGTTCAACGCATCTGAGGGAATCAACAGTGGCTGTAGCAGAGGACAACCAACCCCACAACAGCAGCTAAGTACCATAACAGCGCAGCCAATGGATACTTACTATTTTGTTTTATAAAAAATACACACCTACTATTTGGATCGTCCACGTGGTGGTCCTGGAAACAGTCTGCAGCAGTGCAGTCTGGCTGAGCGAGTACGGATCGAAGAGGGAAGGCAAACCCGGTCCCAAAAAATGCCGTGCAGAAGTCGGATGTGTCGACCGAAAGGTGCAGATATCACAGCTACGGCGTAAACAGACACAACGCAACCACCGTCCTTTTCATGGCGAACGAGGAAGAAGAAGAAGAAGGATCGTCCAATTAACGTATATTCGCGCCTTAATGCGTGTCAATTTTCATTTAGACTGTACCTGGAGGTCACTCCTCTCACGTAATGTTTTGTGAAAGGAGCGCCGTAATGTGTGCATTTTGAGCGCGCTGGATAGGTCTGTTTGGTAATAAAAGCTTTGGTATGACCCAAATTGAAGCGTACTTCTGTAAGATTACCTTGTGAGTGATACGTCGTGTTCCAAACAAAGACAGGACAATTCAGAAGGTCGGGGTTAAGCATTGCCCACAGATAAAGGTAGGGGGCAAGAAATATATTCAAGCGATTATGCTCGAGAAAAAAAGATGAAAATGATGGAAAGGAAAATATTAAAAATGTGAGCAAAGAAAACAGAATAAACGAAGTCATTTTGTGTCACATATAAATACAGATTTATGTTTATGTCGTCACCGGGATTAATATTAATGCTCAGAGAGGATAACGTTCTGAGGCAGATGGGATAGTGGCATGGAGAAAAAAAAGGGGGGGGGGGAGAGGGGAATACACCTGACTTTGTGTCAGGAAACCCAATAATCAGGAGGGTATTTTGTTTCTCTCTCATTTCATGATACTAGTCGGTGGTACCAATTGGTGGTGCTTTCTGTGGCACAAGTGAGTGGTAAAAGTGGCCTGCACTCAAAGATAGACACTAACAGCAGACGTGTCTTAACAGACGCGAGACCATCTTCACAATTATCCCACAATACTACGGCTTGACCAGTGACGAGTGAACCAGTTCATAACCTGCAAAATATAAGCATCGGCTGGAGCAGAAACCAACCGACATCGTACTGGCAGCTAAGTATCCATTTAAAGCTGCCAAGTGAACTCTGTTTTTTTAATTTAAAGTCGAACGAGAAAACACCCTATCCAGATCATCCCCAGTGATGAAATTTTAAAGACTCCATCTAAATTCACCCCACCCTTATTTATTTTACAATTGTTAACGATAATTAACTATTAAATATTGTTATCTGTAAATATACAAATTTATAGTTGATTTAGTCATTTGAGTGAACTGCATCCGTATGTCTCAGTCGTTTTAAACACCTATAACAGAGATATTTAAGTAGTATTTTACTGAGTTAAACCAGTTGGGGGCTTGAACTAGCAAAATCCTAACTCATAGAAGCTCGAGAAAGATAAAAAGTTTACACGGCCTGGATCATATCAGCCGGAGTACTTGATTTCTTTAAATTCCTGAGGATCCCTAGAATTGAAGCACCATTTTTTCATTCACATGTCTGCCAAGAGTAATCTTGAGCGAAAGGTACGTAGATAGCTTTGAACCCCCTCAGTAGATACTCTGAATTTTGGCCACTGTTAAACCATCACTGCAGAGCAAGAGGATTAAATCCCATGACAACGGGTACTCAGTCGCATAGTGACTATACCCTTTAGGGCCCAAATCTCACCTGGCTCTAAAAGCCTAGTGTGTTAGGCAGCCAATGTTTGTGGATATAGAAGATATATAGTTTTCTCTGCCCCCCCCCCTCGCCAGATAAATTCAATACCCAGTCAGTGATCCGTTATCTCTCATACCTTTTGAGCGGGTCTGTCCTACCACATCTGTACTACACTAAATTGGCAGTCCAATTTGGATGCCTTTGCCTTTCTTTTTAGTTTTCATTCGCCCCACGACAGCAGAGTTAAGAGTATTTAGCCGACAACAGAGCTTAATCTGTGGCTTGTGTAGTGAATTATCATATAGATCACTGAAGAAATCAATAGATACATAACAGCAACATCATTTTATCATCTTTATCAGACTTTCTGGATCCTTTCAAACGTGTCTAGACAACATCCGGGAAATTTGCCATGGCGACCTGTACTGGGGATCACAAAGAACGTACTATTACACCATGCTGCTGGCCTACATCTGTTCACAAGATGGCAGAAATGGTACATCATTTTAATTAACAAATGACCTCTTTATTATTACCAAATTAATACTGTATAATATTTTTTTTTCAGTAATATCATTGTACAGTCTTACTCTTTTTCCACCCATCTACCTGTCTTTTTATGTCGATCTGTTCATGGGAAGTCTGTCTGTCCCTTTCTGTTTCACTGTTTCTATGTGTGGGTGTATCTGTCAGTTTGCATACATATATTTACTTGTGCCGAATTCTGAACGGGCTGTTTGTTTTTACCTATACATAAATGAGGTCAAAAATGTACGTTTATTCTGTATGACTACAATACAATACTCCTCTTTCAAACACTTACTTATTTATCACTTTGTCGTATAAGATACAGAATATCGTTTTACTAAAATAATACATATTTTTCAAACCTCAGCCTTCCTAAAGACAAACGGTTCTCACTGCGACACAGATATCAACATTGACAGACTGCGTGTCCAGTGCGAGAGATCGACGCAGAAAGCTTTTCAGCTTAAGAAGGATAAGTCCTCAGAATCACACTGCTCGTGAGTCACTTCTGTCTCTAGCTTCATTACTCCTTTCGTGCTAATATTTTTCGTCGCCGTCATCATCATCATCATCATCACCATTTAGCCCCCCCCCCCCTCCCCCCAAGGAGCTAATGCTTTCAACAATATTATGTCAAGTTTTCATGTCCCATGCCATCACCTCAAGTTTTTGTCATGTCTTCTACATGCCCTTTATGTCTCGTCATAACATGTTTAATACTTTCGTGTTCAATCATTCCATTATTTATACTTTCTTTTTCAATCATTCCATTATTTATACTTCTTTTTCAATCATTTCATTATTTATACTTTATTTTTTCAATTATTTCATTATTTACACTGTCTTTTTTTTCCAATCATTTCATTATTCGTGTTACTTTCCATGTGAATATTTCACGTGAATCTATTTCTATTTGCTTTCTAAACGGTTTTGGTTTCATGGAATAAGTTTCACGTGTTGAGTTTATCCTTCCATTCTCGTCATAAGGAACCATGAGACGATACCGTTTTCGTTTACGTTTGTTTGGAGTGAATATTTGTAGCTTATGTCCGTTCGTGTTATCGTCTGCTTATGTTCCTCTCAGGCGCTACCTTATCCTAAGATCATATCTATGATGTTTCTCACTTTATCTCAAAGTGGACATTAGTCGCCTTTCTTAGACTTGAAAACTAGCATCTTGTGGCCTTCACCTCGAGGCCTTCACCTCGTGTGTGTTAGATGTTGTATCTGTTTGCTGTGGTGCCTTGAAGTTTCATTGGTCATTTGTTGGAGACAGCGTTTTCATCTTATTTGTTTAATCTACTGGAGTAAATGTTAATGGTCCTATAGTGACATTCTGAGCTTAGTTTCTTACTCTGCAATGTTGTGTGAAATGTGGATTTTGAAGTAGTTTCCAACGCTGAAGTAATTTCTAACGCTGAAATTTAGTCTTCTGGTGCCGGTCTAACATTTCATGTGCAGACAGACGGATTGATTGCTGGAATGATGGGTAAACAGAGAATTGATAGATAGAATGTGTATCTTCTGGATCTGCAAAGATGATTATAGATTTTCGCTCGAGTACCAACTGAATATTTCTTTCCCAGGTACGTTCAGGAGTACAGACAATGCTCTCTAAAGGCTATCAAGCAAGCTTGTGGGGCAGCCATTGCTGAATTCATTTTGGCGATTGATCACGTGATGAATGAGGAGAGATACGCCTTTGAGAAGGAAATGTTTGGATGCTAAACTTCATCTTGGACTGAAAGGCAACTACACCTGAAAGTATAGTTGATTCGTTATAAGAATGAACGGTACATTGATTTTATAACACTAACACCCATATAGACGATGGGATAGCGATGAATCTTCGCATGTAAATGTAAACAACTTCTGCAGATACTCATTTTGTGTATTATATTATTAAAACGTCAAGCGTGTTCGTTCCTTCTTTGAATGTGTGTAAGATGCTATGTCTTTAACCTGACGTAACATTGGAATATAATATTTTGGAATAGTTAAATCCGCGGATTGACATAAATTGTTGAGGGCAAATGGCCTGCTATGTATGCCATAATTACATTTCTTGATTCAGTCCTTGAAATGACCAGCAAAAGGTGCCAATATTTTGAATGCAGTGGCGTACTTAGGGGGGTGCGAGGGAGGCGGTCCTCCCCCAGGTGACAGCCGGGGGGGGGGTGTGCCATCGAACACTATTATTATAGTTTTTAACTGTTAAAAGTGTACTTACAAGTATGTTTCTTTGTGGGAAGGGGGTGCAAAATGTAAGATCCGCCCCGGGTGCCAGATACTTTAAGGACGCCCCTGGTTGGATGGTTATTCATTTTGCTGTTCTGAATATCTAACCCAATATAATTTGCCACTGACTAATCGTTATATTTACGTCTTAATAATTTTTTTCATGCATATTATTCCTGTCAGTTTTGACGCCCTTATCTCGCTGTGAACCAAAGAAAAAGTAAATGTGTTTCAGTAGCACATACTACCGTAGGGAAGTGAAATGTTAGAGACTTCACAATACTACGTCTAGCTCTATGCGGTGGCGGATGACCAGTCTCTTCCTCGCTGCTTTTTCCTTCTCTAATTCAAGAGCAGAGTCATATACCTATGCAGGTCTTATACAGAATAAATGAATTTTAGTCAGCTAACCTGTGGGTTTTCACGTGTATGTTGTGAGAGTACCTTTAAACATGGGAACACCGCACTTTTAAGTGCTGCAAGGAAAGGGCTAGTCCGCAATTTTTCTAGGCTAAACAAAATCTTTTTCCCCTTGTGCCACATAGAGATCTACCAAATGAACGCCTGGGACTACAGGTAGATTGAGATTGATCGGTTGTCAACCCCTGAATTATACAGTATTTATTTAAACGAAAATTTTAATGACAAAAAGTAAGTATTACAAATGTTTTTTCTTCATTTTTGAACGTGTATTTTAAATTCAGACTGGTACAAATCTCTCCATATGTGTCCGTTGTCCTGTTAGAATTATTGTTGATTTCGAATATTACTTATTTAATTTTTTAAAAAACGTACTTCTATATATAATAAATATTGTATTACTATTTATTGCTGGGTAAACTGGTGTATGACGATACTAGGTTTCGTTCACAGAACCAGTAGGTGATTTTGCCACGAGATGCAAGGGTTCTAAACACTCTGCCAGTCGGACGCTCGGCTGTGAACTCGAGGTAGCAAATTTTTCCAGTTGGTGGAAAAATGAACAGGAAACCAATGTAACTATTTCATTTTACAACTTTGCCTGACTGGCAATTTTACCGATTAATACAAGTGATCCGTCTGCAGAAAATGTCTCGGTTGTCGTCCCCCCCTCCCCAACTCCATTTTCATCACTCCAGTGAAAACGTTTGAAAGTTTTATTTTCGGAGTATTAGAAAGGTAAAAGGTAGTCTCAAAGGTGATATTGACGTAGGGGAGTGGTGTTAGAGATTTCACTATACTAGGTACAGCTTCGAGACGTGGGGTGACCAGTTCCCTTCCTCGCGGTCTTTCCTTCCTTAACTCAAGAGCAGTGGCAGGTACCCATTTACAGCTGGGTAGACTAGAACGTGAAGCTACTGTAATTTGAACCAGGTATATTTGCCGCGAAAGGCCAGGTCTCTAACGACTTTTTCAATCGGACGCTTTCTCGGGGAATTAAATTACCATAAAAATGGTATAATTATTTGTGAATCACGAAGATATTTATTTTAATACACGAAACTAACAATTTACATCATACCAGGTTAATTATATCCTTCAACTAAACAGATCTAATCAGAACAGGCAATTGCCTAGGTCAGTGTTTCCCAAAATGTGATACAAAGTGGGGTTCAGGGAATATGTTAAGATGCGCATATTGTATGAAATTCGGGGTTTTCAATTTGTTCAGATTCTATGCACCGGTGCGCATCTCGGGAGTGATAAAAACACCTGCAGGTGTGGTGTGTGACGTGATTATTTAGTGGGTGTTTACTTGATATAGTGCGTTTCAAAAAGATCGGTCGACGATTGACTTCAAATATCTCCATATTCCTTGCACTGATAAACATGATTTTTTGCATGTGGTCTTATATTTTCAATGTCCCAAAGTTTTTATAAAATTCAATGTTGCAGGTAGTGTTCTTTTCTTGCAACGGCTAATTCCTTTGATCTTTTTTAACGAAGTAATTATTTTGTCCTAGAAGAAAATAATTTACCGTAAATGAAGGAAGTTGCATATTTTCGGCATAGGCGTATGTACAATCCGAATGTTAGAGGGGTTTGTTAACTGATTACTACGTGAGGTCCTTTTTTATTTCTTCGAAATATTTGAGAGAATAATAACGCCTATTCGTTGTAAATGTTCCTTTTTATACTAAGACGTGAATGGATGCATGAAGAGGTGAAAGTACTGTGTATATTAAAAATAGTAGGGAAATCGCGGAGATAAAAAGGAAATGAATTGGTTTACATATACTCATAGATGGAGGAGAAAACATATAAAACATATAAGGTATTTACACATTTATTCTGAGTCAGACGAGTCTAACATATTGATTACTATTCTCGGCTGAACGAACGACAGTCCATCTTTTTTCCAATAGTCATTTTCCTCTTTTAAGACATGGTATCACATTTACACCAATAATCTTTGTCTATCTGCGAGAGGGTGGCATATGTTAGTTCTTTCATATTGCATAGTTTGAAAGTTTTATTTTCAGCTGCCACCTGTCCTTTAACTTTTGCCCAAACGAGTTCAATTGGGTTTAAATGTGAATGATAAGGTGGCAGTCTCAAACACATATGACCATGCTGTTGAATCAACTTGTCTATATGGAATATCTTGGTCTTTTGTGATTTCTTAACAAGGGACAGTAATTCAGGTTTCAGAAATCCCTCGTTAAATGGAATGTCTTCTTTTCTGAGCCAAATCTTTATAGCATCTTTTGTACTCGAAGATGTCGGGATTTTGTCTTCTTCTGCCACAGCGTTGTGGTATGATGCGTTGTCCATTATCAGACAGGACGGTCTGTCTAGGGGCGGAAGAAGAGTATTTTCAATCCACTCTCTAAATATGTTACCGTTCATCTCGGTATGATAGTCCCGGTTGTCCGTATAATTGGAAGTGAAAATAAGTTCAGCATTTTTCGCTAGCCCATTATGTCTGCTGCCTGCATGTGCCATTATCAGACGTTGTCCTTTTCCACTGGGTACACATCTTTTAATCGTTCCATCTGATAACTACCATTCCTTTTCACTTGTGTGGTGAGCATTGATCCAAGTTTCATCCACATACACAATATCAGAATCTTGATTACGCATTTCCCGTACTTCACGTAAATATTTACTTCTCATAGATACTAAGTGCGGCTTCTCGCAGATGACGTTTCTTCCACTAGAGTACTTCCTAAACGTAAAGCCAATGCTTCTAACAGTTCTCCATAATGTTGATTTCGACACATCAATGTCATTGTGTGTTCTCAGCCGTATTTTGAGTTTCCTTAGTGTCACAGTTTCTTTGTAATTGAACATTCTACAAATCTCTCTTCTATTCACATCCCTGTCAAAACTATCTACTACTTTCTTTCTTCCTTGAGTCTTGGTATTGATTGAACTGAAAATTCCATTAGCTTTGAGTAATTGATGAAATGAGCGTTTACTTAAACCCAAAGCGTGAATAGTTCTCTTTTCAGGATTTGAGAGACTCCGATACAGTTTACCACGCTTAGCTTCTCTGCAGAAATATTTATACATCTTCACTGCCATTGAATGCAGTGTAAGGAACTTGACTTTCATACCCATTGTATTACAGACCTAGAATACCGCAAGATACGCCTATGCACTGAAATACACATTCAGTAGAACGGTAACTGAACACACCGGAAGGGTCAATGTAATGTTCAAAACAGTGCGGTAGTGAGCTGAAACACTTAGAAAATCACGTGACATACGTTCAAGATGTTAAATCGAAATAGCTCACAAATATGAAGGGGTAAGCCCTTTAAAATTACGGTTGGACTAGGAGGTAGTCGATTTTGTATACTTTAAAATAAAGAAAATTTAAAACCATAAGTTTGTTAACGAGGAAAAAAATGTCTCCCACGGGACATAGCGATCATTAGGTCATATGCAAAGTTGCAACAATTACGATCAAGTGGTTGCAGAGATATTGAATATTAAACAGCGGCAAACATTGTGAAACGCACTAAAGTTTGTGGACTTTCGAAAGTGAGAAATCTGAGGACCGGGTGTTCAGAATGTGGTAAAGCTATCATATGGAAATGATCGTTTTGAAATGTGAATATGGGACCCCAAGATGCAGCAATAGTGAATGCAGTCAGCGACCCATAGCTGTACTGCTTGCATCAGGAGCAGCGAACCAGAGCTGGTCAAGACCGCACTCCACCTCCACGTGGTGGTCCTGAAAACAGTCTGCAGCAGTGCAGTCTTGCTGAGCGAGTGCGGATCGCAATGGGAAGGCAAACCCGGTCCCTAAAAAATGCCGTGCTGAAGTCGGATGTGTCGACCGAAAGGTGCAGATATCACAGCTTAGGCGTAAACAGACACAACGCAACCACCGTCCTTTTCAGGGCGAACGAAGAAGAAGAAGAAATGTGAATATAGCCTGAGACTGGTGATATCGTTGACTCTGCCCTGTTGTCCATATGTGTCATAATATAAGTAAATAATCGATTACCAGACTTCAGTTTCGTCTTGTAAGTCGTGAGCTTGTGTGAGTGATCACGAGCCGATGTCATCGGCTTATAACACCATACCCCATCACCACACTTTGACCGTATGACAGAGTACACGTGTGAAAATCACACAAATCGACTAGAATATTCCTGCACTAGTGTCTGATCACAAGCAGTTGCACCCTCCACATAGACAGTTTGTTTCCCACTGAAAATTTCAATAACAAAATAGTAATAATACTTTTTCACTAAATGGCATTGATACCCATTAGCTCCCCAAGTAGCATATACCTTCACCAAACACATGCCACTTTCGTCTTGTCACGTGCCATTAGCTCAAGTTCTTCCCCCGTCTTCCTCGTCATTGTCACTTCTGTCTCCAACGCTCTTCTCCATGTGTCCTCCGGTCTACCTCTGCCTCTCCCTCCCCGGGAACTCCAGAACAAGGACTGCATTGTACACCAGTTGACATGTCTTACTATTCAGACAGGTACGAATTCACCATATAAGGGTGATTTTTTATATTACTCTAGGCTACATATGTTTTTTTTTTAAAAGTACTATTTCAAGTATTATTGACAGGTTACAGGAGCATGTCCTGATGACGTCACTAATTGTCCTACAGTTATGTCATTCCTTTCCATTCCATGTCAACTTCACTGGAACTTTCTAGTCAAAGTATGACGACTTATGGGCAATGCCCCATGACAAAAATAACTGAAAGGCCTGCATGTTCTTTTAATTCAGTTTAGCTTTCATGGTGCAATCTGCGCCATTTCCATATTTCTCGAAAAGGTGGCGGGAGTTTTTCATTGCTCTTTACAGGAAGTTTCAATTAGGCAATTAGTAATATTTTCTGTACGTAAAATATAAACTGTATACATTTTTTATACATATAGTTATAATTCATTAGCACACAATATATATGTACACTAGTGTAGATAAAATAGTATTATTAAAACTATCCCCAAATTATCTTCACCCGAGAGTGGTGCACTGGAGAGTCTGAACTCTATCTGGAGAGTCTATCAGAGGTATATGATTATTGTAAAATTTGGGAAATACTGACCTAAATAATTTTCTTTTTAAAGTAGTCATCTGAAATATAAAAGAAGCAATCCGCTCAACAAATAAAGAAACAAACAGAATCTGTCACACAGACTAGAGTCAGATTTTTCTGGAATATTGAAGATTTAATCACATCACAATATGAATCACAGACACTGAAAGTAATATAACAATAATATGCAGTACTTATATTTACAGTGAAGTCACAATGAAAAATAAGCCAGTAACACAGTTATGTCTCTGGCTTCAGACTAACTGGAATAATAATAATAAAGGTAACACAGAATCATAAGGCAGGGCAAGCAAAGAGGAGAAGGAAAATGCATTAGTGAAAGCTTAGAGACGAGATTTTTATTTAAAATAAAGCATAAAATGAAGGAACACATAATTAAAAAACAATTTCGATGTGATTTATCTAAGCAGGCGACTGAACTCCTATTCAGAAGTTGAAGGGTAACCAATCAAACTCCACTACAACAAAGCATAAGCAAAATATGTCTGCTTTGGGTGTATTTCCATCAAAAACAGCTAAAGTATAACAATAAAGGGAAAAGAAGTGTAAGGGTGAATCAGCATGTTATTTTCCTGCTTGGATGAGGGCCAGGACTGATGTTTGTGCTGTGATTTTGCCTAAGTTGCAAACCATCCTGTCTATTTATATTCTCAAAGGCTATCCTCTTTTCCTAGTCCCGAGCTGTTGTTTGATAGGGCTTCACTTTCACAATATGTACAAGGCATCCTATCATTTTTCTTTCACTGATATAGCTCCTACTGTACTGTAGAATTATTTCTTCAATGTAAGGATATGTTACTGTACTGTAGAATTATTTCTTCAATGTAAGGATATGTTACTGTACTGTAGAATTATTTCTTCAATGTAAGGATATGTTACTGTACTGTAGAATTATTTCTTCAATGTAAGGATATGTTACTGTACTGTAGAATTATTTCTTCAATGTAAGGATATGTTACTGTACTGTAGAATTATTTCTTCAATGTAAGGATATGTTACTGTACTGTAGAATTATTTCTCCAATGTAAAGATATGTTACTGTACTGTAGAATTATTTCTTCAATGTAAGGATATGTTACTGTACTGTAGAATTATTTCTTCAATGTAAGGATATGTTACTGTACTGTAGAATTATTTCTTCAATGTAAGGATATGTTAATGTACTGTAGAATTATTTCATCAATGTAAGTAAATGTTACTGTACTGTAGAATTATTTCTTTAATGTAAGGATATGTTACTATACTGTAGAATTATTTCTTCAATGTAAGGATATGTTAATGTACTGTAGAATTATTTCTTAAATGTAAGGATATTTTTCTGTACTGTAGAATTATTTCTTCAATGTCACATAAACAAGAATATTTTACTACACTGAATTGTTATTTCTTCAATGTTGGATATTTGTGAAAGGATATTTCACAACTTGTGTAAACTGACATACAGCATTACTGGCTTTATTTCAGCAAGGAAACAGACAACTTCATCAGAAGATATTCGGTTGAAAAGTGCAGTAGACTTTTCTAAAGTCTGTCTCTGCAGTCATGAAGAAAACTATGGAATTCAAGATGTACACATTTAGACATCAGAGGCCCTCAAAGTTTTTCACTGACATGCCAACATAAGACTGAATGTGACACAATTTTAAATAAACAACCCAATTTCTATAAATCGTACCGTATTAAAAGAACTATCTGTCATCAAATCAATAGTCACAATTTATAAAACAGCACTCCTAGCATGATTTTACTCTGTCACATCAGTAAAAAAATAAAGACAGAAATTTATAGAAACTTTGTCTGCCCAAAGGTTCATTGCCATCAACACATGTTTAGTCCAGTGGCGTATTCTCTATGTGTGCTGTGCGTGCTGCGCACACCTATGCCCGAAGGAAAATAAAAATTTAATTTATTATTCTATAAAATATTTCTCTTCTAAAGTTCTGCTTTCGGACCGCACGCATCAGGATAACGGATTTTCCCGCATAGAATCTACGAGTATATCTAGTTTCAGTTTCCCAGACGCGTTTTAATGCAGTTTTTATTGGTTGGTTACAATCGCCCGAAGTTTCTCGGGTAATTCCATCACAATGCGTGCGGTACCTTTCGGATTCACGTCTGAAGATTGCTTTGTGTGGATCGGGGTCATGGCCAGATACGTCAATACAATACGAACATGCGTGCAGTGGCCTTGCAGCTCTCGAGTTGTAAAAATCGGCTGTGTCCGTCCAGTGTTTTTTGTGATTAATTTTTGTTAGTTGCCGGGAATGCAGATTATTACAGTGACAGTGAGTTTCAAGTTGTAAGTTAATTAGTATTTCGGAGATAATTGACATATACCCCTAATAACTATCGTTGCGTAATTGAATATAGTTGGTTTTTAAATTAAGAGGGGAAGAAGTTAAATAGTAGGCGTACATATTCATTTTAAGTAGCAGCACGCCTAGCTCGCATTACCAGGATACACCACTGGTTTAGTCCATTCCTGTCTCATCCAGAACACTTCTCCCATTTTCCTCTTTCAGGATTTATGTACCTCTCATCTAACATTACTCCTGAAGACGATGTGAAAAGCATGAGCAAAGGGCACAGGTTTCAAGTCGGGCAAAACTAGACTCCGTTGTTTTATTCTGGGATCTCACACCATGTGACTGGTTATTAATTTATCAAGACTGTTAATGTATCAACAGCAATAAAAGCCAAAGCAAAGCTTATGAATGTCTGACATGTCAACTTGACATGTTGGGATTTTTTTTTTTTTTTCTAAATCTAAAATGCAAATACAAATAAGAAAATTTACCTGTTCAAGGTAAAACATGAGTCCTTCTTCAAGTGTCAGACAGGAGCAAAATTTAACTTCAAAGAAAAAGAAAAAAAAAGGTAGCATACCAATTTGGGGTATGTGATGAGGTATGTGATGGGGTATGTGATGAGACAATGAAAGGACAGGACTACTGTACCCTCAGGCATGTCATACAAGGCTACTAATATGAGGCTGTGCATAAGGCTAGCAACCTCATCATATAAAAAAATTGCCACAGAAACAACTGTTGCAAGTGTATATGACTACTTGATACAGGCTTCCTGTAAAGGAACCAGCTGTAGTGGTGGTTCTATGCTCTGTCAGGGGGCAGACAGGAAGATAATAATGATGATGATGCCAGAATTACTGAGGCTAATAGGGATGATGTCTGATGTTATCTGAGTTTCATATACATAACAATGAGTAATAAGAAGAAACAATGTTACAGCTGCTAAACATTCCACAGAATATTAGAAATCTCACATTTGGTATATAGAAGCTTCTGTAACATTCAAATGAGTAAATGAGGTATGATATGGAGACTTTAGTTATACATACATATTCAACATTATCTGCCTCTGGTTAAAAACTCACACGTAACAGGAAAAAAAAATCACATAGCAGAGGTGGAGGGAATGTTGTGTGTTGAGTAATTCCTAAAGCACTATTCCCACAATGTTAAATTCTACACTGGCTCTCACAAGAGAATAACATTATATCAGATTATATGAGCACAAATATGAAGATCTAGCTTGGATATATAAATGGATAGGTGACACTGCTGAATTCTGGGGAAAAAAATATATAAACGAACAGGGAACACTGTTGACTTCTGGGGGGAAAAAAAGTGAAACACAATTATAATGTGTGCTGTGATGGTAGCCATTTTGTCATCTTTTAGAAGAAAAGAAATATTGAGATTTCTATCATTAATAGAAACAAAATTCTGAAAAACCAATGTGGTAACTGTTTCATAATTATTAAGTACATGGGCCTGACTGATTGCACTATAAACCACACAGGAAAACTGAGAGATGTAAATTTATAGGCGATTACATCCTTAGTGATAATATATCAAAGCATAAGCTACACAAGAGGTGAGAAGAAGATGCTGGCAGTGGATAAGATACACATTGAGGACAACTGCTGATAGCAATACAAGGCAGTTCTTGTTCTGAAATTCCCAGGGTAAAAGAATCAGGGGTATATAGAAAAACACGTGGATACAAGAACTGGAGACAGCAATGAAAATAACATTCCCAGGGTAAAAGAATCTGGGGTATATAGAAAAAACACTTGGATACAAGAACTGAAGACAGCAATGAAAATAACATTCCCAGGGTAAAAGAATCAGGGGTATATAGAAAAACACTTGGATACAAGAACTGGAGACAGCAATGAAAATAACATTCCCAGGGTAAAAGAATCAGGGGTATATAGAAAAACACTTGGATACAAGAACTGGAGACAGCAATGAAAATAACATTCCCAGGGTAAAAGAATCTGGGGTATATAGAAAAAACACTTGGATACAAGAACTGAAGACAGCAATGAAAATAACATTCCCAGGGTAAAAGAATCAGGGGTATATAGAAAAACACTTGGATACAAGAACTGGAGACAGCAATGAAAATAACATTCCCAGGGTAAAAGAATCAGGGGTATACAGAAAAAACACGTGGATACAAGAACTGGAGACAGCAATGAAAATAACATTCCCAGGGTAAAAGAATCAGGGGTATATAGAAAAACACTTGGATACAAGAACTGGAGGCAGCAATGAAAATAACATTACCAGGCTAAAAGAATCAGGGGTATATAGAAAAAACACGTGGATACAAGAACTGGAGGCAGCAATGAAAATAACATTCCCAGGGTAAAAGAATCAGGGGTATATAGAAAAACACTTGGATACAAGAACTGGAGGCAGCAATGAAAATAACATTCCCAGGGTAAAAGAATCAGGGGTATATAGAAAAACACTTGGATACAAGAACTGGAGACAGCAATGAAAATAACATTCCCAGGGTAAAAGAATCAGGGGTATATAGAAAAACACTTGGATACATGAACTGGAGACAGCAATGAAAATAACATTCCCAGGGTAAAAGAATCAGGGGTATATAGAAAAACACTTGGATACAAGAACTGGAGGCAGCAATGAAAATAACATTCCCAGGGTAAAAGAATCAGGGGTATATAGAATAACACTTGGATACATGAACTGGAGACAGCAATGAAAATAACATTCCCAGGGTAAAAGAATCAGGGGTATATAGAATAACACTTGGATACATGAACTGGAGACAGCAATGAAAATAACATTCCCAGGGTAAAAGAATCAGGGGTATATAGAAAAACACTTGGATACAAGAACTGAAGACAGCAATGAAAATAACATTCCCAGGGTAAAAGAATCAGATGTATATAGAAAAACACTTGGATACAAGAACTGGAGGCAGCAATGAAAATAACATTCCCAGGGTAAAAGAATCAGGGGTATATAGAAAAACACTTGGAAACAAGAACTGGAGGCAGCAATGAAAATAACATTCCGGGGGTAAAAGAATCAGGGGTATATAGAAAAACACTTGGATACAAGAACTGGAGGCAGCAATGAAAATAACATTCCCAGGGTAAAAGAATCAGGGGTATATAGAAAAACACTTGGATACAAGAACTGAAGACAGCAATGAAAACAACATTCCCAGGGTAAAAGAATCAGGGGTATATAGAAAAACACTTGGATACAAGAACTGAAGACAGCAATGAAAATAACATTCCCAGGGTAAAAGAATCAGGGGTATATAGAAAAACACTTGGATACAAGAACTGGAGACAGCAATGAAAATAACATTCCCAGGCTAAAAGAATCAGGGGTATATAGAAAAACACTTGCATACAAGAACTGGAGACAGCAATGAAAATAACATTCCCAGGGTAAAAGAATCAGGGGTATATAGAAAAACACTTGCATACAAGAACTGGAGACAACAATGAAAATAACATTCCCAGGCTAAAAGAATCAGGGGTATATAGAAAAACACTTGGATACAAGAACTGGAGACAGCAATGAAAATAACATTCCCAGGGTAAAAGAATCAGGGGTATATAGAAAAACATGTGGATACAAGAACTGGAGACAGCAATGAAAATAACATTCCCAGGGTAAAAGAATCAGGGGTATATAGAAAAACACTTGGATACAAGAACTGGAGACAGCAATGAAAATAACATTCCCAGGGTAAAAGAATCAGGGGTATATAGAAAAACACTTGGATACAAGAACTGGAGGCAGCAATGAAAATAACATTCCCAGGGTAAAAGAATCAGGGGTATATAGAAAAATACTTGGATACATGAACTGGAGACAGCAATGAAAATAACATTCCCAGGGTAAAAGAATCAGGGGTATATAGAAAAACACTTGGATACAAGAACTGAAGACAGCAATGAAAATAACATTCCCAGGGTAAAAGAATCAGGGGTATATAGAATAACACTTGGATACATGAACTGGAGACAGCAATGAAAATTTTATTCCCAGGGTAAAAGAATCAGGGGTATATAGAATAACACTTGGATACATGAACTGGAGACAGCAATGAAAATAACATTCCCAGGGTAAAAGAATCAGGGGTATATAGAAAAACACTTGGATACAAGAACTGAAGACAGCAATGAAAATAACATTCCCAGGGTAAAAGAATCAGATGTATATAGAAAAACACTTGGATACAAGAACTGGAGGCAGCAATGAAAATAACATTCCCAGGGTAAAAGAATCAGGGGTATATAGAAAAACACTTGGATACAAGAACTGGAGGCAGCAATGAAAATAACATTCCCAGGGTAAAAGAATCAGGGGTATATAGAAAAACACTTGGATACAAGAACTGGAGGCAGCAATGAAAATAACATTCCCAGGGTAAAAGAATCAGGGGTATATAGAAAAACACTTGGATACAAGAACTGAAGACAGCAATGAAAATAACATTCCCAGGGTAAAAGAATCAGGGGTATATAGAAAAACACTTGGATACAAGAACTGAAGACAGCAATGAAAATAACATTCCCAGGGTAAAAGAATCAGGGGTATATAGAAAAAACACGTGGATACAAGAACTGGAGGCAGCAATGAAAATAACATTCCCAGGGTAAAAGAATCAGGGGTATATAGAAAAACACTTGGATACAAGAACTGGAGGCAGCAATGAAAATAACATTCCCAGGGTAAAAGAATCAGGAGTATATAGAAAAACACTTGGATACATGAACTGGAGACAGCAATGAAAATAACATTCCCAGGGTAAAAGAATCAGGGGTATATAGAAAAACACGTGGATACAAGAACTGGAGACAGCAATGAAAATAACATTCCCAGGGTAAAAGAATCAGGTGTATATAGAAAAACACGTGGATACAAGAACTGGAGACAGCAATGAAAATAACATTCCCAGGGTAAAAGAATCAGGGGTATATAGAAAAACACTTGGATACAAGAACTGGAGGCAGCAATGAAAATAACATTCCCAGGGTAAAAGAATCAGGGGTATATAGAAAAAACACTTGGATACAAGAACTGGAGACAGCAATGAAAATAACATTCCCAGGGTAAAAGAAGCAGGGGTATATAGAAAGACACTTGGATACAAGAACTGGAGGCAGCAATGAAAATAACATTCCCAGGGTAAAAGAATCTGGGGTATATAGAAAAACACTTGGATACAAGAACTGGAGACAGCAATGAAAATAACATTCCCAGGGTAAAAGAATCAGGTGTATATAGAAAAACACTTGGATACAGGAACTGGAGGCAGCAATGAAAATAACATTCCCAGGGTAAAAGAATCAGGGGTATATAGAAAAACACTTGGATACAAGAACTGGAGGCAGCAATGAAAATAACATTCCCAGGGTAAAAGAATCAGGTGTATATAGAAAAACACTTGGATACAAGAACTGAAGACAGCAATGAAAATAACATTCCCAGGGTAAAAGAATCAGGGGTATATAGAAAAACACTTGGATACAAGAACTGAAGACAGCAATGAAAATAACATTCCCAGGGTAAAAGAATCAGGGGTATATAGAAAAACACTTGGATACAAGAACTGGAGACAGCAATGAAAATAACATTCCCAGGGTAAAAGAATCAGGGGTATATAGAAAAACACTTGGAAACATGAACTGGAGACAGCAATGAAAATAACATTGCCAGGGTAAAAGAATCAGGGGTATATAGAAAAACACTTGGATACATGAACTGGAGACAGCAATGAAAATAACATTCCCAGGGTAAAAGAATCAGGGGTATATAGAAAAACACTTGGATACAAGAACTGGAGGCAGCAATGAAAATAACATTCCCAGGGTAAAAGAATCAGGGGTATATAGAAAAACACTTGGATACAAGAACTGGAGACAGCAATGAAAATAACATTCCCAGGGTAAAAGAATCAGGTGTATATAGAAAAACACTTGGATACAGGAACTGGAGGCAGCAATGAAAATAACATTCCCAGGGTAAAAGAATCAGGGGTATATAGAAAAACACTTGGATACAAGAACTGGAGACAGCAATGAAAATATCAAGGAAAACATGGAAACATCTGAAGTCGATGGTACGGGACAGGAAGACTTTGTATAAGTTTGTGAAGGCCTACACACCTTGGGGGGAGTTGAAGGTGGTGACATAAGCCACAAAGGAAAGTTGTGAGAGATGTGACATGATAGAAGATTATATCATTAGTACACAAAGACTAGAACAGAGATTTACAACCAGTGTGTGGTGACACTGGTTTGTCACTAGGGACTACAAGATTTCACAAAATTTCACATTTGTTAGTGCCAATAGTCTGAAACTATACAGCTACATAATGTCTTGCAGAAAAACTGGCATCTTTGGTGAAGAACCACTAATGCTCCATTTTATTTTTCAATAGACTTCTGCATGTCTTTAAATAAAAAATGTTGGCAAGACATGCCAGCCAACCTATATTCAAGGTCTGCTGGTTATATTAGGGCATTTGTCCAAAAACATTACAATTACACTCGTATCCATGGCAAACACACAATATTTTTGTTTCAGTAAATCAGTAAAAACAAATAACAAATGATCTTTCCTTCACTCTTGCTGATGTGTTAAAATTGTACAACAATGAGCCATTTAATCATCTGATGGCTTACTACATCTTGGCAGCAGACTTAGGACTGACTTAGATATAAAGTACTAATCACTTGTAACTTAAGAATGTTCTGCATTTTTTATGGGTTAGTATTTCACATTTATTTTCAATCCTTATTGATATCTCATCTTCACCACAAAAGTTATTTAACTGAATTAATCCCTTGATGCGAAAATATTTCTGCAGTTGCAACCTGTCCTGGTTTACATTCAAGATCAATACCCATGATCTCAAATAGAACTTTAAACATTCTGCTGTCGTACTTCAATGTTCTATTTGTGTGAATGTAGAATTTCAGCTTTAAAGGTCACTAGAAGAAGACAACCTGACATATGATCTGAGCAAACGTTTCAGCCATAAGGCCGTAAACTGAAAAGTCATGTGCACAACACCAAGACTAAATTTCATGTTAAAAGTGACCTTATAGTTCATATTAAAAACTTAATAATCATTATACATTTTGAAAATTAAAATCTGAATGAGATATGTTACACATATTGACAATAATAATTTGTATCATTATATAATATTTTTAGATGAAATATATTACAATACTAAAACCTTTCATTCATCGCCCATGAGTTCCACAAGGAGCATAGGCCTTCAACAACAAGCTTATGACAAGTTTTCCAGTCTTGTGCCATCAGCTCAAGGCCTTTACATATTGTCTTCAAGTCTGTCTCCAGTTCTCTTCTTTATGTGTTCTTTGATCTCTCTCTCTACCTCTCTTACCAGAATAAAGACTGCCTGGTAATGCTATTAACAGCTTCCTCAATGTGTGTCCTATCCATCTCCAGCATCTTCTTCTCATCTCTTGATCCACCATAATTTTTCTGGTTCTTGTCATCAGCTCCACATTAGTGATCATGACATACCACTTTAATCCTTCTATGCTACACAAGCGCCCATTGATGAAGGTCTATAGCTTTTTGGTTGTCGTTTTTGTTGTTCTCCGTTCTAAAACCTTTATTCATGTTGAAAATCATGGAAGATAGATAACGCTTGCTCATTTTCTTATTCCTGTGAAGTGTACGCCATCAATCACTTCATGCCAAGCTCGCCTGTCCTTTGCCATCCATTCCAGTTTTTTGCACTTCTTATCTATCCTTTTTTATATATGTCTCCAATTCTCTCTTCCACAAATGTTTCTGGGCCTCCCTCTATTTCTTGGAAATTCCAGATTAAATATGGCACTGTAATGCCATCAGCTAGTTTCCTTATGACTGAGACCATTGAATTTCATTTCTGGTGGTTGACGTTATTGTTTTCTTAAGCCAATCTGTAGCCAGTAAGAAGAGAAAAGGTCAAGTGTGAAGTCATTTTAAAAATGGCTGGGAACCTCTTGATGGGAGTAACAAGGCTATAGGGATAAGAAGAATGCATTACTAATTAATAATGCTTCTGATAAATGTGGTGAAGTAAACAGAACCATGTCACTAATAAACTGTCACAAACAGAAACAAACTGTTGTAACACTGGTAAAACTAGTAGAATGTATTTGACAAGCCACCATTAAGCTATCTGAATATTTAAAAAAGGCAAAATAAATTGACGTAAAATGCAATTTTTCATCTGTCATGGCTGTAGCAAAAACAGTTTCCTTCTTTAAAAATATACTTCAACAGCCTCAAAAAATTCAAAGCAGCACTGAGCCTGTCTTGCCTTGCTAGCAAACAAAACAAAGCAATTAAAATATATATATATATATATATATATATCATGAAACAATTCTGAAATATTTCTAACAAAGCAACAGCCAGTTTTTAAATATAATAACACAATATTTTACAACATCAATATCACAACCAATTTAAAATTGAAAGAAAAAAAACATGATCAAAGCTGCCATTCATACTTCAGAACCAAACGGAAAAGATCTTCAAAGGTCAAGTATTTGATTAAGCTGCTCTCCATACAAACAAAATGGAACGCAGTATTAAACAAGACATTATCATTTGTTGCTTCACAAACGGAAGATTACTAACAACAGAAGAACAAATTCATCTAAATAATGGTATTATTATTAACTCTTACTATACGTGAGCTAAAACCGCGTTTTTACGCGCTAGTTTCGCTATCGTTACCGTCGCACGCCAGTTGAACTGGCGAGCCGTAAAATTGGTACTAAACCCGCGCCACTTCATGGGGCTTGCCGGATAGTAAGAGTTAATGTGCAGAAATCAAAGATAAAGGAATAAAAAAGATTAAGTAAAAGACTTGCAAGTAATGGAGCTTTAAGCAGATAATCTAACAAAAACTAAAGCTGCCAAGATGACACACTACGGGATTGACAGAAAATACAATCCTACCCCCTCTGCTACACGAAAACCTAGTGTAACAGAGAAGAAAAGAAAGAAAAATACAACATGAATAAATGTAGGACAAGCATCAGCAGACTGGAAATACTGCAAAATGCAGACTACTGAACTGCAGGGAAAGACAGGATCAACAACCTCAACATTGAAAGTCACAAGAATTAAAGACAGCTAAAAAAAATTAAAACAACAACAACATGGAAGCAAGTAATATTCCTGTCCTTGCAGTAACGACAATTTGTGAGCTTGAGAAAACAAGGCACAGTATAAATGTTATACTGGTCTGGATGTCTAATAGAAAACCATTTACTTTGCATGGGGCTGGCAACCGCATCGTGTAAAACAAATAACTGCAGAAACCACCACTACAGGTCAATAAGAGCTTCAATGCAGGCTTCCTGAAAGGGGGACAACTATAGTGGTGGTTCCTCACATAGCAGGAGTGAAAAAATGACATGAATGAATGAACTACTTGTACACTTGGTTTGTGCCTAATATTCAAAAGGAATTTTCATAAAAGAAGATGTAACTACATAAATATTTCTAAACCTATCAATTTTAGAAGAAACAGAGTATACGAATATGTCATATCTGAATACATAGGTATTCTTGTTTGTAAGGAATGTGTCCAAAGAAATTAAATGGAAGCAGAATTGCTTGTGAAAAATGAACAATCTGGATGCCCTATATTAAACAAGCAAACAAAATTGTGAGATGTTGATCTGACAAACCAGAAATTTCCATCTCAAACTCACTTCCAGTAAAAACTTACTAGCCTAAATTTTGACAAAAAAAGCCAGTCACCATGAAAAAAAAAAAATAAAGTAACTTAATAGTGAATAAATTTAATATTTATTTTGGCCTGTATTGTTACTGAAATTTTCTCATGGAAATAATAAGACTGATGTTCCTTCCTCAGGCATGTCATGAGAGGCAACTAACATGTGGTGCACACGACAGGCAACATCATCATGTGACACAGATTATTACAGAAACCATCACTGCATGATCAGACAGTGATATCAAAATCAGAATGCAAATGGCAAGTGGAGCTCTCACTGCATTGGGAAACATGAAAATCAAAAGATATATAGTCCAAAATAATAAGAAGAATTTTCAATTCAAATGTCAAGTTTTGTGTGGTTCTGAAACAGGGAGGGGGGAAGGGGGGGAGAGAAGAAAAAACCCTGAAATTCCAGACTTTCATAAATATGTGGTTCCGCAGAACAGGACTAAAACAGTATGACAAGATCATTTACGTGTAACTGATGAAAACAATCCTGGCAAATACCAGTGGAACAAGAGATAGGGGAGGAAAATTATGGCGTCTGATAGGATATACACTTTGGAAACAAGCTGTCACCAATACAAGGTAGTGCTTGTTCTAGAATCCCAAAGGTAAGAGAGATACAGGCAGACTCACAAATACATACAGAAGGGTACTGGTGGCAGATGTATAAGGAAAAAGAAGACACAGGAAGAACCTGAACAATGAGAGACAAGACTGGAAGGTCTGGCATTACTTTAATGAATTTCTATGCTCCATAAGGAGCAAGAGGATAATTAATGAATAAATATTTATGATCAGGAGGATTATTTAATGAATAAATATTTATGATCAGGAGGATTATTTAATGAATAAATATTTATGATCAGGAAGATAATTAATGAAGAGATATTTATGATATATGTCCTATAACATTTGACAGTACACAAAAGGAAATGTCATAAAATACAAACATATCACAAGCAATATGTTGAGAAAACCAAAACATTAAGAGTATTTCGTGTGTTTCTCAATATCAGATATGTTGACAAGGCAACATTTCCTGCCAGTACTTCACTTTTTAAAAAACATATTAACATATCTTTCATTTGTTTACTGATATCCTCACTAGAATGTTCTGTGTGCCCATTCCATGTCTCTGAAGCAAATATCATCATCACGATCATTTTCCATCTGGCTCCTTATAAAGCATAGAGCCACACCACTGTAGCAGTTCCCCTTGCAGGAAGTCTGAATGTTCTTCCTCTTAAAAAATTCTTCTTCTTCCAAGATCTCCTATTTGTGCATCAAATTTTACATGGCAGAACGCCCTCATACTTGCAAATGTTCTTTCGCTATAAGTACTGCTCATATTTTATACGTGGCGACCTTGGACCTTGCAAAACCTCAAACTGACCTCTTCCGAAGTTGTTTTAGTTATGCAGGTGCTTTAGCATGGAATTCCCTACCCAAGTCTGTCAAAACTGATAATTACACCACATTCAAAAGACGTGCATTCACATGTCATGAAATCTTGTACACACATTTAACGACAATTCTGTTTTAGTTATTTCATCGTTTCCACGGGCATTTAACTATCATTGTAATATTTTCATTTTAAACTGAATTTTTTATATTAAGTAGTTCTATTGCTTGACCTCTCTCTCTCCTCTCTCTCTCCCTCTCTCTCTCCCCCTCTCTCTATGTGCGTGAATGACTATGAGCAAATGTACTTGTGTGTGCTAAGTTTCTGATTGTAATGATAATATTAATTGATCCTGTCTGAAGTTGTTAATATTTTAATTTTTAAAACGCTGAAAATTGTATTGCAGGGCAGAAATGTAAAAAGGCAATTATGCCTATTTCTTTACCCTGATGAAATAAAGATTTCGTTCGTTCGTTCGTTCTACAGCTGGTCCCCATGCAGGAAGCCTGCTGCAGATTTTCACATGGTTCCTCTAGCAATTTGTCTTACATAATGAGGTTGCCAGCCTTATTCACAACCTCATAATAGTTGTCTTGTACAATATGCTCCTCAGGGAGCAGCAGTGTTATTCTATCTTTAATCTATGAAATAAAATACCATTCTAAAAATACAATTTATCATGATAGTTACAGCTCAGCCAAGGGGGGTTGGAGTGGCTAAGAGGTATGGTGTCTGCTTCAAATTCTGAAGATAACGGGTTCACTTCCCAGTCAAGGGAAGATAATTTATGGAAATTTTGTTCAGAACCAGCAGGTCCTAATGATGTCATACTCCTCCCTGGTCTCCTGGGTAGTAAGATCGGATGCCTAGACTTCTTGGACAAGGGCAAAAAAAATAAAATAGTAGGTCCTGTGTGCAAGTTGCACATGTTAACTCTTTGACTTAGCAATTATTTTCCACCTTGTGCCATAATTTTAATTCATGATAGACTAAAAACAACGCTCAAAGAGTTGTTTTGGGTATCAAATCTGACTAACGCTCTGAGAGTCAAAGAGTAAAAAATCCCATGGTAGTTGGAAATCATAAAGAGTAGGCCCTAGCAAAAACTTAAAAAAAATGAGAAACCTACCCACCACTAAAAATATTTATAGAATGTGAGATTCCTATATACAAACATTGGGATTCTCGCCGGTATTATGGAGTTCATGCACTGTGCTGAGATCCTCCTTGTGTGATCTAAGGTAGGACATCAAAGCATTGATGGAGTTGTCCGTGAGCAATGAAGATAGTCATGAAAACCAAAATAGCTCAGCCATATTGATTAATGCCCCGTGTAGTTGCCAGGGGTCTCCGATGAGATAACAGAAAAAACAGGACTACTACTAACCTTCTTCTTCTTCTTTTTCATTCACCCTCAGATGTCAACTTGAATAAGTTCAAAGTTCACCCTCAGATGTCAACTTGAATAAGTTCAAAGTTCACTCTCAGATGTCAACTTGAATAAGTTCAAAGTTCACCCTCAGATGTCAACTTGAATAAGTTCAAAGAAAACAGTGGTCAGCCTGAGGCTGTTGATATCTCCGTAGATTTTCTCCAGGAATGGTGCTGGTGATGGCCATATGTGTTTTCTCTGTTCCTCATATGCTGGGCACCTTTGAAGCAGATGTTTGGCAGTCATTTTATTGGTGCCACAGTCACACTCATCAGTAGTTCCTATCTTTAATTTGTTGAATAGGTGGTATCTCAATCTGTTATGACCTGTGCGAAGTCTGAAGATTACCACTTGTTCACTTCTGCTGAGCTGGTAATTTGGATCATTTTTTTGATGGCCTGGATGCTCTACTTCCCACTTGTGCCTGTATCTGCGCTTGATGAAACTCTTGGCCTCCTCATAAGTTATATTTGTGTCAAGATGAGGAAGCTTTCCCTCTTTCTTTGCCAATCTGTCAGCCTCTTCATTTCCAGGGATGCTGCAGTGAGAAGGGATCCACTGTATCACGACTTTTGTATTGCTGACATAGTCAGGTCATCCAATTCAGCATTACTTTGATGACTAACCTGTGCAAGGGGTTAGCAACCTCATTATGTAATACACATTGCTACAGAAACTACCGATGGAAGAGCCTGTAATTGCTAGGTGCAGGCTTCCTGTGATGGGACCAACTGCAGACGTGGTTACATACTCCATAAGGACCAAAACAGGAAACATGATCATGATGATGATAATGTGTTGATTTTCAGTTATAGTTCTTTTTGTAACTAATAAAGAAAGCATGATCCTTTCATTGCAAAAGTCATTGATAAACTTCCATTACAAAAAAAACCATCTCATTGATAATGTAATTTAAATATAATAGCTCCATCTTTCCATCAATATAAGCAAATGTAGATAGAATAAAAATGCAAAAAAAAAAAAATTTAAAAAAGACAATATTGAACAGTCAAGAATGGTAATAAAAATCAAATGGATAGTGCTATTACAGTTGTAATAAGTTAAAAGTACAAATATAGTAACACACTAGAGTACCCACATGTTGACTAAAATGTGCAAGGTAACGACTGGCTCTTGTTGTTTCGGCCAGTGAATATCTGGTTCAATCAGAGTTTGGTTATAGTTTGTGCAGACATAGTTCTTTCCTCAAGAGAGCATTTTACTCCATTGCTTGTTTAGTAAAACATCCCCTGGTACTACTTCCGAGTCTTTGAGACTTTTTTACTTTAATATTTTAACTCTTAAAAGAAACGATAGTTTTCTCCCATGTTTGATGCAGGAATTTTGTGCAACTTTGAGTTTTCATATATTATTAAAGTTTAAGGGTCAGTTCTTTCCAAGCTTTTTGAAAGAATGATAATGTTATATATAGCTGTAAAGGATGTTGAACAAGAATTGTTTTTCTTCTTCTTGTACCATGCCTGACGGCATAGGTGATCTTGTCAAAGAGTTAACTCTCAAAGTATACTTTGAGAGTTAACTCTCTGACTTTTTAACTTGCTGTGTGTGCATGATTTTAAAAAACTAATCTGTTTAGCTTTAACTTATTTCCTTTATTTTTTTTAAAGGTATATCAAGTTTTGTGGACAACCATTTGTGAATTACTGCTACTTTGTTAGTTCCGTTGCTTAACTTTAAAACACCTACATTAGTGCTAGCACCGGCTGTATACAATTTTGTTTGTTTGTGCTTATTTTATTTTGCTAGACTGTGAATCTCCTCAGAAAAGTCAACATTCTATTACTGTTTCTAAAGACAGTTGTGAGTCATGTGCTTGTTAACACATTAATAAATACCGAATTAAAAAACACACTGTGGCCGAATTAAATTTTTTTCCCATTTTCATTGGGTAGTGTGCTTGCACAAAGTAAGCTACCAGTTTTCGTAATTGTTTACAGATTTGTATGAATTACACGTCATTTTAAAGATAAATCAATGTACTATTACAATAAATATCGGTTGCAACTCTAATAGAGGTTGTTGCTATTTAACGGCCCTCCGATGGCCGAGGACTTGCAATATTTTCACAATTATAACTGCTTGCGCCCCATCTCTATCAAAATCACAATTTCAATCAATGTGCACACCGTTTTCACTCTTGTCCTCGTCGCTAGATCTTTCAGTCAATTGTTGAAACATGTTTCCCTTATAAGCAACTAGACGAATGACCCGCATTTTTTGAAGTCCAGGCCTAATTGCCACGGCAAAACAGTTTTATTTTTTTGGTAACTAAAAAACGCTGAAAAAATATTTTATATATATCAATTTTTCAGTGTTCTACAACAACCATGCTTTGGGAATTTTTTTTCCGGTGGCAACTTAAAATCTCGAACCAGATAGTGCTTCAGTACAACATTCGTTTCTATTTGGAAAATTATTCTGCCCTGACTTTTAAAATTGTTTTACCAGAATATTTTCAGCCTCTGATCATCTCCTACGGTAGTTACTGCTATTCGTGTAATAATTACATGTGTCTAACTCTTTGCTTTCCACTTTTTGCAGTTCCACTCACAGCCTGCTGACTAAATTCAGAAATGCTCTTCTTGAGAGTATACACAGATCAAAAAAAAAAAACCTGTAGGATTGTTAATTCTAAACTGCTGTATTCATGTTCACGTGAATGTGTTATATTTATTTGTTATCACACCTAAAGGTCTTTCATATTTGGACATGTGCCCTAATATAAGCAACTAGGGTGAATGAGACGTGCCTCGCCAAATTGAGGCAAAATTTTATTTTTTTATAAAATAATGTTAAGTTATATTTTATATATCAGTATTTCTATTATACTTATCAGGATGTCATATATTTCTCTTAGGTTCTTGATGAAGCATAGCTTGTACAACATTCTTCTTTTGGAAGATTATTCTGTACTTTTAAAATTGTTTTACCAGAATATTTTCACTCTGATCATCTCCTACTTTACTGCTATTCGTGTATTACCATGCTGTCTAACTCTTCTCTTTCCAAGGCAGTTCCACTCACAGGCCTGCCTGACTAAATTCATGTCATCTTGAGAGTATAGCAGATCAAATCCCATTACCTGTTTGTTAATTTAAATGCTGTTCCATTGTTAATTTAAATGCTATTTCATTGTTAATTTAAATGCTGTTTCATTGTTAATCTAAATACTGTTTTAATGTTAATCTAAATAGTGTTTCAATGTTAATCTAAATTTTGTTTAATTGTTAATTTAAATGTTGTTCCAATGCTGTTTCATAGTAAATTTAAATGCTGTTCCACTGTTCATTTAAATGCTTTCCATTGTTAATGCTGAGACATATTCAGGGAAGCAAAGAGTCTGTCTACCAAAGTCGTGCAAAAAATGTTTGCTTACTTTTACTAATTTGGGTTCAATGTTGCCGTGAAGCATTGTGGGAAGCTGAAGTTTGCATCCTTGAGCCAACTGGATGACACTGGTTGCTGTGAGCTCATGTTGTTGTGGGATTTCTGTGATGTTGATTGTGGGAAGCTGAAGTTTGCATCCTTGAGCCAACTGGTTGACACTAGTTGCTGTGAGCTCATGTTGTTGTGGGATTTCTGTGATGTTGATTGTGGGAAGCTGAAGTTTGCATCCTTGAGCCAACTGGTTGACACTGGTTGCTGTCAGTTCGTGTTGTTGTGGGATTTCTGTGATGTTGATTGTGGGAAGCTGAAGTTTGCATCCTTGAGCCAACTGGTTGACACTGGTTGCTGTGAGTTCGTGTTGTGGGATTTCTGTGATGTTGATTGTGGGAAGCTGAAGTTTGCATCCTTGAGCCAACTGGTTGACACTGGTTGCTGTGAGTTCGTGTTGTTGTGGGATTTCTGTGATGTTGCCTATCTATCTGCTTCTTGGTCTTTCCTGTGCCCTGAGACCAGATCCTCTACTCCTGTGAACCATAATGGTAATTTATCAGGCTCCAGTGTCATGTGATGGGAAAAACCACTTTATTTTCTGTTGCTCTAAATACCTGATGCAGGATGTACTTCCTACAATTTTTCTGATGTCATCAATTTGTATTCTGTCTCTCCTGGTAACATCAATGAGCATCTTATCTCAACAGGATGTTATTTTTCCTCTCTGGAGCTTTGATCAGACACCATGTTTGACACTGAAAGCAAAGAGTTGGTAAGAATATACTATTTATCAGCTATCATTTAATTTCCATACTGATATTCTGATGTTTTGAGTAGTGATGACAGTTGGTAAAGTCACTGAACTGGCCTTTTGGCATATTGTTTCATTTTCTCTGTCATGTCTTCCATTTTCTGTAAAAATGCTTCCTCGGTACTTGAGCTCTGGAAACTGCTTAACGCTCTGGGCGTAGCAAAATTCAACACGCTGTGCCACAGTAACGCCATGAGTGTGACTTAAGAATTCTCGCCAATAAATGCAGAAACTTAACCATGTAATCAAATCCATGTTTTCTAAACCTAACCGGAACTTCCGTTAGTGTTGTCCGATCCTTTTATCAAAGATTTCGAGCTGTACACACGTGTTATTTCTTTGTTATTGAATTTATTTGCTAGTCAGGTGTGATCCGCTTTTGTGAAAAATTTGTGTGTAGCTATAGCGTTATGGCAAATCATATTCCTATTAGTTCTATGCCTTCTAGACGAATGTCTGCATCTAAAACATTAAGTTTACTTGAAAATATAATGGAGTATGAAGATGATTTGATGCTCTGATAGTTTTTTATCAGATGATGGAAGTGTTGCAACAATGTCAGACACTTCGGATTCAGGTGACAAGAGGGCGTTGCCCCAACCTGGCCCATCGAAAGGTAAGAAAGCTAGGCTTACAACACTAGATGACTGGTCACAGGTTGCTGATGATGCTAAAAGTATGGTTAAAACTTCAAACAACTTCAGATTTATCCCCAAGCCACGAGGTACAAAAACAGCACCAGATGTAAACCCAGAATATGTTGATGAAACATCAACACCACTGGATTGCTTTTTGGCACTTGTCAGAAATGATGTGATGGAATATATAATCACAAGCATCAATGAATATGCAACAAGACGTGTACAGATGAACACCCCAGCTCAAAAACGATCAGTGTATAACAACTGGAAACCTGTAAATAGGCGTGAATTTTTAAAATTCATTGCAGTCACTAATTCAATGGGGTTGGATGAGAGACCAAGCATACGTGACTACTTTTCAAGAGAGCCAAGCTTGTATACACCTTTCTACATCAAAATGTTTGAAAGACAGAGATTTGAGGCTATATATCACACAATGCTTCATGTGGGAGATGTAGATGCTGATGGAAAGAGCAAAATTGAGCCTTTTGTGGACATGCTATGCTCAAATTTCAACAGTGCCTTTATACCATTTGAAAACATTTCAATTGATGAAATGATTATTGGTTTCAAGGGGCGTTAGAGATATAAGCAGTTTAATGATCCACGCCCAAAAAGTATCACATAAAAAGTTTTGGATTGGTAGACAGTGCCACTGGATATGTACTGAATCTGCTCACTTATTATGGATCAGATACATCATACAATCCAGAGTGTGATTCTGACAGTGGCCATGCCATTAAAATCTTCAATACCCTCCTCATCTGTATTGGAAGTGGATACCACATATATGCTGACATGTATTACACCACCAGAGCTTTAGTTGATTTCCTTCTTGAACACAAATTCTATTTCACAGGGACACTCCTGACCAATAGAAAAGGTTTTCCTCTTGCCCTGAAAGGTCTTTCCTTGAAACATATGGAAAGCCGGCACTGGGTCTCTAAAGATGACAGAATTGTGTGCACTGCATGGAAGGATAAAAAGGCAAAAAAACCTGTGGTGATAGTCACTTCAAATGGAAATGCTGAAGATATTACACACAGGCAAAAAACCAAACCATCCACTATCCATAGCTACAATATGAGCATGAATGGTTGTGATAAGGCTGACCAGATGTTGAGTTATTATGGACTCCACACAAGGAAAAGCAATAAATGGTGGAAGAAAATATACCACTGGATAGTGGAGATTTGCTGCAATAATGCACATATTCTATATGTTTTGTCTCGACCAGAGGGCTACACAAAAATGTCACTTAAAAAATTCAAGCTGATTTTAATTAACCAGCTTACAGAAGCAGCAGCTGACAAGATGACATGATGAGATCCAGAATTGGCCGCCCTATTAAGTCAAATGCAATAGAAAGACTTCAGGGCTCGAAGTATGTTATTGTTAGTGCAAAAAATGATGGACGCTACAGAGTGTGCAGTACACCAAAGGATGTAAAGAGGACAGTCTTTATTTGTGAGGGATGCAAAGGCAAACCTCGACTTCATCCCCATTTCTTCAGGTTATGGCACACACAGCGCAAGCTTGAATCATAAAATAAACATGTAAATATATTGTGAAAATGTTTCATTTGATATTTTTCTAGTTTATGTGCTGGTAAAAGCCGTAATATGGTAATTTATATATTCTAGGATTTTTTTCAGTGTTGTGAAGTTTTTAGTGGCTGCAGCATACACTGCATAAATGCACTAAATGTGCTAAATTTTGCTATATCTAGCGTTGTTATTTCAAAAATGGATTACCTTGATGTTTCAAGACTGAATGGTAAGTTTTAATGACTACAACATTAACTGGCCAACGGTAAGTGCACATTTTGCTTTCAATATTTTTGTGTTTTTCAAATAACATTCATCATGTTTTAATGTCTACTAACAGCATGTTTGTTAATACTACAAAATAAATTAATAATTACAATTCTCCTTCCATTCCCCTTCATGTTGATATATAATATGTGCTTGTTCAAAGGGAAATTCACACAAAAATTTAGACTGAAAGATGAACACTTCACTCTATAAAATTCTGCCCCACAATAACTCTGGAAGGAAAGAGTTAAGCCTGACGATGTTAACATGTATATTAAGTGGGCCTGGTAATCTGTTGATTTTTAATTTCTAAACTCTTTCAGTGGGTTATATTCTTTACTTTCTGGTTTTACTTCATCTTCTGGGTTTGTTTCTGATAAATGAGTATATCTTCAGCAAAAAATGGCTTCTCCTCATTTAGACAGTAAGCATTCTAGAGTATTACTATATGTATGGTTAAAAGTAACCAAAATAAGGTACAATTGTTTAAAATGTCATGAGTTCTCAGAGACAAAAAAATATATATATATTTAATCAAAGAAAATATAATGTATTTCTCCACATGCAGTGAATATATGACATTATGTACAAAGGTATTTACAGGCTATGCTCATATGAATTCTATATGAATATACAAAATGCACACATTATCTGAACACATATCACATAGCTATACATCCCAAATATACACATCAACACAATATTGGCAGTAATGATCAGACATCTAAATACAAACAGACTGACATACTGCTGGGCCAATGGTTTAAATTTCACTCTATCTACATGATATCATGATCTCAACATTAAAAAAAAAACAACATATATCGTATCTGTTACAAATATACAGCCAGAGATCACTCAATGAATAAAGATCATGTACACCTCGTAACGTGAAATTACGTGTAAAACATATATTTAAAAAATACCCCACTTAGTGAAATTATATATTATTTATATCTAATTACTGCTAAGAGTTAGATAAACATATGTTCCCTGTGGGAGAGTACACACATATTTTCACTGAAGCACAATACATTTATATTGAAAGTTCATTATATATATATATATATATATATATATATATATATATATTTATATATATATATATATATATATATATATATATATATATATATATATATATATATATATATATATATATATATATTTCAATTTAAATGTATAAATTTATAAGAACACACATAAATGTTAACAGAAATGCACCTCATTTTATGAGAACACATTGTGTTAACTGAGAATATACTCCACTTTGATGAAAATGAGGATATATTTTAAATGAAAATATACCCAAATTTAAAATAAACACAAGAAATGTTGGCAGAAAATATATTCATCTGATGACAATACACATTAATGCGAAGTGAAAATATTATCTATGTCATTAGAACACATACGGAATTTTTATAATAAATTATATTCTTCTTAGTGAGAATACAGCTTAAAACGTGATTAAATTAAACAGTGGGGGGGGGGGAAGGAAAGTATAGAAATGAATTGGTGTATTTTTTCCCAATCCACACTTAAGTTAACTACTTGAAGATGTCATGTACAAACACAGGCATTTGTCCATTAAATATTCATGCAATAAATATATTTCTTATAAAATATGAACAAGGAATCAGTAATTTAAGTCTATCTGAATTCAACATTTTTCATGTCATATAATATTGAATTTAGTTACTGAATTCAACATTTTTTTTGTCTTTTAATATTGAAATTAGTTACTGAATTGAACATGTTTCATGTCATATAATATTAAAATTAGTTACTGAATTAAACATTTTTCATGTCATATAATACTGAAATTTAGTTACTGAATTCAATATTTTTCACACCAGATAATATATAACACACTAAATATAAAATACTTGTTACTCAAACTATATTTCAAAGTGTTAAAAAATATAATGATTTTATAAAAACAAGCTACAGATGTATTAACACAGCATTAATTTAAAAAAAAAAACCCCATCTGTTGATGTGTCCATCTGTCAAAGTTACTTCTAGCCCTGGGATACCTTTTTTTTATTAACGGGGTATTTACTTTCCAGTTCGATGATTTTAATTTTCAACAGCGTATTGTTGTATGATATGTCATTGTCCTTTATGGGGAATATATAGAACAATATGTGGTAAATGCATTCTAAATGCTGGCAAAAATAAAGTCTAGAACCAAGTTAAATGACAACAGACACAAAACTTTCACACAACCTACTGAATGTCTATATGAGAATTATGACCTCAGCTTGAGTGATACAAAAAAACAACCTAACAAGTGCAAGTACTAAAACTGTTACAGGCACGTATAACAATGTTCATAAATGCACCTATCACTTTCACAATCATCACCCTTCAGGTCCCCAAGGAGCATAGGCCTTCAACAAACTTTTGCCAAGTCTTCCTGTCCCATGCCATCAGCTTCAGGTCTTTCAATGACCTCCTTATTTCTTTCAGTTTTTTTATCCAGTTCTCTTCTCCATGTGTTCTTTGGTCTAACTCTACTTTGCGTCCCCTGGGAGTTCCATGTTAAGGACTGCCTTCATTGAAATATTTTAACAGGTTTCCTCAATGTGTGCCCGATTCATCACCAGTGTCTTCTTCTCAGCTCTTGTTTCACTGGCACTTGTCTGGTTCTTGTCATGTCTTGTTCCACTGGCACTTGTCTGGTTCTTGTCATGTCTTGTTCTTGTCATGTCTTGTTCCACTGGCACTTGTCTGGTTCTTGTCATGTCTTGTTCCACTGGCACTTGTCTGGTTCTTGTCATGTCTTGTTCCACTGGCACTTGTCTGGTTCTTGTCATCTCTTGTTCCACTGGCACTTGTCTGGTTCATGTCATCAGTTCCATATAAGTGATGTTGTCAAACCCCTTCAGTCCTGCTACTCAACGAAAGCATCCTTTTATGAAAGTCTGTACCTTTTTGGTCGTCGTTTTTTTTTCCTTTCTCCATGTTTCACAGCTATACAATAGGAATGACTTGACATTTAAGTTGAAGATTCTGATTTTTGTGTTGTGAAGATTCTGATTATTGTGTTGTTTCTTTAACTTGGTTGATTGCTCTAACAAAAATATAAATTTTTCTCATTTTAAACATTATAATTTTAAATATCACAGAAGAAACCAGACATATTTTTGTCTAACTTGTGTCCATGACATTATTATACATATTTCATTATGACTGTACTGCTGAGTAATCTTCAAGTGCCATACACACATGCACAGGCTGTTATACCTCTTCATAAGTTCTTATTTTATAAACATAAAAATAAATAAAAATTTATTACAGAAGAAGTATGTCACAATTTGTATTTGTGTCCCTATGGCAAAGGTCATCCTATAGCAAGTACTGCTGTAGGGGAGTGAAGTGTTAGAGTCTTCCCCAGCTGTTATGAGGGGGGGGGGGGGGGGGAACAGTTCCCTTCCTCACTGTCTTTATCTCGCATCAGCAGAGTCAGATACTCATTTAGACTTGAGCGTGACATTAGAAGTTTCGATCCCAGAACTTTGCAGCAGGAAGCAAGAGCTCTAACTGCTTAGCCAATTGGATGTTCAAAGATTAAGGTAGTCCTATAGCAGGTACTATCAAAGGAAAGTGAAGTGTTAGACAAATTAGTTTTAATACATGAAAATCTGTGAATGATAAAGATGCTACTGTTTATAAAACATTTACTCAGTATGTCTTTTCTTTCTTTATTTTTTGTAAAAGTCAAGAAAGGCAAAGATAGTCGAGCAGCAGGTACTGTATAGGGGAATGAAGTGTTAGAGACTTCACCATACTAGGCCCAGCTTTCAGAGGTTGGGTGACCAGTGTCCTTTCTCTTTTCCTTTGCTGTCCATAACTTATGAGCAGTGTCAGTTACCCATACTGAAGGTCACAATATCAGTACAACGATGAATATTAATGCTGAATGGAATACAAAACTTCCAGCCATGTGCAAACAGCCTGTGTAAACAGCATTTTAAACATAAGATGTGAAAGTTAACGGCACAGAACTGAGTGACAATGCTTAAAACTATGAGCTACTTTGTCAGCCATATTCAAGTGTTATAAATATTAGACAAACATAAAGGTATGTTTTCAGGCACTCGTAAGAAATAAAGAAGTAGAAAACTAGACAACAGAAAAACAACAGACGTTAGCGGCTTACCCAGGACTTGAACCCAGGACCTTCCATGCGACAACCCCACCTAGCTATGCAAGGGAATCACACTATCCTCCCTGCCATCTAGGCATCACCTGCCATCTAGCGATCATCTAGGCATCCCTTCCTTATGTGTTATATTCAAGTGTTACAGCACACAAGATCAATGTTTAAATCATCATCATTTCCTTTCTGCCCCTTGTTGAAGCATGGAGCCAGCATTCAGCAAAGATTACATTTGATAATGAAGAATCTGCAAGCCTAATTATGAATTTTAAAATGTTGCAAATGTCCTCTCAAAATCATATCAGCATTCGAGACATGATAAAAATAATTCCCATGACAAATGACAGTTAATGAGCTGTTCTCACTGACAGACAATATACATTCACACTGATATGAGCAAGCCATGCTTTGCATGTGGGCAAGCTTGGATTTTGTAAAAACACACTGTCAATACTACAATAAGTTTGTACAGTGCAGATACAAAGCAGTGAAACTACCAATCATGAATAAAATTTAACAATACTTAACATCACAATGCAAGGTGAAGGCATCCAGAAATAAAGTGGCTTACATATTTCAGGACTAAGGATTCAAACACCAAAGATTAACACATCCAATCTACAACTATACAGAAAGGAAACAAAACAAGGATGTAAACACATCCAACAAAATCACATATTATGGGGGTAGTGCAGCTATGAATGACTTAAGAACCTAAATAAGGCTTTCACTGAGATTTGTAGAGGAATGTCATGCCTTTATGACAACATCACCAGGGTCAGTAGCTGATCTAATGCCTGGGATAACTGGAAAACCATCAAGTTACACTTCCATTCCCATACCAGATACTATCTGTAAGCTAATGTTATGGTTCTAAAATATGTAAAAGACAGTAATACATATTGGAATAACCTAGAATCTGTTTATGCTGAACTGTTGAACTGTAACAAGAAATATGTTCAAGCTAAGATTAAAATTAGACTCTTGAATGAAGAGCTATGTGTGTTGTAAGAGTGCACACCATGAATGTCCTGCTTCAATAAAATGAAGTTTAAAGTTTATTTTAAATTATATTAACCAATGAGGTATACATTCAAACTACTCAAATGTTTATGATCCATTTTAACACCTGCAAATTTTTTGGATATTAGTGGCATGGTCAACCCCCCCCTTTTTTTCTCTCAACTTAAAAATTTTTTAAAAATTTGTTTTTAACAACCTCTTCTAACTCCCAGTGCATCCATGTTACCATATGTCTAGTTATATTGCAAACTATACATCTGGTTATTTAGCAGTTTGTCATATATATATATATATATATATATATATATATATATATATATATATATATATATATATATATATATATATATATATATATATATATATATATATATATATATATTTGTAGGGCTTACGACAATGAATACTGATGTGAATGGAAAACAACAATTTCCAGCCATTTACAAACAGCTTATCTTAACAGCATCATAAAAAAATAAGATGTGAAAGCTAACGACACAGAACTGACTGGAAATGTTTACAACTATGAGATACTTTGTCTGTTACGTACATAACAATAAAATCTAAGTTTATATGTCATGATATTATCATTTTACTTTCTGCTCCTTATGAAGCAAGGGGCCACTACTGTAGCTGATCCCATAGCAGAAAGCCTGCAGTAAGCATTCACATAATGCTGCAGAAGTGATGTATGTAGCAATTTGTTTCACATTATGTGATTGCCAGCCTCGTATTAGTTCTCTTGTATGACATATCTATAACATATATTACATATCAGTTGTTCAGTTCTTTCTTAGTCCCATCAGAGACTGTTGTGATTTATGGCGTAAACAAATTGTTAAAACACTAGCGTAAATGCCTTAAGTGTAGTGATTATGTGGAGCACATTAGCAGTAAGTAATTAATACAACATATCTGTCTTGAGGTTTATTTGCTTTTTTTTCTTATTAATGGATACAAATATCCTGTTCAACCCCTGATGGGTGATAATTAAGATTTGTGAGTCTATAAATGTTTTTAATATATTCAGCTGTTGCCAACTGCTGACTGGAGCCTCCTTCTTAATAATGTATTCCCTACCGTACAATGTTTTATTTTGCTTCCGGAAAAAAACAACTTATTTGTGAAATGGAAGTTAGTGCTCATCGTTTTGACATTTTTTCATGTGTATCAAGTGGGTGTAAGTTACTTTACTTTACTTAGTTGTTCCTCTTCTACTTTGGGGTGTAGAGGTTAGCCAGAGACAGCAGGATGCTATCCTACTGGCTGTTTTCCTTTTGGGTGGATACAAGCAAGGATATAAAAATTAAAAAGTGACCTTTCAATCACTCTGAAGAGTCTTCTAATCATTCTAAGAACAAACATGATAAACATACTTCACTCTAAGTAAAAGCTATAAGACTTTAAGAAAAATATATTAAAAGGCTACACATTGTGTCAAAATCCAACGTAGCAGCTTCCTTGCAAACTAAAATTCAAAATGTTACACATAATAATCCGGAATAAGAAAACTAAGTATCTGCCGTTTTGTACATATGCCAGATTTTTCTCATCAGCGAGGTGTTTTATGATGTAAACAAACTGATAAAACACAGGGTTAAAAGCCTTCATAAATGCAGGTTTTTAATTTATTTATGTGAAGATTTCGCAGGTAAAACGTGTTCTTTTCTATGCTATAAACCAGTAAAATATTTGAATAAATGCTTTAATAATTCTAGTGATTATGAAAAATAAAGAGTAATGGAATACACTTCAATATATGTGTCACTGAATACTGGTGTTTAATACAAAGTTTTTATGAATGCCTCAAGCAATGTGGTGATTATGTTGAGAATTATCTAGACAACACTTCAGCAATACGTTTATACTATGTCATTATATTTATTTTGGCAACAAGGAAAATATTGCAAAAAAGGATTTACCCTTCAATAACGCGACTAATCATATTTGAACTCTCATTTAAAAAATTTTAAGAAAACTGTGCAGTTGTTTTTCTTACAGATGACCCCAACTTAAAAACTAGCAGCCTATTATATAATCAGTCACAGGTGATAGCTGAGCTAACTAGCCATAATATCATAAGTAAAATTAAACTTTTAAATGTTTATATTTTACATATTTACATGAACTTACACACTGGTAATACAAAAACTGTTTCCTAGATGTTTTCACAGCATTAACATGGCCTTTCCTTAGATGACACATGGTGTCAAATATAAACATATTTTCTTAGATGTTCATATACTTTTAACAGTGAAAATTTGCTAAATATGGAACTGTGTGTAACAAAATTGTTTTCAGTAACAAATGTTGACATTTTCTGAGCCAGAACAAAAATGTTTACCATAACATTACTAGGAATAATTTTAACACTTTCATCAATTAAAAAAACAAAGCGGTACTCTTCTTGTGTGCAGAAAGAGCGGGTCCTGACTATACAGAGTCAGCAAAGGAAGCCGAGAGACCAAGTTCATCTAAAGAAAGATAGTTTTGCTTACTATATGATATTTAAGCACTGAAATACATATTGTTTTAATTTTTTTTAAAATTTTGTGTGATTAACAGAAATCCAGCACAGATTCCATTAAACATTTTAAACACTTGTTCTCTTGTTCTGACAGCTTTCAACAGCAAGAAAAGTCAAAGGAGAACAGTACTTTATCAATCTGACTGAGGTTTTTACAGCAGACAAAAGCTTCTGACTAAGGAGAACAGTACTTTATCAATCTGACTGAGGTTTTTACAGCAGACAAAAGCTTCTGACTTTTAATCAGTGCAATAAACAAACAGACTTTGGTCTGTTATGTTAGGCATGTACTCATATGAGATTCTCCTTCCAGACTGAATATCTGTGTTCTTGCCATGAACTGTCCGCAGTAGTCTGAGTGAAGGGTCAGCAATAGTCTGGGTAAGGGTCAGCTATCAGCTATAGTCTGGGTCAAGTGTCAGCTATCAGCTATAGTCTGGGTGAAGGGTCTCTACCTCGGACACTAGTGCTGCTGCTAGAGAAATCCTGAACCACAATTTTTGTTGGCCCACCTTCGCTGCCTGCGGGTAAAGACATGAACTCGGAACCTGAGCCACCATGTCCTGGTGGATGAGAGATTGTGCGCCGAGCTGACTTCTTGCTTTCTCTGCTGTGGTGTTCATGTGTGGACAGACGGAAGTTGGACTTGCGAAGGAACATGCGAGCGTTGCCAACAGCTGGTCTGGTGAAGCCAGGAGACATAAGCTGGCTTAGATGAGCAGAATAGCCATCAGACAGGATCTGAAAGAGAAGAGATAAGAACAATTTTGAACAATGAATCATTTTATTTTTTCACTCTTAAAATAAAGGTAAAGGCAGTCTCATGGCAGATATTACCACGTGGGAGTGAAGTGTTAGAGACTTCACTATACTAGGTCCAGCTTCGAGTGGTGTGGTGACCAGTTCCCTTCCTCATTGCCTTTATCTTCACTAACTCAAGCACAGAGTCAGGTACCCATTTACAGCTGGGTACACTGGAGTGTTTTGAACCCAGAACCTTTGCCGCAAAAGGTTAGTCCTCTAAAAACTGCGAAACACTTTCTTTTACACTCTACAAGTATTAAATACAGGCTTGGGATATATATATTTATATATATATATATATATCTATATATATATATATATATATATATATATATATATATATATATATATATATATATATATATATATATATATATGTGAGTGGGCCATAATAATGCCCCAAAATATTTATGTGTTCTCGCTTCTTCAAAAGCACCTATCTCCATGTTTGAGTTACTTTCGTGACCCAACCACTATGCGCGCGCATTATGCCGTGCATGATGTGGTCAGGCCGCTTATATATAAAGAGAGCGATGGGCCAGCGAATGGATCTGATTCGCAAGAGCGGTCCAGACAGAAGAAATGAAGCTAGGCACTCCTGTGTGGGTGGAGTGGTGAACAAAGAAATGAGAACACATGAGTTTGATTTTAAAGTAGATAATTTCCTAGTGAAGTTACGATTAGTTCCCTGTAGCTTTAGACTCAGTTTCAACATGACCCAGATTAGCTAGTTCTATATTCAATACAAATTTCATACATGGAACTGGACAGAAATTCTATCATTACTGAAATGAGATAGTATTAACTTTATGGCAAGATGGCAGCTGGGAGCCACGTGTTGATGAAATGAACTGTACATAAAAGATTTCATTTTTAGTTACCACGTGCTAGAGGGGTAATGGGATTAAGGTATTTTATACTGGGTAAATTGACACATGGATGAAACCAGGTCAATTAGAAGATGTGCTATGTTAGTAGTACAAGATTAATATAATCACTTGGTGACAACATGTATAAGTGTTCTGGTGTGCTAGTTTGGGAAAATGCCACATACAGCTGCACATGTGAGAAGCACACATTGTTCAAGTCGACACCGGCCATGTGAAGCGTTTGACCTTGTGATTTATTAATGGTCATTGAAAAACAGACTTTTATAGGGAATAGGAGTCTCTTAAAATTGAACAGCATATCGGAGGGACTCATCGGGATTCTTGGTATGCAGACTTTATCCCCTCTACCACAGCCTGAGAACGACTGTATAATTTTGTTTTAGTTTAGTTAAAGCAGAATTGTATAGACTGTTCATGGCGAATTCGATGTAAGATATCTTCTGACATGCTCTCTCTGTGTGAAAGCAACAGAGATAGTGGATCAGATAAGTGGCAAAATACCAAAATAATGGCAAACAACTACCTAAGCGATGAAGGTGAACTGGACAAAGCAGCCTCCAACAGTGTATCGTTTCAATGAGCAACATCTCCTATTAAACCCATTGCTTTACATGCTGCCTGAAATTTAAGATGTCGGACATGCTCATGAGCTTCGCGTCGTCGTCCATCACAGCCTCGATTAATTTATTTATGTTCACTCTGTGATTAAGCCTGATTTATAAATCATAGGGATATAGTGTAAAGGGCTTTTTGTTTTGTTATTAAATGCTCTTGCTATCGATTTAATTTGTTTTCTTACATCTTTAGGGGTTATGACGACACTCAACAGTAAACTGAACGTTATACATTTAGCTGAAAATAAAAACATAAAATTGTTTATTGTGAGTTATCTATTGATCTGGGATACATACCCTCGCGGACTATTTTGTAGAGCTATTAAACCCTAAAAGTCCCTCATACATTGTTTCCATATATCTCTTACAGTTTAGCTGCCACATCAAATTTAATGTGCCACACACACAATTTTGTTTCTGACTTGCACAACATATTTCTGATGTCATACCATATACCGTGATGATTTATAGCTTAAAACCTTCCCATAGAAATTTACAATATGCTGGAGAAAACTGCATCAAAATTGGTTTAGTCGTTCTCCAGTTTTAAGGTAAAAGACAGACATTCGTTGCCTTTTATATGTGTAGAGATGAATGTATAAGTTCGGTGTATATAACTGAATTATATCTGTTACTACAAATGGCATTTATATTTCAGAAGGTTCAGCATATTGCAAGATTTTGTGATGGTTTAAATTGGAATTCTACTGCCAAAAGAATTAAGAATATTTTTTAACAACTTGCATTCAAAAGATAAATGAAGCATAATAATATTTTCAAAGACAGAAACATGCGAAATAAGGAACATAACTATTACAGTGACAAAAATAAAATGTTTTTGAAAATGATGTTCTTTTGTATGAGAGACAAAATACTCTTGTTTTTCCTTCATTGTTGTTAGTTTGAAATATATTTCAGCTGAACCAGTTTATCCACAGCTCAGACATAATCAGTTTATTCAGATATATGTTATGGATGAAATGAAATATAATTTATTCCCAGCATGGACTAAAAAAACAGCTTAGAATTATATTTATTACAAGCATGTGAACCAAATAAAAAATGACAGGGAAATAACTGTTGTGCCTTTTCTGCTGGCGGATCTAATTTTCCTGTCTGTGGTCATATCTTTCCTTTTCATTTCATTTTAACTTCCCTGGATCTTTGTTGTCAAACTTATCATGACTTAATGGTCAATGTACAATGATAAGAGTTAAAGGCCTGCATGCACTTTTAATGGATGTTCAATTTAGCTTTCACAGTGCAATGCGTGCCTGTTCCGTATTTTCTCAAAAAGCTGGCAGGAATTTTTCATTGTTTGTTACAAGCAGTTTCACTCAGACAATTAGTAATAACAGGATAATTTTCATTTAATTTTTGTCTATCTTTTGTTATCCTTCTGCAGGTTTTCCCTGGTTACCTCTTTATCTTCTGAAACTTCCAAAGAAGTTGTGGTCTAGGAATGTCAGTTTACCACACAAGGCATAAATTAAAAAAAACTAGTAAAAAAGAACAAAACGCAAGCAACTTACTTGTGCCTGACTGTGCTGTTTCTTGGTTGCCTTGCCAACAATGAAGATCTGATTAGGCTGCAGACCAAGCTCTCTGTAGATGGTGATGTCTTTACTAGAACCATATGCAGCCTTCAGCTCTATCCTTGCCTAAAAAAGACATACAAACAAAATTTGTGACATTCTCATATAATATCTTCTTCCAAGTACCATGCCAAGTGGAGGAGATCATGTCTCTCTACTACTTCCTGTCTACAGTACAATTTATAAATTCTGTTGTTGACTTCTTTCCACACCATGATGTCAAACTGTCTAGTATTTGCTCTCTTTGTCTTCTCCTATCTCTTTTTCCTTTAATCTTACCTGTTGTTATGATATATTCCAGCTTTCCTCTTCTCGTAATATCTCCCCCCCCCCCCCCCAAAAAAAAAGTGGATTGCTTCTTTCTAACTTGTGAAATAAGTTTTCTTTGTGCATTGGCCTCTTTCAGGACATCCTTATATAATATGCATATGATTTTTAAGCTCATAATAGTCCTAATATATATATATATATATATATATATATATGCTGTATTCATAATAAACTCATCATTAATATCATCCCATGAACAATCATTACCCATCTGCAGCCTAAGGAGCATGCTCTTCAACAAGTCCTCCTATCACATGTCATCAATTTGAGGTCCTTCAATTCCTCCTATCACGTCATCAATTTGAGGTCCTTCAATTCCTCCTATCACTTGTCATCAATTTGAGGTCCTTCAATTCCTCCTATCACATGTCATCAATTTGTGGTCCTTAAATTCCTCCTATCACACATTATCAATTTGAGGTCCTTCAATTCCTCCTATCACATGTCATCAATTTGAGGTCCTTCAATTCCTCCTATCACATGTCATCAATTTGTGGTCCTTAAATTCCTCCTATCACACATCATCAATTTGAGGTCCTTCAATTCCACCTATCACATGTCATCAATTTGAAGCCCTTCAATTCCTCCTATCACATGTCATCAATTTGAGGTCCTTCAAATCCTCCTATCACATGTCATCAATTTGAGGTCCTTCAATTCCACCTATCACATGTTATCAATTTGAGGCCCTTCAATTCCTCCTATCACATGTCATCAATTTGAGGTCCTTCAATTCCTCCTATCACATGTCATCCACTCAAGGTCCTTCCATCTCTTCATCATTTTTAAGTCTGTCTCCAGTTCTCTTCTCCTTGTGTTTTTCAATCTATCTCTAATACTCATACCCTGGGGGATTCCAGAACAAGGGCTACCTTGTAATGCTATCAACAAGTTTCTTCAAACGTGTGCTGCTGGGGTAAAAAAGGGGAGCAAACCATAGTAGCACTGTAACCTAACAAGCATGGTATAAAAGTTGATTAAGGAGGGTTGGCCATGGGACCAGCTACCCAATCAAATATAAACTTTTAGCTACAAAAACATTTATGGTACATCAGGCTGAAAAATGTTGCTTGCCACAGATGTATAATTTGTGCCCTCTTCTTCACCTCTTGTCATGAGGTTCTAGTTGCTTTGAGCTCATCTTCTACCATTTTTTTCTTTAAGTTCCTTTTGGCCTCCTTAACTTTTCTCTTCCCCTGGAAGAGAGTTCATGGAATGTCTGGTTATACTACCTAGTTGTTTCCTGAGGGTAAGCCTATCCAATTCCACATTCTCTCATTTATCTCCAGCTGTACTGGAGGTTGCCCTGTACTGGAGGTTGCCCTGTGTTGGTTGTTCCTGGGGGGTGTCTCTAAAGATGAGAAGAAAGACTAGGACTACTGCACCCTCAGGCATGTCATACAAGGTGACTTCTGCATGTCATACAAGGTGACTTCTGCATGTCATACAAGGTGACTTCTGCATGAGGCTGACAACCTTATCGTGTAAAACAAACTGCCACAGAAATGACTGCTGTGAAAGCAGGTGAATGCGGGGTGCAGGCTTCATGCAAGAGTGACCGTTTTTTCATTGGAATAATGGTAGAGCAGTGCAAGGCTGTATTATGTCACCACTACTTTTTGGAATAGCTATTGATTGGGTTATGAGAAACTATACCCACAATGAACAATTGGGTATAAAATGGACAAATGGAAAATTCCTGGGGGACCTGGATTGCGCAGATGATGTAGCATTCTTAAGTTCAACACCAAGACAATCCCAAGAAGCAATAAATAATTTGTGTCATCTCTCGGTTAAAATTGGTCTCCAAATAAATGCCTCTAAAACTAAAGCTATGAACTTTTCTAACGAGACCTTTGATATCATCTTGAACGGGGAAAAACTACAGAAAGTTGAAAGTTTCAATTATTTAGGCAGTAAAATGACTCAGGATGGTGACACAACAAGAGAAATCCATACTAGATTGCTTTGGCAGCTAGCGCCTTCAATAGATTATCTAACATTTGGAAATTACGATCATTGAATATACATACCAAGCTTCGTCTGTTTAATTCAAATGTTATCTCAGTGTTAACATAAGGCTGTGAGAGTTGGAAAATAACAAAATCATTGGAGAACAAGCTGAATACATTCGAGAACAAATGTCTTAGAAAACTCATGAACATCAGTTGGAAAGAATTCAAGACTAATCGACAAATAAGAGAAGACTCTAGGCAGAAATATGTCTCCGACTATATAAGGAAAAGACGATGGTCATATATCGGTCATGTCCTACGAATGCAAAACAACAGAATACCACTACAGGCGCTCACTTGGGTTCCTGAGGGTAAGCGGAAAAAAGGAAGACCAAAAGAAACACTCAGAAGAACAATAATAAGAGAAGGAAGAACGTTGGGCCTAAATAATGTGCAAGAGCTAAGAGGAGTGGCGTCACAACGAACAACCTGGAGAGCACTGGTTTCTGCCTTATGCGCCGTGTTTGGCGCTTAAAGAATTTATTATTATTATTATTAGTGCATTCTCAGAGCATATCACTTTAAAACTACCAGAATATTTTTTACCTGTAAACATGGCAGTGTTTTTGTCTTAATCTTTATTACATTAATATATATATATGTATATCATATCATCAGGCGACCTATTACTCTTAAGGGTCCTACAGGCAGCGTGGTGCAACAAGACCATACCAAAGGATTGGGAGATTGCCATCATAACACCAATTGTCAAAAAGGGTGACAATCGACAGTGTGGAATCCATAGAGGCATATCCCTTCTCAGTGTCCCTGGTAAAATCTACTCTAGAATCCTAGAGCAGAGACTCTGACGCCTAGCTGAGCCACAACTGGATGAGGTCCAGTGCGGATTCCGAGCAAACCGAAGTACTCAAGACCTAATCTTCACACTCAGACAGCTGAGTGAAAAGGCCCTTGAGTATAAGAGTGAGGTCCATCTTTGTTTCATAGATCTGAAAAAGGCGTTTGACAGGGTCCCCTGGAGCAAACTTTAGGACTGTTTGGCAAGGAAGAACATTCCAGCACCTCTGATTCATGCTATACAGAGCTTCTATGTCTTGCAGAAATTATGTGAGGACAGCAAACCATAAGTCAGAAGAGTTCAGGACCACCACTGGTGTAAGACAAGGTGATATCCTGTCACCTTATCTTTTCATACTCCTCATGGACGATGTCATTAAGGCATGTAAGGAGAGAACAAGAAAGTATTCAGTGGGGTACTGGAAGATGAGACAGGCCTGTATTTCAGAGCTGGCATTTGCTGATGATGTTGCCCTGATTGCTAAATCAGAGGCACATCTCCAATCCAACCTGCAAGTCTGGAAAGAAGAGCTGGAGAAGAGAGGGATGGTCATAAGCAGCTCTAAAACAAAATCCATGGTGATATCAGATTAAGCTGGGAGAACAGGTCCTGGAGCAGGTCGATCACTTTAAATACCTCGGAGCTATTATAGACCGAAAGGGAGGCATCAAAGAAGAGTTGGCCACTCGAAAAGCAGCAGCTGGGAGACTTTTTCAGGCCATAAATCGAGGATTCCTCAGCAAGAGAGAGGTTGGTAAGAAAACAAAGATGGCTGTATACCGCTCCACCTATGTCCCAGTCTTGACATATGGATGTGAGTCATGGGCAATGACTACAACCCACAAAAGCCAGATCCAAACCTCAGAAATGAAGTATCTGAGGAAGGTGGTTGAAGTAACAAGAAGAGACATGGTCCGCAACCAGACGATACGTCAAGGCCTAAACTCCTACCCCCTGCAGACCCAAGTAGAACAGTCCCAACTAAGATGGTGTTACTGTTGTTTCTGGGGGTGCTGTGCTGTAGTGCTACTGACAAGGTTGATGTCAGCAATGTTGGGCTTACTAGTAGTGGCCAACAGTGTTTAATATATGAGCGAATGTCGTGAGTTCTTTAGGTTTGTGTAAATGAGATGCAACCCACACAACAGTAACATTAGGTCAGGAAATAGACCAATGGGTAAGACGAATTAGTTTCCAACTTATACACAGTTTATTAACGACAGCAACGTTGACATCATGGACAACAAATCACAGCAATTCACAAGTTATAATAGCAGGTATAATCCATAGGAAATTGGTTGCATAAACAGCAACTCATCATAAATTGCAACAGCAGATATTATCTGGAACATTATAGAGCAGTGCTCAGAATAGCAAAGACAGCTGTACATTAATTTCATTGATTTTGAAAAGGCTTTTGACAGTATACATAGAGACAGTTTATGGAAAATACTGAGGGCTTATGGAATTCCAAGCTGCATAGTGTCAATCATAAAAAGCCTCTATGCCAACTTTACGTGTAGTGTTGGGCAGAGCAACCTAACCTTTGAGGTGATGACAGGAGTATGACAGGGATGCCCCTTATCAACCATTCTATTTTTAACAGTCATAGACTGGGTGATGCGCCAGACAACAGAGGGCAGTCCAAGAGGAATAAGATGGACTAAATTTTCTACATTGGAAGATCTGGAATATGCAGATGACATTGCACTACTAACACATTCACATCAACACATCCAGGAAAAAACGGATAGACTTAATAAGTATAGCCAGCAGGTGGGCTTGAACATCAATTTAAAGAAGGTCATGACACTCAATGTGAGCAACCCTGAGCGTATATCAGTAAGGAATCAGCAACTGGTACAGACACCTTCACATACCTAGGATGCATAGTAACACCAGATGGCGGGGCAAGCAAAGACATCAACAACAGAATGAACAAAGCAAGAACAGCCTTTTTTAGCCTAAACAACATCTGGAAGTCCTCTCAATACAGCACAAGCACAAAATTAAGATTGTATTGGAGATGTGTGCTTTCTGTGCTTCTCTGTGTTGTGCAGAAGGCTGGAGAGTTGCAGAGAGGGAAGTGTCAAGATTGTCCTCTTTTCACACGAATTGCCTGGGAAAAAATTCACCGAATCTTTTGGCCGAATACCATCACCAACCAAGATCTGCTTACTCTGAGCAAGCAAGAGGACATGCACACCATCATAGCTGGCAGACACTGGAGCTGGGTTGGCCATGTCCTCAGAAGAGATCCCGATGCCATCACAGGAACAGCTATGCTTTGGACCCCTGAAGTAAAACGAAAGAGAGGCCGACCAAAAACAACTTGGCAGGGGACTGTGGAGGCTGAGATGCAGGGAGTGAACCAGAGTTGGGGCACTGTATGAAGGATGGCCAACGACCAAGCAAAGTGGAATAAATTTGTTGTTGCCCTACAAGACGCACTAGGCGTGATGGCCACTGACTGCTTTGACGGTCGGCGGCTAAGGATTAAAGAAGAAGAAGAGATATAATCTATAGGAAATTGGTTGTATAAACAGCAACTCATCATAAATTGCAATAGCAGATATAATCCATAGGAAATTGGTTGCATAAACAGCAACTCATCATAAATTGCAATAGCAGATATAATCCATAGGAAATTGGTTAATATATAGAATCTCTTCCATCAAAATACTCTGGACACACTAGCGGCACAATAACAGTGTCGAAGCCCTGCTAGCTACTCAATTCCCCGAGATTAAAGTTTCTCCCCTCAACCCAGTACATCTTCACTCAAGCGCGAACTAAAAGATTGACATGTGAGATCAGCTCTCCTGTTTGTCTCCCCAACTTCAACTCACTACATTTTAACTCTTTCTTTAAAAAATAACACATACCCGGTTGAGCTATGTTCAAAAATATAGTGCACCAAGGCACCCAAATAATTAACCATCTCATAACTTTAGATGTGCTTCCAAGCATGTCTATAAAAAAATCAGACCCGCCCGAGAAAATCCCAAACACTTAACTCCCACGTGAAAACATAACTTAACAGATTGTTTGGCCATTTCTGCAGAATGGGAGAAGATCGGCTACCACGACAAGCATGGGAAACAAAGAGCCAGGGATCCAGACCCCCTGGATGACCCAGAGTCCGCTGGGAGGACAACATTAGACAATCTTTGAAGGACCGAGGACTAGAATGGAACCAGGCCAGGAGGAAGACATCCAATAGGATAGTCTGGTGCTCTCTCTTCTAAACCTCTACACCTCACGGTAGAAGGGGAACGACTAAGTAAGCAAGTAAGCTATTATAGACCGAAAGGGAGGCATCAAAGAAGAGTTGGTCACTCGAAAAGCAGCAGCAGGGAGATTTTTTTCAGGCCATAAATCGAGGATTCCTCAGCAAGAGAGAGGTTGGTAAGAAAACGAAGATGGCTGTATACCGCTCCACCTATGTCCCAGTCTTGACATATGGATGCGAGTCATGGGCAATGACTACAACCCACAAAAGCCAGATCCAAACCTCAGAAATGAAGTATCTGAGGAAGGTGGTTGAAGTAACAAGAAGAGACATGGTCCACAACCAGATGATACGTCAAGGCCTTAAATCCCACCCCCTGCAGACTCAAGTAGAACAGTCCCAACTAAGATGGTTTGGCCATGTCTGCAGAATGGGAGAAGATTGGCTACCATGACAAGCATGGGAAACAAAGAGCCAGGGATCCAGACCCCCAGGACGACCCAGAGTCTGCTGGGAGGACAACATTAGACAATCTTTGAAGGACCGAGGACTAGAATGGAACCAGGCCATGAGGAAGACAGCCGATAGGATAGTCTGGCGCTCTCTCTTCCAAACCTCTACACCTCACGGTAGAAGGGTAACGACTAAGTAAGTAAGTATATCATCGCCACAGTTATAGTTATAATCTGACGTCTGTTATAAAGTTATTGATTTTCTGCTGTATTTTACAAAACTAACACAAACACCACCATATTATGAATGCTGTGGCAACTTTAAGGGATATAACACACATTTTAAATGATTATCACTCACAACATTTCTAATACACATAAAGAACATCATGAGTATATTTTATATCATGCTATTTTTAATGTTAATTAATTAGTATATATTGTTTGTCATTTTAAAACCATATCGCATATAATATATTAATACATTTTTTGCGTAAGGCTTTTTAAGTGTTTGTACTGGTTTTTACTTGTCTGGTGTACAGGTTTTTAATCTCAGGAGGTTGACTGGTATGTAGCACATAACACAACATAAAAGACTGAAACAGATGGAGGTGCAGAGGACAAATACTTCAATTCAGCAATCTTCATTAACAAAAAATTAATAAAATTGACAATTATCAAGTTGGAGAAGTTACTCTGAAGAAGGAAGTCACTTGTTGGTGACTAAAACAAGCATAACCAAATTACTAATACACTGTTACTAATGAATTCAACACACCATAAGGACAGCCCATTGTCAAGGCCTTTGCTGGTGGTCTAAGCTCAGCCAAAATCTTTTAAACAAAAATAATTTTTAAAATGATGATCATTACTAACCTCAGTCTGCAAGGACCTGATATAATTATACTTCTGCTTGAGTGGATCTTTGGAAAGACCATCCATAAATGCCACCAGTCCATGAGGAAAGTTATGCTGAGCTAACCAGGCCACAACTTTCCTGTGCTGAAGATCTGGTCTTGCTGATACGTACAGGATCAAATAGCCCAGGTCGTGCCACTGCCTGTACATGTAACGAGAGATTAAACATGTGGATACAAGCTGGTATGGTGTGTAATCAATTATTTAGTGATGATGATGAAACAAGAACATATGGTCTTGCAGTAATCAAACATATTTCAGCTTGTCTGCTTTTTGGAAAACATTTTTAAAATGGGCAGATAACATCAAGGAAAAGAGTCTTTCAGAGTCCATCACCAAGACAAGAGACAGAAGACAGAAGCTGACCTTCAATGTGGAGATGGTATCTGATGATGATGAAAACATTTATTGTGACTGACACAAAGTCAACGGTAACATCTTGGTATCTAAAAGCATGTTGTTTTCTCTACTACCAAACTGCACGTAAACAATTATCTTGAATTTATTTCACTCTGTTCTGAAACACCATTTACTTTTTCACTGGTTAGGGAGCATGCAGTCATCAACTGTAGCTGACCATGTAGGAAGTCTGCACTAAAGCACTCTTACAGTGGTGGCTTCTGTAGTAATTTGTTTTATACAAATGTAGGTTGCCAGCCCAATACAAAAATTTATATTAGTCGTACGATATACTTAAAGAAGCAGTAGGCTTATTCTTTCTTCATTTTCTCAGATACACGGAGGAACTCCACGGGCATTGCTGATATAATAAACTATAAAAATGATCGACTAAAGCATGTGAAATGACAAACATATTGTTATTGTTGCTGTTGAACAGAATTGACATCATTGCACTCTGGGCAAACTCATAGGTGCTCAGTCTCCCTCAATATATGTAGAAGAATGTGAAAGCTAACTGTTCCTGTAGCTTACTGGTTGTATACACGATGGATGCATCCTCTCATACGTCCATCTCTGCTAGCCTTACGTTTGATGCCAAATTCCAACAGTCTTAACCTTGATGATTCATTTATTGCAGTGTCATTCTCAAATAGGCAATCATTAATTGTTCTCAGTATCTCTTCCTTATCCATATCCAGTGTCCCCACTGTGGGTGCTCTTCATGCTAGTCTGTCAGCTCTCTCATTACTGCGTACTCCTGCATGATCAGGACAGCAGATCCACACCAGCTCCTGCAGATTTGAAGGTTCTATGAATGTTTTCCATTCATACTGTAGCCAACCATTTTGAACCTTTTGAAGCATGGACTGAGAGTCTGACACAATGACAGCCTTTGTTAATGAAGTTTCAGTTAGCCACCTTAAGGCTGCAATATCTGCATCTACCTCCATTCTCATGCTGGAGGTTGTTATCCTGTAAGCCTGCTATGTTCGGCAATGATTTTGGCCTTTACCCAAGCAGAGAAGCCCCAACTTGATTTCTCACCATGGATCACAGACCCATCAGTAATACACAATGGCATCACTATCCCTGGCAAGATCATGTATCAGTTGATTAATTTCCAATTCTGCTTTCCCACTGCCCCAAGTTCTCTACACTCTCTACTAAAGCTGATGATGACTTACTGGTAGTTAATCCAGTTCTCATCTGACTTACTTCACTCTTCCCCCTTCGAATATATTTTCAACTGTGGTCACTTGCTTGATCATTGTCTCTGCCAGTGTCATCCATAATATCCCCCTCTTTATTCTTGTTCCCTTAAAGTCAGCTATGTTTCCATGCAAGGGGTGCTGTATAACTGTGGTTACTCGCATATAAAGTTTTGCCTGGGCCATCATATATCTGGATCTAATCGATAGCACTCCAAGCATGTACTTTATTGTCACAATGGGGGTATCTCGCGAACAGCCCAAGACTTTACGCATCCCTTCAGTTTGAATGCATTCTAGTCATTCACATTGCGTTACTGACAGTGTGAGTATTCCCAGGCCATACTCAATGACCGATATGATTAGCTGATGATAAAGAAGAGGTGACATGTATTTCGACCTCATATCCGAAGAAGATGTGTGCACTTTAGAAACCAGTAGAAACACTGCCCTTTGTCCTGAAGGTGAACAGTATCACCACATAAGACAAACATATATCTCATCACACATGCTATCGACTCATCTAATTACACTGACAAACAACATTTTTCTTTCTTATATAAGAATAAGTGTTCTTAGGTCAGTTTCTTGCGCTGATTTCAAATTTGAAATCCGTTTATCTCTATCACGTCGGGTTCTTAAGATATTTGTGAATAAATATATTTTTGGGAAACCGTTATTTGCTCCATTTCATTTTTACTATATAACTTTTTTAAAATTAATAAAATGCAAAATAATTCTACTTTTTATACTGCTAAAAGATGCATGACATATGTTACGTTATATTTCAAATAGTTACTGTATTTTTAAATAATTCTGAGTGAAATATGGCTTCTAGAAGTTGTAGAAATTCGGCTGATCTGTTCTGTTACGTGTGCGGATATTTTACCGATCGTGTTCACCAGAAAAACTTTACACCATTGCTAAAGAAAGCATATGAACTTTATTTCGATTCGAAAGTTGATGATGCAAATAAATCTTGGAAGCCAAATGCAGTTTGTTCGACTTGAGCAAATACATTGGCAGGTTGGTTACGAAAATCGCCGAAGCATAAGCCGATGCCTTTTGGAGTGCCAGTAATATGGCGTGAACCGACAAATCACGCTACTGATTGTTACTTCTGCTTGACAAATATCTATGGTTTCACTTTTAAAACTAGAAAGTCTGTGGTTTATCCAAATATTGAATCGGTTTCGAAACCAATGCCTCATGATCCAATCACGTGTCCGATCCCAGTTCCACCAGAACCATATCCGTTGGACGTGAATGAACCATCAGAAAGTGATAGTTTACCTGCTTTAGAAACTAATTCTGACTCGGATTATGTACCGGTGAATGATGGTGTTCACTTAATTAACCATTCAGAACTTTCAGATCTAATACGTGATCTCGCTCTCACCAAAGGACAAGCGGAATTACTCGGTTCGCGACTCAAAGAATGGAATCTTTTAGCGGCCCAATACTCCGATATCTAAATTTCGTCATAGACACAGATAACTTGTTCAATACTTTGAGATGGATGATGACATTTGCTACTGCAAAGATGTAAAAGGTCTAATGGTGCACCTCGGTCATGAGCACATAGTCAACGAATGGCGACTTTTCATCGACTCTTCCAAGACTAGTCTAAAAGCCGTGTTATTGCATAATGGAAATTTATTTTCATCAATTCCAGTCACCTACTCTGTTCATATGAAAGAAACTTATGACAATATGGCTATACTTTTGGCAAAAATAAAGTACAATGACTACCAATGGCGGATTTGTGGAGACCTAAAGGTCATTGCAATTCTCACGGGCATGCAGACTGGGTATACTAAATTTTCTTGCTTCCTGTAGTGGTGTTGATGGTATTGTATGATGATGATATTACTAAATGTAATTGTATGAGGCCAGCTGTGAAGGCTCCTGAGATAAAATGTAGTTGTGAATTGTCAGAAGGCCTTTCTTGCTACCACTACGACCTCACACTTAATTTTTTTAATGAATGTGGCTACGTAAAGTGTCTAGGGTTATGATATGTAGTGTGGTGTAATAGGTTATAGATCTACCCACAGATATTTAACAAGACTAATAATATTAATAAATGTTAAAATACACTGAACTAACTCACGTGTGTAAAATTTTTGATAAAAATTATATTACATTTATTTTGTTCTGGATCAATTTTTTAGGTTGACCAGAACTTAAAAGGATTTAGAGATTATGAAAGAAATGCATGGAATATTATATCATAAATGCAATAGTGTACATATATATGTACTATACTAGTTAGTTTTATTAAAATGTTCTAGTAGTCATCTACTTGGGAGGATAGTTACTGTTTGTGCTGTTGGGGTGGCCTCATCACACCTGTCTATATTGAATACACAGTGTCCAGAAAATGGTGGGAATTTTTATGAGGGTATTAGTCACTACAAATCGTTGGTGAATGTCCAGCAGACCAGAGGCTCACTCATCCTGTTGTTGTAGCTCTGGTGCTGAAATCAGGTGGTCCCACCTCTCCGTGCTGGCGGGCAATAATGGTGGTCTCTGTCACAAGTACTGCACAGATACACTCGAGTAAAGTCACCAACTGAATAGTCACTGCTTTGTTGACAACAGAAACTCGCAGCTCAGATTATGAATAAATAACACAGAATTGCTAGCAAAACTCAGCTGAGCTGCTGGCTATAGTATGGCGTCCCTAAATTTATTACACTTTCTTTCATATGGAAATCACCACACTTTAAAATCTGTGTCTATCACTGAACAACTATTGAAGAATGGCCCCACTTTCGCGTCTGAGCGCTAATGATATGATTGTCTGTGGCCAATCACTGCCTAGGTTTATTTTAAATTCAAATTTCCTACCATAAAGTCATTTCAGTCATGCTTCAGTCAAGTATGGATGGTTATCTGTTAGTCTGTCCGTCTCTACTTGTGTTTCTACAAAATGTACTTGATTTTTGAACCAACCTTTCTCTCCCCTCCAAAATTTTGTCGTTAAAAGTTATATTTAGACACAGCTACCACCCAAAAACCCTCTCCTCCATACTAAGTAAATTTGAACACCTGCGTTTCGAGGTCGTGTTTTTTTGTGCAATTAGCGACACTTTTAGATTCAATACAGTCTGTCGATGATGTGAACAACACTGTCTTTTGTCATTATCTTCACTATTATCTATCCGTCTGTAAAATTAAGAACATATTAGTTCACTGCTCAGAATAGGCCATCCGGCCAGCTAATTTTTATATTCCTAACATTAATATTAAGAAAAAAGTACTTTTTAAATTTTGTAATATTTCGAACATCTGCGTTTAGCCGCTGAATTCAAATCAAGGGCTTGGTATCGCGCAAAAGCGTCCAATAAATGACTGTGGCGTAACATATCTATGGTCCCTTCTGTCGAGTTGCTTACTTTTTATGTCAACTTGGGAAACGTGACTTTTCTCCGTTTCCCCCCCAATTGCGTCTCCTTAGCCTTTCTAGTCTCACGCAATCTTTCCAGTCATATTTTTTTCCTTTTTGATCCGCCGTTCCCCTCCTGTCTAGCAAGTCAGTTATTATGGAGGATGATGACCCGCGGTCTAGGCGATCATGTACTATTCGCAGCCTACGCATTATGTTTTTATCCTTAAATGTTATCTTTGGAGATATTTTACCGTTGTATCTCTGTCAATTTCACTACACTTCCTATGTGAATGGGACAGCCGCAACAGACAGGAACATTATGCAAGAAAGGTGTGGCCTATCAGGGATCGTATGCAGCTCGGGCATAAAAATGTAATACAGAGCTATTAGTTATCAAAGACAGCATCATTTTACCACCGTTACATATAAAGTTGGGGCTCATGAAGAATTTCGTAAAAGCGTTAGATAAAACGAGCAAAGCTTTCATTTATCTTCGAGAAAAGTTTCCGCAAATTAGCGATGCAAAGATAAAAGAAGGTATCTTTGTAGGACCTCAGATTAGGAAAGTTATTGCAGACAAACAATTCGAGAACTTGTTACATGGTAGTGAACTTCGCGCATGGATGGCATTCAAATCGATCGTCGATAACTTTCTCGGAAATCACAAATCTGTCGACTATGTGCATATTGTTAAGCAGTGCATAGATGCATACAGAATTATGGGCTGTAACATGTCCCTCAAAATCCATTTGCTCGATTCGCATCTTGACTTTTTCCCTGAAAACCTTGGCGAAGTCAGCGATGAACATGGAGAACGATTCCATCAAGATATCGCCGTAATGGAGTCACGTTATCAAGGACGGTGGAGTGTGACCATGCTTGCCGATTATTGTTGGATGCTTCATCGCGATGTACCACATGCCATTCACCGACGAAAGTCGACTGCAAAGAAATTCAAGCCTACATAACTGTTATACTTCTTGTACAAATGATGTTGTAATACTGTATGCGTTGTTAAAAAACTTCAATTGCGTATTTCTAGAGATCCCGACCTGATAGAGAAAAACGGTTTGCAGATTTAAAAACAGCGCATTAAAATTGACCAGAAAAACATAGAAATGTTAGAGAAAGAAAAAAAAAATTTTTTTTTGTTAGTCAGTGTTATCGTATGTTATAAACTGTGCAACCAGTACTAGTAATAACAATTACTTTGGCCTGAGGGAGGAGTAGCCTGATTCTTTCTTCATATTCTCAGACACCCCTGGGAACTCAATGGGGCATCACTGATATAATAAATTATAACAATGATTAACTAAATACCAGACATGTCTCTCGTCACACTTGCTATTTATTCACTCAATTATCGGATTTACATAAATTGCGACACCAATAGTAGTAATAACGATGACTTTGGCTATGCACACAGACATCTATCGCTTTCACCCTCAACCTACCTGACAACATCAACTGCTCCTGCCCTGACTTTGGGATCCTTGCCCATGATGCTTACACTTGCTGTAAAGGAGCCATCTATGCTGAAGGCTACTGTTTCTGTCTTGGGTGGGAGCACAGCCAGATAGAAATCTACTGATGTGTGATCTCCTCTGAAATAAATTAACATTCTGGTGACCAATCAGATGAAAAAAATAACCATATGAACTTTATATTGACTTACTTACAGACTGTTATAAGAAAGAAGACATCTAGACTTGCTCATACAAAAACAATTTTGATGTTCCCCTGCTTCTTCCAAGTATTTTAATCAACTGCCTGGATGATGATGATGCTCTTTGGTGGAGGACTCTGTTATCTTTCTTCATTCTTCTTTGATCCTTAGCCGCCGACCGTCAAAGCAGTTAGTGGCCATCACGCCTAGTGGCATCTTGTAGGGCAACAACAAATTGATTCCACTTTGCTCGGTCGGCGGCCATCCTTCATACAGTGCCCCAACTCTGGTTCATTCTTTGCATCTCAGCCTCCACAGTCCTCTGCCAGGTTGTTTTTGGTCGGCCTCTCTTTCGTTTTCCTTCAGGGGTCCAAAGCATAGCTGTTCTTGTGATGGCATCAGGGTCTCTTCTGAGGACATGGCCAACCCAGCTCCAGCGTCTGCCAGCTATGATGGTGTGCATGTCCTCTTGCTTGCTCCGAGTAAGCAGATCTTGGTTGGTGATGGTATTCGGCCAAAAGATTTGGTGAATTTTTCTTAGGCATGCTGTGTGAAAAGAGGACAATTTCGACATTTCCTTCTCTGTAACTCTTCAGCATTCCGCACCATAGAAAAGCACAGAAAGCACACAGCTCTGATATAATCTTAATTTTGTGCTTGTGCTGTATTGAGAGGACTTCCAGATGTTGTTTAGGCTAAAAAAGGCTGTTCTTGCCTTATTCATTCTGATGTTGATGTCTTTGTCTGCCCCGCCGTCTGGTGTTACTATGCATCCTAGGTATGTGAAGGTATCTGTCTGTACCAGTTGCTGATTCCTTACTGATATGGGCTCAGGGTTGCTCACATTGAGCGCCATGACCTCTGACTTCTGTAAATTGATATTCAAGCCCACCTGCTGGCTAAACTTATTAAGTCTATCCGTTTTTTCCTGGATGTGTTGATGTGAATGTGCTAGTAGTGCAATGTCATCTGCATATTCAAGATCTTCCAATGTAGAAAATGTAGTCCATCTTATTCCTCTTGGACTGCCCTCTGTTGTCTGGCAATCTATGACTGTTAAAAATAGAGTGGTTGATAAGGGGCATCCGTCATACTCCTGTCTTCACCTCAAAGGTTAGGTTGCTCTGCCCAACACTACACGTAAAGTTGGCATAGAGGCTTTTTATGATTGACACAATGCAGCTTGGAAATCCATAAGCCCTCAGTATTTTCCATAAACTGTCCCTATGTATGCTGTCAAAAGCCTTTTCAAAATCAACGAAATTAATGTACAGCAGTCTTTGCCATTCTGAGAACTGCTCTATAATGTTCCTGAGAGTGAATATATGATCTACACATCTTCTGTTCTTTCTAAATCCTGCTTGTTCTTTCCTCAGTTTGTGGTCTATTGCTTTTGAAATTCTCTGTATAATTATCATGCCTTGTATTTTGCTGTGAACTGAGAGAAGAGTGATTCCTCTCCAATTATTGCAGTCTGCAAGATCTCCCTTCTTGGGCAATTTGACAATTATTCCTTTGTTCCACTCTGATGGTATTGTCCCCGTTTTCCAGACTTGTGCAAATAGTGGTTCTAATAGTTCTGCTGCTAGCTCAGGGTCTGTCTTAAATAGCTCTGCATTTAAGTTATCATGGCCAGGAGCTTTTCCGTTCTTTAACCCTTTGATTGCTGTGATGATTTTTTCTTTTTGTGGAATGTCTGTATTTACATCTAGATCGTTTTCAGCCTCAGGAACATTCAATTGTGTCTCTGGTGGTTCCTTGTTCAGAGTTTCTCTGAAGTGCTCTGCCCATCTTGTTTCCTGTCCCTCTGCTGTCGTGATGAGATTTCCTTGCTTATCTCTTACTAATGTAATATTGTTTGCACCTCGTTTTCCGCTGATGAATTTAGTTATTTTGTATACTGTGCTTTGTTCATTTCTCAGTGCTGCCTCTTCTGCCTGTCTTGCAAGATTGTCTAGGAAATTCCTTTTGCTGGCTCGGGTTTGGCGTTTAACTTCCTTGTCCAGCTGACTGTACAGTTCGCTATATAGTTGCTTTAACCTGGGTGACTTCGCTTCTATTTTCTTTCTTTTCATTTCCTTTCTCAGTGTTATGGTGTTTAATGTTTCTGGTGTTATCCAGTCTTGCTTCTTCCTTTCCTGGAATCCCAAGCATGATTTGCTGCTTTCCTTCTATATTGTTGAAATGGTGTTGAATTTCTGGTCTATATCATCAGTCAATGTCTTTTCCTGACTTTTGGCAAATTGATATTGTTTCTTTATGTCAGCCGCAAAAGCTTTTCTGGTAAGGGGGGTCCTTCAATTTGCTGATGTCAAACCTTTTCTGTGTAGTTACAGTTGGTCCAGCCCTTCTTAGTTTCACTTTCAGTTTTGCTACTACTAAATGGGGATCACTTCCCACTGTTATGACAGAGTGATTCTCGAAAAGCAAATAATACTTGACACTTCTACTGACTGTGAAAGAACTTCAGTGGTTACAAATTTTCAATTGAGTCCATGGCTATAAAAATTTACAAGACCCTTATTTCTGCATCATTTTTCTTGTTTTTGTTTGCTCCTTATGGGGCACAGAGCCACCATTGTAGCTGGTGCCACAGTAGGAAGCCAGCATAAAAGCATTCATGTGCTTTTGTAGTTGTGGTTTCTGTAGCAATTCGTTTTACATAATGAGATTGCCAGCCCGATGGATAGAGCATGCACATGGCTGCTCTTCATGAACTTTTCAATAGGACACAACTTTTACCTGGTCAACTTAAAACTGATTGTGGTCTATGTGATGAGTGAATTAAGACAGTAACAATGAAGCTCTCACCTTACTACCAGCTTCACTGGGTACAAACCCTGGCTGAGCCTCTGTTCGTGGGGTATTTCATACGTAAACCTCCCATGACTGTCTGTGGTCTCAGTTCCTAGGAGTGTCCAGTCTCCTGCTGGTGGCTGCTTCATCACATTCACATCAACCTTAACAAACGAAATATTATCATCAGAATGCTTTACACTTATTAAACATCAAGTCAGCAGATGTCTATAAACTCTGCCTTAAGAAAATACTGCCCCCATGTAGCTCCCAGGGGTCAACAATTACTGCTCCCTCGTGTATGTAGTAAAAGATGACTAATATGGTAACCTCATAATGTAAAACAGATTGCTACAGCAACCACTTGTGATAGAGCACATAACTTGTTTTGGTGCAGGCTTCCTGCTAGATGACCTGCTGCTGTGGTGGCTCCATGCTACACAGGGAGCGAAAAGGGAGACAATATTTATTCAAGTGGCTCACAGACTAATGTATCTCTACAAATTCTGGTCTCAAGATAATATTTATTCAAGTGGCTCACAGACTAATGTATCTCTACAAATTCTGGTCTCAAGACAATATTATTCAAGTGGCTCACAGAATAATGTATCTCTACAAATTCTGGTCTCAAGATAATATTTATTTAAGTGGCTCACAGACTAATGTATCCCTACAAATTCTGGTCTCGAGACAATATTCATTCAAGTGGCTAACAAACTAATGGCTGTCTATAAATTCTGTCATGACAATATTTATTCAAATGGCTCATAGACTAATGTATGTTTATAAATTCTGGTCTTGAGATCTTAAGACAATATTTATTCAAATGCTCAAAGACTAATGTATCTCCATAAAATCTGGTCTCGAGAAAATATTTATTCAAGTGTATTATTATTATAGGCTAATGTATGTCTATAAATTATGTCTTGAGATCCTCAGATAATATTTATTCAAATGGTTCAAAGACTAATGTTGGTCCATACATTCTGTCCTTGGACAATATTTATTCAAGTGGATCATAAAGTTATGTTTTAAAGATGAACTCAGCTGTTTCTGTGCTTGTTTCTAGATGCCAAGAATATATCATATGCCATGATCTGATCTTTTAACAAGGACAGCTACATAAACACACTTTCTGCTCTGCATGATTATAATAATAATAATAACCCCTTCAGTCATAACTGACTATGGGAATGTGCCCCTGAGGTGACAGCCCTCAGCTGCTTATTTCTCATCTCTTCTGCCTGTTGTGTGAGCTTTTTTTCGCCCAAACTTAGGTGGCGCCGCAGATAGCATCGCCACTTCGTGCGATCAGCAGCTTCATCCTCCCAGGTTGCTGGATTTATGTCTAGTGCCCTCATGTCTCTCTTGCACATATCTTTGAATCTCAGCTGCGGTCACTCAACTGTTCTTTTGCCATCTGCCAGTTGTCCGTAGAAGATATCTTTTGGGATGCGACCATCTTCTATGCAGCTGACATGGCCAAGCCAGCGAATAACAAGTCTCTTAAAGTGACCCTTCTGATTTTTGTTTTTGCCTTCAGCCTTGCAAGATTAAACAGATGCCATCTGACCTAGTGTGAAGGCATATTCCTTCAGTTGCATCTCTGAATGCATGTTTCAAGAGTAAGGCAAAGAAGATCCCGAAGAGGGTTGGGGCCAGAACGCAGCCTTGTTTAATGCCACTGCATAAGTCAAAGGGCTGTGATGTGCTTCCAGCATACTGAACTGTTCCCTTCATGTCTTCATTGAATGACTTTATCATTTCCAGCAATTTAGCAGGACAGCCTATTTTCAGGAGGATTTACATAAAACATTTGATATCTAAGATAATAAAAACATGCATCAGTATCTACACTTGATGAACCTTGGCTTTGGAACTTCTGGGTTTGCTCCAGTTTAAATCTGCTTTCTTGTTGTTTTTTTTCCATGTCCTTTACCTTGTTTGTTACAAACATTCCAAGTGCCAAATCTACAGGTTCTTCTAGGTGAAAGATGAGTTGGCAGTTCAGATTCCTTTCAGTTTTCTCCGTCCTGTGTCATAATCATCATTGATTGAGAGCCACCTTCCAGCCTTGATAGCTCATTTGAATTTCTCATTTGTGATGACTCGTTTATGTTTCTGACTGAAGTTTCAGTAGCTTAAGTTTGTACAGGATGTGTCAAGCACATACCCAACCATTCTTATTGACATTTATGACATGATATAAAGTTGCTATTCTTTGCTTCCATCTCGACCTCTGTAACATACAATCATCTGCTGCCATTTGTCACGAAATGGATTTAAGACTAAAGGCTGTCTACATATAGTGACAAGACATTAGTGAGAAGAAAGACTGAAATGATAGATTCAGATGAAAAATGACAGTGCAAATGTGAAAGTGAGACCATTGGCTCCGAGGTTGAGAACCGAAGTTGATTCTTTCCTCACCACTTCGGACGTCTTAATTGCTATGGCCTCGACCACCTCTAGCTACCCTAAGGGGATAAGGTTCAATTATGATTCACATACACCACGATACAGACAACAGATAGCTACTGTACGTAATTGAAATGACTGATTCCAGCTCTGATTTCCAAGTTTTATTTACACCTATAAACAAAACTCAAATACATGTCAAATACATAAAAATGCAGTGTAGGCACTCCTGAAAAAAATAAATTCAGGAAAAAATTACAAATGTTGTATCATCAAAACCCAACCCTTCACCCACAAGTTTCACCTGTATGGAGAGAGAAGGTAAGATTAAATGAAATAAACTACACTGCACTGGGTGGGGTCTCAGACGCCGAGCCTCCACTCCAAACTAGCTATTCTAAACTCTAATATAAACTCTAAGTACACAATCAGCTGGATCTACTATGAAGTGTCCACACCAACTCTGCACAGACTTCGTTTCTACACAACCTATCCTGAAAATCTCCTGACCACTGCTACATAGCTAACTGCACCTCTACTCTTCAACAGCTGTTCTCTGCTATGATCTTCCCAAAACTATGTCTCGGTTTTGTCTTTCTGGTCTACTACCTGTAGACTACACTTCAGCAGCTGTCCTCTTGCTCTAAAATCTGCAGAGGGTATTGTAACCCTGTTTCCCTCCACAATTCTGTAAGTGACGACTAGGTTTAAACACTAACTTCTAGAAAAACTGGCATAGGTAGCTGGTTTTGCTGCTACCACTCTGGATTTACCTGCCCGCTCCCCTCCTCTGGGCTCAGGCCTTCGGCGTTATTATGGCCGGGACGAATCGAAATAAATTTAGAACCACGCTGGCAACTTGCCGATTTGCGGGTGTAAGAAGATTGAGCATCAGAGCTCCGGATTTTCCACCAAAATCCCTTTCAACTGGAGAATGTCTTCCCTGCCTTGGGAAAACGTATTTTCTTTCGCTCCGTCCGCCACTGGCAATTAACGCACGACTTTGCGTGTCGGCGAATGCCACAACTTTGCCGTGGGAGAAATTTTGTGGTATCAAAAATTCTGCTCTTCCCCACACAAAAAGCCGGTACCTGCTGTTTAGACAAAAAACAAAACAACAGCTAAACACACAGTAATAATATATTTCAAATAACTCTCTTACTCTTCAACACGTAACTCCCCTCTCTTCACTCTCCCCGAGTCAAAATAAACATTGGTTGACCCAAATCTTCCGCTCTGCATGACTGGTTACAATCACAACAGTTTTTCACTGAGGACCGAACTGTCTAAAATACTCTGGCCCACTTCTCGCTGACACTGAATGCAGCAAAATGCTTAACACAAAATAACTAGACCTCTCTAGGAATTCCTAAAATTCCCGTCAATAATCTTAAATCACATCAAAATAATAATACAAATATTATTCTCTTTTAAAAGAAATAATTACATCTCCGTCTTCTTACTCAGAACCACAATACATAATTAATAACGTATAAACCTGTTAGATGCTAGCATACTGCTTAAAAGTTATACATAAACCCAGGTTATCAAATTGAAAACCCTGTAGTTCCACCACGTGCTTACAATTCTACCACCATGTGCTCCTGCATACATATTCATAATGATAGCACCCATGTGCTTCTCTCCCCCTCACCCCTCTGAACATCGTCTCGAATAACTATTCCGTAACCCACGCACGGGCTTACAAATTACACCTCTTTCACTCTCGTCCACAGATAGATGTGTAACTATATAAATAACTAGCAGCATTACACTCTCAATAAAATCACAAATACCCATGCTCCCGTCATTCTGTAAATTAATTATAATTCGCAGATGCGGGTTTCTCTACAGACCTGCTTTGCAATAATACAAAGCACGCCCGCGGCAACTCAACTTTTAAACCCAGCTTAAATACCGCTATTCCTTCAATAAGGAATTATTATGAAGCTCTTAAGTTTCTCAAGTCTATCACTCAGATCGTATTTGATGGCTCTGGCATTAAGAATTAACATTAAACTTAAACTGCCCAAAGAAACTTAAATGATCGGCCTAGGTCTAGAAAAATTAAATAAAGTACCACGCAAAATTCATGCTTACCAAATTCGAATTCCCACTGAAGGCGAACCGACTTGTTTCAGGTACGTAGCTGGCAATTACATTTAGAGACCGAGAATTAAATTACGGTCCTATTTATTCTCTTAAATCGGCACGCTGACCTCGTGACGTCATATGCGTGGCTTTGATTTTTAACCCAATGATTTCAAATGCCGTTATATCTCAGCCAATCAGAATTGTAAACAATACTAATGCAACCGGTACTGCTAGACAAAGAAACGGGATTACGCTCTGCCCTCTACTGGCAATGAAGCAAAATGGCCGAAATATATATATATATATAAAATCCCGAAAAATGCGTCTAGCTGCCTGCCATATCTTTTAAAATGACTAAACTGGTGCAAATCTGATCAAGGCTCTATAGTCTTAATCTAGAATACTACTGCAACAATTCCCTACACACACACTCTAAACACATAAAGAAGAACCATAAAGCAGATGAGATCAAACTCCCTCATGATCTCACTCTGAAAAAACATAAATAATAGAAGGAGAAGAAACGTGGAGAAGGATTACCTGTAATCCCTCCTAGAAAAAGTGAACAAAATACAAGGAGAAAAAGACATGGACCATTTGAAAGACAGAATCTCAGTACTTTCGTCACACCATTAATTCTATAAAAATATAAACTAACCTTCTCTCCTGACAGAGATGTGATGTCTAGTGAACCATACATAAATTTTGCTGTCAGTATCTGTGGCATGTCCTCTAACACTATCACATCATTAGCTCGATGATTTGGCTGCAAGTTCTGAAAACATACATTAACAGTTAAACAACATGTGTTGCTCTTGATACTCTCATGGATTATCTGAATGTGTTGGAGAACAAAATAACAATTAATATATGCAACTTATAAACATTCCAAACCTCAGAAATGAGGTATCTGAGGAAGGTGGTTTAAGTAACAAGAAGAGACATGGTCCACAACTAGACAGTATGTCATGACCTAAAACCCAACCCCTGCAGACCCAAGTAGAACATGGTTAGGCCATGTCTGCAGAATGGGAGAAGATAGGCTATCATGACAAGTATGAGAAACTAAGAGCCAAGGATCCAGACCTCCAAGATGACCCAGAGTCCATGGGAAGGACAACATTAGACAATCTCTGAAGAACCGAGGACAAGAATGGAACCAGGTCAGGAGGAAGATAGCCGATAGGATAGTAAGACGCTCTCTCTTCCAAACCTCTACACCTCACAATAGAAGAGGAACGACTAAGTAAGTAACTTATAAAAGTAATCTAGGTCAATGTAGTTACCAGGGGTCTCTGAAGAGACAAAGAAAGAATAAGATTACTACTCCATCAGGCAGGTTGTATAAGGTGATAATGGGAGGTTGTGCATGTGGATGGCAAACTCATCATGTAAAGCAAGCTGCTTCAGTAACCACCACTGTAGGAGCACATGAAGACTTGGTGTCGGTATCCTGTGAGGAGGACAGCTCCAGTGATGGCTCCATGCTCCATAAGGAGCGAAATGGAAATTGACAATAATGGTGAAAATGAATCATCTTCGACTTCAAGCAGCATGCTTGCTGATATAGGAGATCATGTCTCTCCACAACTTCCTGTTTCCAGTACTACTTATCAGTTCTGTTGTTCACTTCTTTTCATCATGTCAAACTGTCTAGTATCTTCTCTCTCTGTCATCATCAATATCTTTTTCATTCAGTCTTTCCTGTTGTCATGCTACATTCCAGTTTTCGTCTTCTCCCCATGGCATGTTGCCCAAAGAAACTGTATCTGCTCATTCAATTCATAAATGTAGCTTAAAAAGGACTTTAGTACGTCAGTCACAGGTCAATATAACCAGAAATTAACTAGTGAAAATGATTAAAAACAGAAAGTTTTGCCTTAAACTTGTCAGGATCTGAAAAATTATCTAGTCAACTGTGGAAAACGTCTTGAACATTTCATAAAATTGGACACTCTAAATATTTTCAATGCAGATCCTCCATTCATTCATCATCCTTTATCTCACCAAGGAGCACAGGCCTTCAACAAACTTACGTCAAGTCTTCCTGCCCCTCGCCATCAGCTCAAGGTCTTTGTTATCCCCCCTTCACGTCTGTCTCTGGTTCTCTTTTTCATGTGTTTTTTGGTCTTCCTCTATCTCTCCTACCCTGGGGATTCCAGAATACGGGCTGTCTGGGGATGCTATTGACAGGTGTCTTCAATATGTGTCCTATCCATCTCCAGTGTCGTCTTCTGACCTCTTGTTCCAATGGAACTGGTCTGGTTCTTGTCATCAGTTCCACACGAGTGATCTCATCATACCACTTCAATCCTTCTAAAATTTTAATTGCTACAACATTTGAGGAAGGGGGGAGGTAAAACTAAAATCTTGACTGCCACACACACAAAGAATGCAGCAAATAACGTCTGCTCGAAAAACAGCATATGTTACTATTACATCCAAATCTCACCCTAACTTTAATTGTAGTTCGCCTCTTCAGCCACTTCTCTCTAGGTGTTTTAATCTTGAAATTTGCTGCAGTACTGCTAGTAGCATCTCGACCAGATTCTAATACAGCCTCATTCTGCCTCAAGACCTGATGTTTCAAACAAAAGGAAAAACAAAGGAAGAAACATCTGAGGACTGATTTCTGAAGATTATATACACAGTACTATTTAAAACTAAATAATCTTTATATCATCTGAACCATCGTGAACTTTTGATATTATTAAATGCTTGCCTACAGCATCAAATCACTGATACATCAACTCATATTAAATAAAAATAAGTGACCTTCTACAGTTTTAACGGTCATTGTCCTGCCTTAGTTTGCACAAAATAATCACTGACATACCAGTGTGTGAGAGTTACTGATCTATCAGTGTGTAAAAGTTACTGATCTACCAGTGTGTGAAAATTACTGATCTACCAGTGTGTGAAAGTTACTGATCTATCAAAGTGTGAAGGTTAATGATCTATCAGTGTATAAAACTTACTGATCTATCATTGTATGGATGTTACTGATCTTTCCATGTATGGAAGTTACTGATTTATCAGTGTATGAAAATTACTGATCTACCAGTGTATGAAAGTTACTGATCTACCAGTGTATGAAAATTACTGATCTACCAGTGTATGGAAGTTACTGATTTATCAGTGTATGAAAATTACTGATCTACCAGTGTATGAAAATTACTGATCTACCAGTGTATGAAAGTTACTGATCTACCATTGTATGAAAGTTACTGATCTACCAGTGTTTGAAAGTTACTGATCTACCATTGTATAAATGTTACTGATCAGTGTATGAAAGTTACTGATCTATCAGTAATGAAAGTTATTGATTTATCAGTATAAGACAGTTATCAAACTACCAATGCACAAAATTTACTGAATTATCACTCGACAAAAGTTACTGATGCACCAGTGTATGAAAGTTACTGACCTACCAGTGCATGAGAGTCACTGAACTAAACTGTATGAATTCATTCTATGAAAGCCACTGACCTGCCTGAGGATAAAAGCCACCACATCTCTGGACTCCCAGAAACTGGAGTGAAATAGATGTGGAAGGGCATTGGTAGGGAAGGAATGAAGAGCCTCAGGACAGTACAAGACGTAGTCCACTCTTTTTACACCCCACCAGTTTCTGGTCACTGACAAAAAGAAAGCACAAAAAGTTAAAACTGGCAACACCACGTGGCTTTGCTAACAGGTGAGATTTTATGTTCAGCTGTTGACTGTCAAGACAATACGTATTTTCAGAACCGCTCATCCACTCCACCAAGAATCATTCTATCACTACAACCAACAACAACAATAATATGTAAACCACACTTTTTTGCACATGTAGTTTCTTGGTGTCTCTGGTGTGTAGTTCATTGGTGTCACTGCCATGTAGTTTTTTGGTGTCTCTGGTGTGTACTACCTTGGTATCTCTGGTGTGTAGTTCCTTGGTGTCTCTGCCGCATAGTTCCTTGGTGTCTCTGCCGTGTAGTTCATTGGTGTCTGTGGTGTGTACTACATTGGTATCTCTGGTGTGTAGTTCCTTGGTGTCTCTGCTGTGTAGTTCCGTGGTGTCTGTGGTGTGTACTACATAGGTATCTCTGGTGTGTCATTTCTTTGTGTCTCTGCTGTGTAGTTCCTTGGTGTCTCTGGTGTGTAGTTCCTTGGTGTCTCTGGTGTGTAGTTCCTTGGTGTCACTGCTGTGTAGTTACTTAGTGTCTCAGCTGTGTAGTTCCTTGGTCTCATCCATGTAGTTACTTGGTGTCTCTGCCATGTAGTTCTGTGGTGTCTCTGCCATGTAGTTCCTTGGTGTCTCTGATATGTAGTTCCTTACTGTCTCTGCCGTGTAGTTACTTAGTGTCTCTGCCGTGTAGTTACTTACTGTCTCTGCCATGTAGTTACTTAGTGTCTCTGCTGTGTAGTTAGTAAGTATCTCTGCCGTGTTGTTACTTAGTGTCTCTGATATGTAGTTACTTAGTGTCTCGGCCGTGTAGTTACTTAGTGTCCCTGCCGCGTCGTTACTAAGTATCTCTGCCATGTTCTTACTTAGTGTCTCTGTCATGTAGTTACTTAGTGTCCCTGCCGCGTAGTTACTTAGTGTCTCTGCCATGTAGTTACTTTGTGTCTCTCCATGAAGTTACTTAGTGTCTCTGCCGTGTAGTTACTTAGTGTCTAAGCCATGTAGTTACTCAGCGTCTCTGCCGTGTAGTTACTTAGTGTCTCTGGGGAGACAAAGAAAACACAGGACTACTGCTTCATCAGGCATATCGTAAGGGGCAACTAATATGAGACTGTACAAGGGGCTGGCAACTTTATTATATAAAACATATTACTACAGAAACCACCACTACAGAAACCACCACTACAGAAACCACCACTACAAGGCCACATTTATGCTTTAGCGCAGGCTTCTTGCAAGAGAACCAGCTACAGTGGTGGCACTATGATCTGTTCGGAGTGAAAGGGGGGATAATGATGGTGATAAACCACGTTTTATGTTCTGGAATAAATGTGCTATGTCCTGTATTATTCCTGGTGGTCAGTGAGGAGACAAAGAATTAACATGGCTATATTTGTCTTTTGTCGTCGTCAGATGAATCACCTTTTTTCGATTTTTTTTTCACACCCATCCATTGCTCCTTCATGCATGTTGTAAAACGTGACCAACATGAGATTGTGGATGGGGCTGGCAACTTTGTCATGTCCAATAAATTTCTATAGAAACCATGACTGCTTTGGTGCGAGTTTCACAAAAGGGACCATCTGGGACATGCATAAATAATGAATATTGATAAAGATTATATATGTAGTCCTGAGGTAACGGTTTCTTCTACTCTGTTCCTTTGAGCTACTTGTGGAGAATAAGCCTTGAGCATGCCATATCAAGTCTTCTCAAATTGTGTCATCTGCTCAAGTTCTTTCTATGTTTTCTATATTCTTCTTATGCCCACCTCCACTTTTCTTCTCCAAGTGTTTTTCTGGAGTATCTACCTCTTTCTCTTTTATCCTGGGAATTTCAGATCAAGGGCTGCCTTGTGATACAACTAGCTTATTTCTTCATTTTGTGATCTACCTACAATTAGTGCCTGTAGTTCACCTCATAGTTCACTGGAATTTGTCTGGTTCTTTCCATCAACTAGAATTCCTCTTCCACAGATTCGTCTACATTGTTCGTCGGCACAAAACACTGGATAATATTCATCTTTATTTTCTTTAGGTAGTTTGAATGTTACTATGTTACTCTTGGTCCCATTTACTATAAATGTCTATTGTGCTGCACTTTACAGCATTAAGGGCTCACTTTCTTCTTCCTCAGGTCTTGAAAACAGCCCTATTTCTCATATGTTGAATCTGTGCTTTCTTGCCCCTCTTTCATCTTGTATCTAGCAGGCTTATGATGCTAATATTATACACTCATTTCTACTGCTACCTGATGAGTTCTACCCTGTTTACACAATGTTATAATCTTAGCAAACTAGTGATTATGTTTCCACCAACAAAGAAGGAGGCGAAGTGACACCCAGAGCTATACAGTAATGATCAACAAAAGAGGAGATAAACAAGTAAATAAATGCTGGAACAAGATGAAGCAGACACCACTGAGTACTGTCAGTTAATAAATAAATTAAGGGGCTGCTGTAAAACTGGTAAGGAATATAAGTATTTAAACCAATAAAACGGTATTTAATCAGTTTTACAAATAACGGTTCACAAGAAACCAGTTTGTGGCTGACGAAGGGTAAAACCCGAAACGTCCCTTGTTTCTTGTGAACCGTTATTTGTAAAACTGATTAAATACCATTTTATTGGTTTAAATACTTATATTACTGTCAGTTAGTAGGCTGTTGCAGATATTGATGCTCTATGTAGTTCTAGGGCAGTGCTCATTAATCCAGGGTGCATGCATCCCCTGGGGGTGCAAGACTCACCTTCTGGGGGGTGCAAGACATGCCAGATATTTTAGAAATTTGGAATTCTGCAAGTGTGGTCAATAATAATAAATTGGTTGATTGTACCTTTTCAGTATTTTCATTATATTTCCAGGATAATGTTGCCTTATTTAAAAAAAAAAGTGAAATAAACAAAGCCCTTAGTGATTTAAAAGAAAAGATTATTTATGATTTTTTATAATTTGTCAAATTGTTTGAAATTGATTGATTAATCTTCGATTAAAGAAATTCAATTAATCAATTAAAGATTTTTAATCAATTCCAGCACTAATTAAAAACTTTATTTGAGTTGCCTCTTAGGACATACATGAGGAAGACATAGTCTTATTATTTCTTTGTTACCCCCTAGAGCAGTGTTTCTTAACCTTTTAGACGTCCCATACCCCTTTACAGCATCTTAAAAAGCCTTGCACTCCTTACAGCATCTTAAGAAGCTTCGCACCCCTTCATCTTCTAGCTTGCAAAAATACCAGAAATGTTTAAAAGAGATTTTGAGAAAATGTTATTTACAGAATGTGACTAAGGTTCGGCATCTAATTCACATTGTCAATATTCTATTTTGTACAAATACATTTGAGTTCTGTGTATTTACTATTATATATTGTTTATGATGATTCGTGAACCTTAGTCACATTCTGTAAGATGCTGTAAGGGGTGCAAGGCTTTTTAAGATGCTGTAAAGGGGTACGGGACGTCTAAAAGGTTAAGAAACACTGCTCTAGGGGGTAACAAAGAAATAATAAGACTACTTCTTCCTCATGTATGTCCTAAGAGGCAACTCAAATAAAGTTTTTAATTAGTGCTGGAATTGATTAAAAAAACTTTAATTGATTAATTGAATTTCTTTAATCGAAGATTAATCAATCAATTTCAAACAATTTGACAAATTATAAAAAAAATCATAAATAATCTTTTCTTTTAAATCACTAAGGGCTTTGTTTATTTCACTTTTTTTTTTTTTAAATAAGGCAACATTATCCTGGAAATATAATGAAAATACTGAAAAGTTACAACCAAACAATTTATTATTATTGACCACACTTGCCAAATTCCATATAAAAAACCTCTAACAAAGCAGAGGCTCTCACATTTAAGCAAACATATTGCTAAAATAAATATTGCTAAAAATGGAATAATTGATTACAATTTGTTTCATCAATTAATTGAGTAAAACTTTTTTTAACAGATTAATCGATTAATTAATCATTAAAATCCCAGCCCTGTTTTTAATATGAAGTACTCTAGGCAGAAATATGTCTCCGACTATATAAGGAAAAGACGATGGTCATATATCGGTCATGTCCTACGAATGCAAAACAACAGAATTCCACTACAGGCGCTCACTTGGGTTCCTGAGGGTAAGAGGAAAAAAGGAAGACCAAAAGAAACACTCAGAAGAACAATAATAAGAGAAGGAAGAACGTTGGGCCTAAATAATGTGCAAGAGCTAAGAGGAGTGGCGTCACAACGAACAACCTGGAGAGCACTGGTTTCTGCCTTATGCGCCGTGTTTGGTGCTTAAAGAGTTTATTATTACTCCATAAGGAGTCAGAAACATTAAGATAAGTTTAATTTACAATCCTGACTGCAACAGTTTTCTAAGATCTCAATTAATTCATAATGATGGTGTCTATGAATACTGTCCAAGACTTACCACTGGTGATGCTGGACACCGTGTTCTCTCCCAGCCCGCTGGAAGTGCTGGTCATGCTAGACAGGCTGTTTTGTCGCTGTAGTAGACGAGGATTTTCTGATATTGAGCTTTTTTGTTCTCTTGTCTCTGATGTGAATAGCTTTAAGTGCTTCTGAATTGTTTCAACTGTAATAAAGCAACGAAAAGATAGGAATAGGCTTGAGAGCCTATTGTGTCTTAAACGATTTTCTCTGGAGTATAATTTTCAATCAGATAGCATTGTATGAAAAGAAGTTGTGTGGATGATGGCAGATAATTGGTGGATTTGGTGTAATCTCAGACACCCCAGGGCTTTTACACCCTTTTTACCTTGCTAACAATGGGCAGTTATGACAGTCTTCACTTTGTTTTTTATTTTATTGTTTGCATTTGTTTGTTTTTTTATTTGTATTGTTTGTTTGTTTCTTGGAAAGGGGAGGTCACACACACATACATTCACACAATTTTGGTTTTGATTTACTCTATTTTGACTGAGTGGAGGGAGGGAAGAAGATACTATTTTTAGATATCAGAAATAAGATTTTATTGGCTTCAATTTACCACACTATATATCCTAATTATAACCCATCAGGGTTGAACAAGATACTTTGTCAAAAAAAAAAGAATTTTTTTTTTACAGAAGTCTTATTGATAAGGCACCATTTTCTGTGTACTTTATCTTATAACCTGGTGTTATTTTCTATAAAGTCATTATTTGCAATACACTACATCCTACCAATAACAAGATTTATATCGTGTATCTTACTCATTCACTACCTTTAACTCCCACAGGAGCCAAGGCCTTCAACAAACTCATGCCAAGTTCTCCTGTCATGGGCTAATGGTTAAGATCTTTCCATGTCATCATCTTCATCTTCATTACTGGGAGCCGCGCTAGCGTAGTGGTTACAACACCGCTCTGGCGACCGGGTGATACAGGATCAAACCCGGGCGACGGCATTTGTGGATTTTTCGTCGACCGGGATTTGGACTGGATTAACTCGAGACCTGGCGAGTACATTTGAAGGAGTGTCGTCGACCAGGGACTGGCGGCTCCTGAGCCGACCCAGCTGCAATGGGTACCTCCGAAATCGGCGAGTATTTGCCTGAATGGCGAGGGACACCTGTCTCTGTACAAGAAATAAAGGGATACTCACGTAAAATCAATGTCAGGTTAGACATAAATAATAACCTGAGATTTCGCCTCAAGTATTAGCGGGCGTACAAAGAAAAAAAAAAAAAGAAAAAAAAAAAATGTTCATTACTGCTTCCAGCAATCTTCTCCGTGTCTTTTTTTTTCTTTGGTCTGCCTCCACATCTCTTCGTCTTCTTCTTTGTTCACCCTCAAACATCAACTTTAATATATTCAAAGAAAGTAGTGGTCAGCTTTAGGCTGTTGATATCTCCGTAGAGCTTTTACAGGAACGGCACTGGTGTCAGTCATATGTGTCTTCTCTGTTCCTCATATGTTGGGCATCTTTGAAGTAGATGTTCAGCTGTCATTTTATCAGTGCCACAGTTACACTCATCAATAGTTCCTATCTTTAACTTGTTGAATAGATGATATCCCAATCTGCTGTGACCTGTGCGAAATGTGAAGATTACCACTTGTTTACTTCTGCTGAGCTGGTAATATGCCATATTTTTTTCTCTGCTTCCCACTAGCTCCTGTATTTGCGCTCGATAAAACTCTTCGCCTCTTCACAAGTTACTCTGTTGATTCCAGAACAAGGAGTGCCTGGTAATGCTATCAACAGGTTTCCTCATTGTGCATCCTATCCACTGCAATGGGCGTCTTCTCATCTCTTATTCCATGGGCCTTATCTGGTTCTTGTCATCAGTTCCACATTAGTGATCTTGACATATCATTATATACTCATGGAAAAAAGTAAGTGTGCAGCACTCAACAGGGCACTGTGCGTGTGTTCTTGGGTAAACTCAAATGCAAGTTGGCACACATTTCTGTGTGAGTGTTGTTCACTTACCTGTGCAATTACAATTGGATCGCACTATTCATGGGGAGATAATCACGGTGCAAGATAAATCACGTGAAAAGTGCCGTAGGGGAGAATTTATCACAGATAAAAAGAAGGTAAGTGTGTAGCTCTAATCACAAGCATGTGAAAACGTAATCGTTGAAATAGAGAGTACCAAGAGTCCAACAGAAACATCTTTTTTGACAATGGATGACAAGATTGAACCAACAACAGTGAGCAATAGCTATAGGGATGTTAGCTGCTGGAGCGACTATATTAGCTGTATCACAACATTTCAATGTTCACAGGAACATTATATCACGCATTCAAGCTCGTAAGCTTGTTTCCACCAAACTGGATCCACTGCTGATCGCCATAGAAGTGGCCGACCACGAGTTACCACCCCTGCACAAGACCGTTACATACACCTTATGCACTTGCGTAACAGGTTTATTCAGGCAACATGGACTGCCAGGAACATTCCAGGTTTAAGACCCGTGTCGTGCAGAACAGTGCGGAATAGGTGGACATACACAGTTCTGAAATCAAGATTTCATTTTTCGTGGGGATGCCACACTGACTTTAGTTTTTATCTTTCTTTCATGACACTTTCACTAAAATCAAAGTGATCACTTGGTCTTTTATTCAATATTCAACCACATTGTGTGCCAACTTTTATTTCATTTCGTCCATGAAATCACGCACAGTGCCCTATAAAGTGTTGCACACTTACTTTTTTCCATGAGTATATTTTTTCTATTCTAAGCAAGCACCCAGTAAACTTCTTGGTTGAGAGAACAATATGGCCTGATGTAAAATTTGTATTCCACAGATAAATTAATGTCACATGGCAAAAGCTACACAAACTGGAGTATTTTATACATAATTTTGTTTCATTATAATACAGTCATGCCGTACATTACACTGCATTCTATCAAGTACTAAACTTTTTTTCTCCCACAGCATGATTTAAGGTTATTTTTCTATAATATATCTTTAAAGCTCATTTTTATTTCTACCATTGCAGGCTACAGATGTAGAATCATACATACTAATAATAATAATAGCCCCTTCAGTCATAACTGACTATGGGAATGCGCCCCTGAGGTGACAGCCCTCAGCTGCTTATTTTCCTGGTGCTCCTTTCGACGTTTTCTCCTCACCTCTGCTTCTTGTGTGAGCCTCTCTTCGCCCAATCTGAGGTGGCGCCGTAAATAGCATCGCCACTTAGTGCGATCGGCAGCTTCATCCTCCCATGTTGCTGGATCCATGTCCAGTGCCCTCATATCTCTCTTGCACACATCTTTGAACCTCAGCTGTGGTCGCCCAACTGTTCTCTTGCCATCTGCTAATTGTCCGTAGAAGATATCTTTTGGGATGCGACCATCATCCATGCAGCGAACATGGCCAAGCCAGCGAAGTCTGCGCTGTCTAAGAAGCGTATACATACTTTGAAGGCCAGCACGTGACAACACCTCGACATTTGTCACTTTATCTTTCCACGAGATGCCGAGGATGCGGCGTAGACACCGCAAATGGAAGGTATTGAGCCTTCTTTCTTGCTTAGCCTAGGTCGTCCAGGTCTCGCTGCCATATAGGAGTGTGCTGGTCACGCAGGCATTATATACCGCAGCTTTGGTCTTCATTGTGAGTTTAGAGTTTCCCCAAACACGCGATGTGAGGCGGGCAAAGGTAGCTGCAGCTTTGCCAATGCGGCTGTCGATTTCTGTATCCAGTGAGAGTTTGTCATTGATGGTAGACCCTAGGTATGTGAAGTGGTGCACCACTGCCAATTCATAGTTATCGATAGTGATAACTGGTGCAGCACCCACATCCTGATTCAGCACATTCGTTTTCTTTAGACTTATTGTGAGGCCAAAGTCCTTGCATGCTTTAGTGAAGCGATTCATCAAGCTCTGAAGCTCCTGTTGGCTTTGAGTGACGACTGCAGCATCGTCAGCGAACAACAAGTCTCTTATAGTGATCATACATACACATTGGCAGCAATACAGACACAGTTGGAGGGACAGATAATGATAACAATATAAGATTACAAAAGGTTAGAAGAGATTTCTTTGCATTGAGAAATATATGGAGATCAATGCACATGTAAAATGATATGAGATATGCGAGAATGATGAAGTATGAATGTTGCTAGGGATGACAAAGACTGAGAAAAATATAAAGTCCCTTCACCATTGGGCATATAGGATGTGTTTTTTTATAAGCGTAGCATAGCCTCTTATCATTGTGTGGTATTACCACTTCTTTATTCCAAGAGTGTTTTACAACGTCGAGGTGTCTAGAATTAGTTTAATTCAAAGTGTGGCCTACTTGCTACTTGTGGATTTGGGCTCTGTGCACTTATGGTAAGCGTATTTCAAGAAAGGTGAGCAGCCTTTTTATATGTGCTCAGGGAGTACCATTATGATAAATTAGCAGACAAAAAACATGTGCTTGATAACACCAAATTGTGGCATGTATTGCCTTGTATTAAAATAATATATGTCGGCTCAGAAAGATGAGATTCGATGGACTAAAAAAATGAATGCTGTACGATAGTAAACAGGCCATCAATGTACACTATGACCTGGAGTGAATATATGCTTCATGTTCAAACTAGATGTCATGTAATGAATCAAAGTCGTCAGCTCCAGGCTTTATGAGGTTGTTTTTCCTAGAACTTGTGATTGCCAATTTAGAACTGTGTATTTAACAGTACAAGTAAACCCTAGATTACTTGAGCCACATAAGAAAGCCTATGACCCCAACATGTGATGATGGCCAGGCATCTCTAACAGTTGGGACATATTTATCAAATAAGCTTATATATATATATATATATCTGGGGATCAAATATAAGATAACCCCCTATATGCTCTTTATGCCTGTCTCCAGTTCTCTTCTCCATGTGTTCCTTGGTCTCTCTCTATCTACTCTTACCTCGCTCTGAGGCTGTATTTTTAACCATTACAAGTTTCAAGGTTATCTACCATAATCACTTTTAAATATAATACTGGTACTCACTAAAACCTACAAGCCAGGGTTAAGATGAAGTAAGAAACACACTACTTACCAACATGAACTGGTTCTCCATCTCCAAGAGGAAACTTGGAATACCTACAAACACTGACAGGGGCAACATAGGAAAAGCCCTCATGCAACAGTGGCTCCAGACGCACAGCAGTTGGGTCATTTGAGTGAAACAAGTTATACACTTGATGACACGCTGGTCTCAGCACTGCAGAATGAGACACAACAAAGTTTAATGCTGTGTCTAGTAATAATTAAAAAAATAAACATATGCGAACATAAAATCTCTCTGTCAGGGCTTCCATTTTCAGGACAATGCTTCCTAGGTATTGAACTCTGGAACCTGCTTAAGCCTGTTGTTGTTACATGTATGATAAGTGGGTTTGGCAATCTGCTAATCTTCATAGTTTCTATCTTTGATGTGCTGATCTTCATTATCTTCCACAGATTACACTTAGCTCATCTGTATGTTTTTGCAAATGGTTTTCATCTTCTTCATACATTTCACTTTGATCATCTGCAAAAAGTAACTCATTCAGTGTATTGTGTTCTTCACTTTCTGGGTTTACTTCATCTTCTGGGTTTGCTTCTGATGTTACTTTGTCCATTTAAACATTTAATAGTAATGGTGATAGCACACAGCTTTGTCAAACTCCTTTGGTTATATCAAATGCTCTAGTGAGTCTATCAGTTGTTCTAACTACACTCTTGCATATATGGTACAAATCTCTCAGGTTATCAAATAGCTGCCCCTGTATTCCTGATTCTTCTAATACTCACCACAGTTTAGTTCTGTCCACTCTAACAAAGGCCTTTTCCTGGTCTATAAATACTATCTGTAGACAACTGTCATATGTGATGGTACTTTCTCTTAACTGTCTTAGGATGAACAAAGCATCAGTACATCTCAAACTGAACTAACAGCAATCTCAGCAACCAAACATCTTAAGGTCTAATGAGAGACAGATCAGTATATCCCAAGCAACAGGGTTGCCACTTGCCATAGAGCTGCCAATAGTATCTCATACCAAAGTCATAAAAATATTTTGCTCAATCAAATTCAAAAGTCAAACCCAGAAGGCAGTGGGGGAGGGAAGAGGTTGTTGTTGTTGTTGCTTAACTAGGGCTGCTGAGCTTATCACTCTTTTGCAATTAATACCAAGTTGAAGGCTCCTTGATACTTTCTACACTGTAGATTTAGGCTTTTCCTGTGGCTTTTCTGCCATTCCGAAACGTGATGAGTTAAGAAGTCCTGAGCTCCAGTTTCTCCAGCTTGAATTGCATTTAAAGGATCATCACATCTGGTCCCAAGCTAGGAGGAAGAAGCATGTGGCATACTGTGCATTCTCCACCATCCAAACTTGCAGAGCTAAAATACTGTGCTCTGGCTCTGAGCTCTCCCAAGGAATCGACACATCCTACAAAAGCCACTTCTCAGCTCTCCCTGTCTATCATGAGGTCAATAATGAGATCTCCTGCATGCAGGCAACCAGGTAAAAGCCATAGTTATACCTGGGGCTCAACTGACTCCTCCAAGCTTAGTGTGCAATGCTGGGTTCTCAACATGTTTCACCACAGGGGGAATCCCTGGAAGTGTGTGGATGATTTCAAGAGTCAATGTTCAGAGATTCACATCCAAATCTACATACTATAGCAATCTGCATAGCTGGTGGTCATATAAGGATGACTCCAGATATGCCTCCCTGCATCAATCAAATTCAGTAGTTCCAGTTTGTACTTTCCCACATCAAATTTCAAAATAAAGAATTGTTAGCACTCTATTTAATCATACAAAAATTCTTGAAATTCCACATAATACATTACACCTGGCAACGTTAGTTGCCAATCAATTAGTAATGGGTCACCAACATAGATAAGGACATTTTAAAATGCTATTCATAATCCATGTATGCCCCATGTAGTTCACAAGGGTGTCTTAAGAGACAAAGAAATAATAAGACTAGTCTCTCTCAGGCATGTCCTATAAGGCTACTAATATCAGGTTGAAACCACTATAGATGTTATAGAAACCCCTGTCGAAGGAGCATGTGCTTTAATACTGGCTTCCTGTAGGGCAATAAGCTGCAGTTATTTCTCCATGCTCCATAAGAGTGATAAAGGAGATGAATGAATGACTGACAAAAGAAACACAAACTTGCTGAAGTGGTCTGGAAGCATCAGAAATGTGGTACTGCTACTGTGCAATGCACAATCCCTGTTACTGTTGAGTTTATTAAAATTAATAGTTGCTGCCCTTCTTACAACAATGGTTGCTGCCCTTCTTATAACAATGGTTGCTGCCCATCTTACAATAATAGTTGTTTCCCTTCTGACAACAATGGTTGCTGCCCTTCTTACAATAATGGTTGCTGCCCTTCTTACAACAATGGTTGCTGCCCTTCTAACAACAATGGTTGCTGCCCTTCTTACAACAATGGTTGCATAGTTGCTGCCTTCTTACAACAATAGTTGCTGCCCTTCTAACAATAATGGTTGGTACTGTACTTCATCATCCTTACCCTTCAGCTCATCAAAGAGCATAGGCCTTCAACTTACTTATGCCAAGTCTTCTTGTCCCATGCCATCACCTCAATGTTTTTCCATGACTTCCTTGCCATCATAATTTATATTTTCATCTCTCTTCTTCATGTGTTTTTTACTCTCCTACCCTGGGGACTGGATTCCATTTCTGTTGTGAAGAAATGGAGAAATGGAATCCAGTGGACTCTGACTAAGCAGTTGGATGATCTGGATTTTGCTGATGACTTGGCTCTTCTGTCCCATAACCGTAATAAGATGCAGGACAGATTGAAAACACTCGATGAGAGGTCACAGCAATTGGGTCTGAAAATACACAGGGAAAAGAAAAAAATAATGAGAATAAATGCAGGTAATGATAACAGGGTTGAACTTGAAGAAACACCAATACAAGATGTAGAATCATACACATATCTTGGCAGCAATATAGACAAAGTTTGAGGGACAGACAGTGATATCAAAATAAGAATACAAAAAGCAAGAGGAGCTTTCATTGCATTGGGAAATATATGGAGATCAAGAGAAATCAGATCCAACACGAAAATAAGAATCTTCAACTCAAATGTCAAGCCTGTCCTATTGTATGGCTCTGAGACATGGAGAACAACAAAGACAACAACCAAAAAGCTACAGACTTTCATAAATTGGTGCTTGCGTAGAATAGAAGGATTAAAATGGTATGACAAGGTTACCAACGTGGAACTGAGGACAAGAACTAGACAAGTGCCAGTGGAACAAGAGATGAGAAGAAGACGATGGCGATGGATAGGACACACACTGAGGAAACCTGTTGATAGCATTACAAGGCAGTCCTTGTTCTGGAACCACCATGGCAAGAGAGGCAGAGGTAGACCAAGAAGCACATGGAGAAGAGAGCTGGAAACAGAGGTGAAAATGATGAGGAGAACGTGGAAAGAACTTGTGATGATGGCACGTGACAGGAGGACTTGGCATGTGTTTGTTGAAGGCCTATGCTCCTTTGGGAGTGGAGGGTTATGAACCCTGGGGACTCCAGAACAAGGACTGGATCTGTAATGCTATCAGCAGATTTCCTCAATGCATGTCCATTGCCAGCATCTTCTCATGTTTCATTCTACTGGCTCTTGTCTGGTTCTTGTCATCAGGTCCACAATGTAACTTTGTCGTACCATCTCAATCTTTCTATTCTACACAAGTACCCAGTTACAAAAGTCTGTAAATTCTCCTACTCTATGCAAGCACCCATTAACGAAAATATATATACTGTACTTAAACACAACATTATAGCATTACAATCACACATGGCATTATGACACTGATGATTAATGATATAGTGGCATATTGGCAATGTACCCAGTGTTACTTCCTGAGGATATCTGATGAGACAAATAAAGAATAGGACTACTGTCTCCTCAGGCATGTCATACAAGGCAACTAAAATGAGGCTATGAATGAGGCTGGTAACTTCATCATTTAAAACAAACTGCTACAGAAATCATCTCTGCAAGAGCATGCAAATGCTTGATGCAGGCTTCCTCAGGTCTCCATGCTCCATAAGGAACAAAAAGGAATGATGATAAATATGGGATTAATTGACAGTGTACTTACAAACACTATCATCTCCTCTATGAAGTTTCCTATAGGCCAGAACCATTCCCAGAGGGGTTCCACACATAAAGAAATCTGATACATCAAAGTCAAATTTTGCTATGCCACTGTCGTAATGGCTTCCACTGCTGGTCCGTCTTGATATATCCTTCTCTTTGTTCTCCCCTGATGCACTCAGATGACCAGAGTTGTGCCGTGATGAATGTCTTGATGATAACGTCGCAGAAACCATGGCTGTCAATTCTTCTCTACAAGGCGGGTAAATCTCGGTAGTGTCAGGTGGTACAATCTCACTCTTGCAGCGTTCAGGACGTTTGGGTGCAGCCAGGGAACCTGATGATGTATTGGGAACTAAGCTAGGGTCACTCAGACTTATCTCTCGGGCATGGCTATTCAAGAGAGAAGAGCAGGCAGATGGCTCTGCACCTATAGCACTGCTCTCTACACTTTCATGACTGCCATAACGAGATCCACCCCGTGTGAAAGGGGAATTTGACGATGTCAGGGCATCATAGGCAAGCAGTGAGCCAGCAGCATCAGCCAACAAGCATACCTGAAGCAAGGATTAAGATCAGTCAATGCTTTGTGATAGATACTTTAGAGATATAACATCTGATACCTTTACGAATGTTCTGTCAATATTTTGTGATAGATGCTTAAGAAATATAACATTTGATATCTTTACCAAAGCAAACTCCTAATGTTCTTACAACTCAACAATAGTAACAAAGCATGGCTATAATAAAGAATTAATACAGCACAGTACAAAGAAGTATGCACAATAAGGAAATTTATAACACTTAAAAGGGGGTCCTGATATAACCAACACTTCCATGCATATGGAGAATAGTTGAAGAAATGTAGTAAACACATTAAACAGAAAAATGTTTACAAATCTGCCTACAGTATGGAACCATGTGTAGAGCTATTCATGTTTTTGTCATTGTCATATATTGGTAAGTAGCACTAATAAACACTTTTATACATCTTCTTGTCAAAGCTTTGAAGACTTTTTGAAGACTATGCAAATTATTCTAAGATCAATCACTCTAGACTACTTTCTGTGTACAGGTCTATATCCATTTATCCTAAACCCATGGGGACAGCTTTGTTTCAGAAACCGGATTTTTTTCAGTTTTCATTTGTCGGCCATTCACATTAGAAAAGTAACCCAATTCATCCGATTCACAAACATCTGTTCAGAAAATAGCCCAAAATCGCCCAAAATGGTCTCAAATTGTGATAGAAAAGCAGTCCAAAGAAACCTTTGATATTCAGAATATTTCAGTTTTCAGTTGTTTGGACAAAAGGATATAGACCTGTCTTCTTCTTTGATCCTTAGCCACCGACCGTCAAAGCAGTCAGTGGCCATTATGCTGTTAGTATATAGACCTGTACTAACAGAATTATTCAGTCAATATTTCCGATGAATAAGGTATAAACTCCACAATGTTTGAGAAAGAAAAATGTTTCTGTGTTCACAGTTTTTTTATTTATTGCATTCACAATGTTAATTGTGCTATTAATGAGTCAAATATTGCAGATGCCTATTATGGATATTCTCAAAGATAAAAGAAGTTGACTCAGCAGTCAAGCGCTTTTTCAGTTGTTTGCTACTTTGTGTTAGAAACCTTACAGTAGGGCCTTCTTTCAACTGGATAGTTGACATGAGCTAAATTTTTGCATTCATAAGATGACCTGAATGAAGCAGCATTATGAAGTACAAAGAAATAACTACTATAATTAAACAGCACATCAATCATTGCAAGCAAACCCAACCTGTGTAGTAAAAAAATAAGGAACATAACTACAGCCCCCTCAGGCTTGTCATAAGCATAAGTGGCAACTAATATAAGACTGTGCATGTGACTGGCAACTTCATCATGTACAAAACACTGCTACAGAAACAACAGCTGCAACAGCTTAGGAATGCTTTCCTTCAGGCTTCTAGATTGGGAAACAGCTGCAATGGCAGCTCCAAGCTGCACAAGATGTGAAAAGAGGAAAGAAAAAAAATCCAGATGTATGAATTTCAAATATTTACCTGCCCCGTGAATCCCATGCCATTCTCTGATTTAAGAAAATCATGGTACACTTGATTGGCAGATACTACCATAGCATTAACATGGTCTTGATACTCAGCACTGCCTGTAGCAAAGAGTGCAATGGCCCCCAAAGGTATGAAGTTCTGGTTCCTGATCAAGCTCATATCTGCACTGCTATTCCCACTCTGACAGTTGTACAGAGATAGGCTGCAAATTTGGATAAATAAACAGATAAATCAGACAAGTACAAGTGGGACAAGAAATGAAAAGACTTTGGTGATGGATAGGGCACACACTGAGGAAACCTGCAGATAGCATAACCAGGCTGTCCTTATTCTGGGATCCCCAGGGTAAGGAGAAGTAGAGGCAGATGAAGCACACACGGAGAAAAGAATTGAAGACAGAAATGACAATGATGAGGGAAACATGGAAAGACCTTGAGCTGATAGCACATGACAGGAGTACCTAACACGTGTTTTTGTTTTTTAAAAGCTAGGCTGGTTGGGGAGCTAAAAGGGTATTGATTGGTTGATTGATTGAAACAGATGAATGAATATGAAGATAGAACGAGTGTTCAATAGCATGATGATGGTTATAAATTGATCAAACTAAACGGCTGATATAATCTGATGTTGATTTATTACTGAAAAAGACATCATCATCATTTACCTTTCAGACCCCTGTGGAGCAAAGGTCTTTAACAAATAACACTCCAAACCTTCCTGCCCTGTGTCATGTAGCAGGACATACATTGTAAATTGTCTTCTTCAAATATGATGCCAGGTGGCGTAGGTGATCATGTCTCTCCACAACTTCCTGTCTACAGTATTATTGATCAATTGTTTTGTTATTTTTTTGTCCATGCCATGATGTCAAACTGTCAGAATCTTCTTTCTTTGCCATCCTCTATTTCTTTTTCCTTCAATTTTTCCTGGCGTCACGATATACCCCAGCTTCTTTCTTCTCATTTTAATTGGTCAAGGCGTTTTAATATTCTTCTGTAAACCACATCTCTGTGGCCTCTAGTGCTTTTCCTTTTGTAAATATTACAAACTAATCAATGACTCTAATAAGCAATTACGCTGTACAAGTCACTTCCTATATGTTATAACCTGGCTTGTGTCCCTTTGATATACATGAAACAAATATCAAAACATGGGGCAGTAACTGAAATTTCATTTATAATAATCATTTTTTTAATTTTTTTAAATGCTGGAAAACAAAATAAAATAAAATCTAACATGAGAGAAATAAATCATAAGACTACTACACTCTCAGGCATGTCATACGAGGCAACTAATATGAGGTTTTGCACACAGCTGGCAATGTCATCATGTAAAAATTATCTCCACAGAAACTACCACAGTAGGAGCATGTGAATGCTTGGTGCAGGCTTCCTGCATGAGGACCAGTGATAGTGGTAGTGGCTCCATGCTCTGTAAGGAGCACAAAGGAAAATGATGATGATGATGATCAATAAACTAACGTTACAAGAGAAAAATTGATGGTCGCTATAGAATCATGTGTTGAACAGATCAACTATAAAGTTGGGATGTAATGTTAATGTGACATGTCTGTCTATCTTCCTTTTCAGTCATTTCTGACTATAGGAGTGTGCCCCCGGAACATAGTCTCGGTGGCACGAGGTTGGGCACTTAAATAAAGAGGTCAAGCTATTGTCCATGCAGCATGCCTCTGCTGGTGAGATCAGAGGAACGGCACAGCCATTATAGTCTGACACCAGAACCAGGTGAGTTCATTGTATGTAATAAAATAACACCTAATTGTGTTGTCTTTATTTTCACATTTCATCAAAATTAGTTGGATAGAACCATCTCCAACCAGAAAAAAGGCATGCACACCATCCCTGCAGGCAGATGCTGGAACTGAGTTGGCCATGTTCTCAGAAGGGACCCTGACACCATCACCAGAACTGCTATGCTATGGACCCCAGAAGGATGGTGAAAGAGAGGCAGACCAAAGATGATCTGGTGGACAGCAATGGAGGCTGAGATGCAAAGCATGAACCAGAAATGGGGCATGGCATGAAGGATGGCCACCGACCGAGCAAAATGGGGACAGTTTGCTGCTGCCCTACAAGATGCTACTAGGCGTGATGGCCACTGACTACTTTGTCAGTCAGGGGCTAAGAATCTAAGAAGAAGTTGGATAGAGCTGAGGAAATACCTTTTTAATCACCCTCTATAACAGATCAACAGCTGCATACGTGTATGTAAAAACATAACAGTTGGGAACTAAGATGGTAAAGGTAGTCTCATAGTATATACTGCCGTAGAGGAACAAAGCGTTAGAGACTTCACTATAATAGGTTCAGCTTTGAGAGATAAAGTGACTAGTTCCCTTCATCACTGCCTTTGCCTTCCCTAACATAATCATATAAAATAAATTGCTACAGAATCCACCATTGCAAGTAAGGAGCAAAAGGGTAAATAATGATGATGATGTAACATCTGTGGTAAAATATATTAGATGATTAGTAAAACAGAGATTCTTCTTCTTCTTCAAGTACCACGCCTAGTGGCATAGGAGATCATGTCTCTCCACAAATTCCTGTCTCCAGTACAATTTATCAATTCTGTTGTTGAATTCTTTCCATGTCATGATGTCAAACTGTCCAGTACTTGCTCTCTTTGTCTTCCCCTATCACTTTTTCCTTCAATTTTACCTGTTGTTACGATAAATTTCAGCTTTCCTCTTCTCATAACATGCCAGAAAAAGTGGATTGTTTCTTTCTAACTATTTTGATTCATGATTGTACAAGGGATAATACGACAGTAGTTTCCCATTGCTTTCCATCGGTTTGTGTACGGTTGTCTCCACTAACCTTTGACTAAAGAGTCAAACCCACAAGGCAATGGGGGAAGGAAGAGGTTAAAGCACCTCCATCTTGCTGGTTGCTACCTCATAAAGCTTCAGAGGTGATCTTCTTTTTTCTTCTCCTTCGTACACTCTCAGACGTCCACTTGAATGTTCTCAAAGAAAGCAGTAGTCAGTTTGAGGCTATTTGAATCCCCGTAAAGCTTTTCCAAGAAAGGAACTGTTACACAGTTACACAGAGGTGATCTGATACAGACAGCTGTCCCTCACAACTATCCCACCTCGCCCTCAGTGACAACCAGCTGTTTTGGTTCATGGCTGATTATTCAGTATTCACAGCTACATCTAGAGGCCATTCAACCATCCACCACCTGGTTGGCGCGCCTGGTAGAAGGACAGGTTCCTTCCACAGTAATTAGTAAACCTTAAACACTCGGGAGAGGGAAGGAAGGGGAAGATTTAACAGACTGGCAGAGACTATAAATGAAAAGTAATGGCTTATTAACGTTATGATATCATCTTAAATATGGCTGAACAAGTTAAAGCTGACTGTGTCTTAAAATAAGACTAGTAAAGACGGCATGAACTTCAAATACACACGAAGAAATAAATTATGTGATGTAAGAAGAGATTGGCTGATTGATGAGATTACCGAGATTAAGTAGGCTGTATTTATGTGTTCATTCATTTATTTGTATTTACGTGTGTTCAAGGCCAGAAGAGCTTTCATTGCATTGCAAAATATATGCAGATTCAAAGAAACCAACACAAAAATCTGAATCTTCAATTCAAATGTCAAGGGAGGCCTAGTTATGGCTCTCAAACATCGAGAACAACAAAAACAACAACAAAAGTAGTCACAATGGATTAGGTTGTAAATATATAAGAACAAGTTAAAATACTGGCTGGTGTTACACACGGAGAAGAGTAATGGAGACAGGCATAATGAGGATGAAGAAGCCATGTAAAGACCTTCAACTAATGGTATCAGACAGGAAGACTGGGCATGAGTTTGTTAAAGGCCTATACTCTATGGGGAGCTGAAGGTTGATAAATGAATGCAGTATGTGAAATGAATTAAGGTGAAGTATGAATGATGAACTATGATAATTAGCAAAACAGACGATAAACCCACATTAAAGATAAGCGTAAATGGGAAAATCCTGGAACAAGTCAAGAGCTACGTATATCTTGGTCATATAATAACAGAAGATGGCAGATGTGAAACAGAAATCAAGAATAGAATAGGAATGGCCAAAGCTACATTCAACAACATGAAACATATAGGCCTACTGACATCCAAACAGTTATCTCATAAATTAAAACTGAGAATCATAAAGTGTTATATATATTCTGCATTTCTGTATAGTGCAGAAACATGGACGATGAATAAGCATTTGGAAGAAAGAATTGAGGCTCTTGACATGTGGATATATAGAAGAACGGGGCGTATCTCATGGAAAGAGAAGAAAACAAATAAGGAGGTCCTAGAAAATCTAGGTATGAAAAGAGAACTAATGAGAGAGGTCAAAGTTCGGCAGCTAAAATACTTTGGCCACATAAAAAGGCATAACACCTTGCAGAAGACCATAACAGAAGGGAGAGTTGAAGGCAAACGTGCAAGGGGAAGACAGCGCTATAAGTGGGAAGATAACATCATTTAAGTCAAGAGACAGAAGAAAGGTCAGATGTCAAAGGTCAGATGTAATGATAAGGTAATGAAGTTGTAGACAGCAACCTGACTAATCAAGTTTGTGCTACAATGTAGTAAGTATACATATTACATTCACATACCAGCCTTGTGCGTTGTTCCTGGGGGGTCTCGGAGGAGACAAAGACAAAACAGGTCTACTACTTCCTCTGGTATGTCATAACATGTGACTAATACAAGGCTGTGTATTGCTGGCAACCTCATTATGCAAAACAAACTGTTACAGATCCCAACGCTACAACAGCACATGAACACTTTGATGTAGGCTTCCTGCAAGGGGACCAGCTGTAGTTCTGGTTCCATGCTCCACAGGGAGAAAATAGGGAAAATAAATCACACATGCACATATAGTAATCATTTGCAGCATCCCTTGCATAAAAATGTTCACACCTTTGAACAATATGAACAAACCTGTACAGGTAACCTACTAAAATTATGACGGAACTATCACTTGCCAAGACAGTAAGACATTCTGTATTGAAAGTCTGTTTTACAAATGATGACCTCATTTGAAAAATCTGACATGTCGCATTTTTAGAAAAACTGAGCTAGTGACCTAAGCACGTTAAACATATTCCAAAGAATGTGTAGAAATTAAAATTATATTCATCTCCAAAAAAATGAAGCATAAAAACAGAAAATCCTATTTTTGTGTCACAGGGTTTCAAAGTTTAAAATTCAATTTTTTCGCATTTCATTTTCTGTGACATGTCAGGTTTTTCCAATGAACTCTTCAAATGTAAATTATATAATTTTTAATGCTCTGGGAAATCTTAAAACTAATGCCACATCCTGCAGTAAAAAACTTCTGCAATAACTGTTTCATACCTTGATAACATTGACAATGCTTCTTTACAGAGATTGCGACAGGCAACCAGTCGGAACTGTATATGAGAATGAGCTGACTGGTAGTGGGACTGGATCACAGTGTCAAAAGTGGCTCTCAGATTAGTCAAATCACGACGCTTAGAGAACGTTTCTTGACTTGAGTCCAGGATATTTCCTGCAGAAAGCCAAAATATAATTTATCAGAAAACAGTTTAACATACACAAGCCAATAAGGTAGCTTCTGTTCACTGATTCAGATGCAAATACTTGTGTCAGAGCAAATGATTTTAGTTGTGGTAAGATTTATAAAGCCCTGAGTAGTTTCTGGGAGGGAGGGTCTCCTAGGGACTGTAATAACCTGAACGGCTGCTGAGCCGACCCAGCTCTAATAGGTACCTCCGAAATTGGCGAGTATCTGCCTGAATGGCGAGAGGACACCTGTCATTGTACAGGGAAAAAATGGATATTCACGTAAAATCAGTACTCAGGTTAGATATATTAACCGGAGATTTTGCCTCGAGTAATAGCGGGCATACTATTTAAAAAAAAAAAAGAGAGAGATAGATAAGACACACAAATAATAACAGATAATATATTTAATAGAAGGAAAATCATGGTGGCTGACAAGCAGTCAAACACCATACTATATCATGGAGGTGAGAGTACATCATCGGTGATCTACTGGGCTAGTCAACAGAGTATTATATTTATTAACGGTTACAGTAATACTTCACAAATGTCAAAGGAATTTTATAAAAGTGTACTATAAGTCTATAAGAGGAGTGCCACTCCTCTGTAATAACAATAAAAGTCCCTCATGATACTTCTAAGGCAGTGTTATTATGCATTCATGTACATGGACTTGGGCATCCTCAACCTGTGTACATGGGGTAAGGTACCATCAGGATAGGAGGATTTCATGGCAATATTAATAGTAATAATAATAATAAAAATAATAATAACAGTAATACTATTTTTGAAAAACAAATTATAGAAAATAGTCCAAATGATTTAATAATTACTAAACTAAAACAAACACAGGATTATTTTTAAAAAAAGACCACACATTGTAAAAACACAACAAACTATTCAGAATGTAAGGAAAAACAATAACTTATACAAACAAAACGATATGTGAAAACTGCCAAGAACAAAATTAAGAATACCAAAAATTCCTATATATTTTGTCACCACCAACAGCAATCAATGGCAAATGACAATAGGTATTTGAATATAACATGGGACCCAAGACGCATCAAAAGTGAGGAATGCAGTAAGCGACCCATAGCTTGATTGCCTGCGCCAGGGGCAGTGAATCAGAGCTGACCAAGACCCTACTCCACCTCCACGTGGTGGTCCTGGAAACAGGCTGCATCACTGCAGTCTGGCTGAGGAGTAGGGATCGAAGAGGGAAGGCAAACCCGGTCCCAAAAAATGCCGTGTGGAAGTCGGATGTGTCGGCCGAAAGGCGCAATTACCGCAGCTTCGCTGTAAACGGACACAACGCAACCAACGTCCTTTTCAGAACAAATGAGGAAGAAGAAGAATATAACACAAAACTGAAAATAAAATGACACTAAATACCATAATTATAACCAACAATTAGACGGAACAGGGTAGACCAAGATGGAGGATGAGCAGAGGAAAAAGATCATCTGTTTGCTAGAAAGTGCTCTCATAAATTAGTATACTTAAACGGAACTCAAATGTGCCCGATTTTCAACCCTTGGCAAATTAATTGCTTTCGTATATGTCTATCTAACTATCTACCTAGTCTGATTCTGGTCGTGAGTTGGGACGGCAAAGACAGTGAGGAAAGTAACTGTTTACCCCACCTCATCTTGATGAATCTAGTATCATTGCACTCATTGCAGCAGTATCTGCTATGAGACGCAAAGCTGCTCACCTCTCGTAAAGTCTTTCGCGTGCACTGGAAAAAACACTGAATCCCTAGTCATTCAGTAGCAGACCGTTTGAATATTTCACGAGTTCTTATAACACACCTCAGAATATGTCTCAAATCAATAATTTACTGTAAGGAATTCGATTTTTATCAGTCTTGTTTTTTTGTGTTTTTTCATTTTCATAAATTTTTTTATTATTTTTTTTAAATTCTTTATTTTTCATTTTTTTTCCTTTAATTTATTTTAAAAACATACTTTAATTATGATGATTATTGCAAATGTATGATGTTATATTACTTTTATAATGATAAATGCCTTCAAATAAATGTGAGGATGAAAGGATACAGTATACATGATGAGAGAGAGAGGAAGGGCAGAATGTCAGATGGGCCTGCGTGCCCAATTCTTAACCCTTTGAAAATAAAGTTCGCTCGTTCGTTCAAAATGTTTCAAGTATTGGTGAGGGTTATATTCAAAAGAATTATTGACACTTGTTCTAGAGTTGTGTGGAAAAAAATAAAACACTGGCAAGTACTCTTAAAAGAACTTCTAATCCATGTGCCTCTAAAGACCAGTGCCCCATATTTTTGGATCTCTATGTGCACTAAATATATTTTAACAATTTATTATTCTGTTCATTGCTTGTAAAAAGACACACTTTTTTGTCATTTCTGGCATATTTTCCAAGCAAAAAAACATGCATGCCTTTCAATGTTTTCATGGTGCATGTTTTTTTTAATGGGTGTTCAATTTAGTTTTCATGTTGCAATGCTTGCCATTTCCATTTTTTCCCTGAATAGCTATGGGATTGTTTCAATGTTGGTTACAAACATTTCATTAAGAAAACTTCATACATGAGGATGCTTCCCATCTGCTAATCCTCCATTTCCTGTTGATTATGCTGTGGCTATGTTACTGAGAACATTTACCATCACTGTTTGATCCAGAAAATGCAAGAAAATATGGCTTTCTTTCCTATTATACATAAGATATCTGCCACATTTCCAAGGTTACTCTGTTTTTTTTTCAGTCCCCATGAAATTCTACAGTCAGATGTTATATACACAGTATATCTTGATGCTATTCACCTATATTTCTTAATGTTATACATCTAGTATTTCTTGATGTTATATATACAGTACATCTTGATGCTATTCACCTATATTTCTTGATGCTACATATACGGTACATCTTGATGCTATTCACCTACATTTATTGTTATACATCTAGATTTCTTGATGTTATATATACAGTACATTATGATGCTAATTACCTATAGTTCTTGATGTTACACGCAAATCTGCCAGAGACTAATATAACCTGACTTTGAAAAAAATAAACACAGTTATCTGAAACAGTAAATTGTCAACAAAGAGAAAGATCACCATTGTTAATACTATATTAACACAGTTATCTGAAACAGTAAATTGTCAGCAAAGAGAAAGATCACCATTGTTAATACTATATTAATTTAAAAGTAAAGGAGTTCAGCGGTTCATTTCTGTTTGTGGAATATTACAAAAACAAAAAAGAATACAACCAGAATTTAACATACCAAGTGACTGTCCATGATTCTTATCTCTTGTATACTTTATAAAAGCAGCACTCAATTCACAGCATAATATTTATTACAGTGATAAAACTCAGCTGTTACCTCCATGTAAAACAAGAAACAAAATCTGTGTCTGACAGGCAGATGCTGATGGTGGAGGAGATGTATCCACAGCACCAAGGGAACCATCTACGCTGTACATCTGACGAAACTGCTCCACTCTTTTGTCAAAATGGGGCTCTGCCAACCACAACAGCATGAGCATAAATTTAGAAGTTATGACAGGTAAAATAACATGATACATGGGCAAAAGTTAATAAACAAATAGCAAGCTTAATGGCAAATGTTTTGGTATATATACTATTGGAAATTAAAGACAGGTAAAAATTTATTTTATCTGTCACCAAAAAAAAAAACTACACCTTATCATACCTCAGTTAAATTTAAATGTTGCGCATTCTGACTAAACAAAAAAGGCAAAAAAACTTGTGAGCATTTCTTATATTGAGAAGAATGAGAAAAAAATCTTTAAATTCAGTCAAAATATTGATTTCAAGATATATCAAAAAGAAGAGAAATAGAGAGGTCCTAGAAAACCAAGGCATGGTAAGAGAATTAATGAAGGAGATTAAAATTAGGCAGCCAAAATATTCTGGCCAAACAGAAAGACATAATACCTTGCAGAAGAGCATAATGGAAAGAAGAGGTAAAGACAAACATGCAAGAGGATGGCAGGGCTATAAGTTGGAAGATAACATCAAGAGATGGACAGGAAAGAGTCTATCGAAGTGCACTATATCGAAGTGTCTTAATAAGATAAGAGACAAATGAACGAACGAACGAACTTTATTTTCAAAGGGTTGAGAATTGGGCACGCAGGCCCGTCTAACATTCTGCCCTTCCTTTCGCTCACCTTTCATACTGAATTCATTTATTCTCATATGCATGCTACATATCAATTTCAAGAAATTCAACGTAAAGTAAAATAATAATATAGCACACTCATATTAACATTAATTACTCATAAGCATGACATAACATATGTTGAAAAGTACAAACATCGTCATTAGAACCTACAGAAGACGTTAGAGATCCATTACAGCTGACCTTTGTTGTGGAGATGTCAGCTGATGATTATGGTGATGATGACATCTTATGAAACTTAAGTTCCTCTGCTATCAGATGGTTAGGCTACAAATGTAGAATGTGACTGTAGATACATTCTGTACGCCTTCCACAGCATTGATCCATTCAGAACAATCAAAATGGCACCAGCAGTAAACCCAATCATCATCCTCATTTTCTTGTGTGCTCCCTATGGAGCATGGAACCACTACTGCATCGGGATGCCTGAACCAAGCATTCATACTTTCTGGTAGTGTTGATTTCTTTGCCAATTTGTTTTTCATGATGAGATTGCTAGCCCCATGCACAACCTCATTTCAATCGCCATGTACAACCTCATATCAATCACCATGTACAAACTCATATCAATCACCATGTACATCCTCATATCAATCACCATGTACAACCTCATATCAATCACCATGTACATCCTCATATCAATCGCCATGTACAAACTCATATCAATCACCATGTACAACCTCATATCAATCACCATGTACAACCTCATATCAATCGCCATATGCAACATGACTGACAGACTAGTAGTCCTATTCTTGATTTGTCTCAAACAGAGACTCCTTAGAACTACACAGGACATTCAACCCAATGCTGTGACACTATTTTAAAAGTACAGTATTCTGTTTCACAACACAGGATAACTTATGTCTTTGATATGCTCACCATCCCCAACCATACAGGACATAAAGCTGTGAGTGTCTGCGTTTTCATCCATTCCAGATATGAGATCCATGGATGAGGATCGAAACATCCCACAGTGGTCAATGTCGAAGCCACTCTGTAGACGGACATCCTCTGTTTGAGTGATGGAGAAACCTTTTGATGATAACAGTACAGTTGTGAGAGAATATTTTGTTGATTAAAAGATTTTTTACCCTTAGGAAAAACATTGATAATGCTGATGGTAGTAATAATGATGGTTTTAGCGATGACAGTGTGGTGGTGGTGGTGGTTGTGATGGGGTAGATGAAGAAGATTCCCCAGAGTAATGCTTTTAATAACTAGCACATCTAATAACGAACAAACTCTTCGCTTTCGAGTGAGAAAAAGGTCCTTCAACTAAACTTAGCATGATTTCTTTTTGCTAATGCCCTGTCTGATGTGTGATTATGTGGACATCATCATCAGCATCATCATCAACATTTAACTTGCTACTCCATAAGGAGCATGGAGCCACCACAGCAGCTTCCCCCCCCCCCTCTGTAGAAAGCATGCATCAAAGCATTCATGAGACCTCAAGTTGTTCAAGTTATTTCCATGCCTTCTTTGTCCTTCTTCTGTCTCCATTGCTCTTCTTTTGTGTGTGTGTTCCTTCTAAATTCCATTATTCTCTAAGGATTCCATAACAGTAAATACATTATGGTGCCAGCAGTTTACTCTCTGCATGCCTGAAAGTCCTATAGACTGCAACATCTATTTTTCACCACTTCTCCCAATGGTATTTGTCTGGTTCTTTAGATCGATGACCTTGCAACACCATTTGATCTTTCTATTTCAGCATAAACACCCATTTACCTAAACCTATTTTTGTGACTGTTATCTACCATGTTGTAGGAGCGTCCGATTGACAGAGTCGTTAGAGCATGGGTCTCTCGTGGCAAAGATGCTGGGTTCGAATCACGGAACCGACACACTCCAGTCTACCCAGTTGTAAATGGGTACCTGACTCTGCTCTTTGAGTTAGGGAAGGAAAAGACAGCGAGGAAGGGAACTGGTCACTCCCCCCCCCCTCGATGCTGGACCTAGTATGGTGAAGTCTCTAACACTTCACTCCCCTATGGCAGTATCTGCTATGGGACTATGTTGTAAAACCCTGCAGCAGGACAGACATATTGACATATAAATGTAAATTCCTTATTTAGGATTTCATCTCCTCAATTTCCATTTATTTTCCATCCTGCAACACATCTTTATTGTTGTTTAACTAGGGCTGCTGAGCTTTTTGCTCTTTTGCAGCCAATACCAAGTTGAAGACTCCTTGATATTATCTACACTGTAGATCTAGGCTTTTCCTGTGGCTTTTCTACCATTCTGAAATGTTCTGAGTTGAAGTCACGAGCTCTAGTTTCTACAACTTGGCTTGCATTTAAAGGATCATCACATCTGGTCCCAAGCTAGGAGAAAGAAGCCTGTGGGATATTGTGCATTCCCCGCCATCCAAGCTAATATATGCAGAGCTAAAATACTGTGCTCTGGTTCTGGGCTCTCCTAAGGAATCATCACATCCAACACAGAGCCACTTCTCAGCTCCCCTGCTTATAACAGGGCCCATAGTGAGATCCTCCTGCATGCAGGGAACCAGGTAAAAGCAAGAGTTATGTCTGGGGCTCAAGTGACTACTCCAAGCTTAGTGTGCAATGCTGGGTTCTAAACTTTATAAAAATAATAAGGCTACATAACTTAATGTCCATATAATATTTATTTTCTTTCTATAAACTCTTAAAATAAAATTTTGTTTTTCAGTTCTGAAATGACTATTATTTTCATAATAATCAAATATTCTTATAGGGGTTATTATGTAATGGATGATCTCTTCTAGGGATTATACTAGAGAAAGTTTTGTAGTAGACAGAAGAAAGTATTCCACTCACATATTCATTCTTCACTTTTCAGTTCTCCAAGGAGCATGGGCCTTCAACAAACTCATAACAAGGTCTCCTGTCATGTGCCATCAGCTCAAGGTGTGCTTACAGTTATCTTTCCCTTGAATTCTTCAGCCTATCTGTATATCTCCTATCCTGAGGATTGCAGAACAAGGACTGCCTTGTAATGGTATCAACATGTTTCCTGAGTATGTGTCCTATCCACTGCCAATGTCTTCTTCTCATGTCTTGTTCCACTGTAACTTGTCTGTTTCTTGTTGTCAGTCCTATATTGGTGACCTTGTTGTATCATTTCTCTCCTATTTTATGCAAGCACCATTTCTTGGCATCAGAAGAAGAAATGATGACATCAGAATAACTGTGGGAACTACATCCTGCATCAAGTATATACAGACACAGACAATCAAGTGGTTTAGCTATCTCACGAGAATAGAGCCCAATAAATAACCACTTTGCACCTACAACACTAGAAAATCTGGGTTCAGAGCATGGGGAAGTCCAAGAAGCAGATGGATAGACAACATCACAGACATCTTACAACAACACGGGCTCACAGCAGCCAAGGCAACAAATTTGGCTTAGGAACACAATCTTCAGCTCCCCACTACACTTCATGACAATAGTAGAAGTATCAAGTAAAAGTAAAGTAAAACTTCTTGGCTGACTTATGCCCATTTTTGCTGAAGTTTTTTTTGAGGCTTAAAGTTTTTACAGGAAGGCACAAGTCTCCCCCATGACGAACCCTCCTTAGTTGTTTTTACCAGACCCATGGTAACCTACAGTGGTACTATTCTTGTCTCCCCTTTAGGGACCCGATAGCTCACATATAGCTTTTGTATTACTGTGCACAAGTATTCAACTCATACTATTAGTCCTATATTGTTTTTTAAAACAAAAGGGAGGAAAGGGGGGTGGGGTGGGGGGTCTTACATAACACCTTCTAGAAAATCATGAATAGAAAAAAAAAAGCTGAAGGAGAACAAGCAAGAAGAAGACAATGTTATACATGGGAAGTAAACAAATAAATACAGGTAATTAACAGGTACTCGTTGGACTAAAGAAGGATGACACCAGACATGGAATCGAACCTAGGACCAACCAAATGGTGCTACCGCCTTGCTATGAAAGTGCATCGTGAAAGGACGCTCAGCTAATTTTGCCCCCCTTTCATAATGCGCTTTCACAGCAAGGCGATGACACCATTTGGTTAGTCCAAGGTTCTATTCCCGGTAACCCTATCACTTATATTTTCTGTTGTTTGGTGTCATCCTTTATGTCCAACGAGTACGTGTTAATTTCCTAAATTTTTTTATTTACTATTGACAGGACTCAGGTTTCCTTCATTATTTATATCAGTGGGAAGACAACATTAAGAGTTGGACACATTATTTATATAAGTGGGAAAACAACATTAAGAGTTGGACACATTATTTATATAAGTGGGAAGACAACATTTAGAGTTGGACACATTATTTATATAAGTGGGAAGACAACATTAAAAGTTGGACACATTATTTATATAAGTGGGAAGACAACATTAAAAGTTGGACACATTATTTATATAAGTGGGAAAACAACATTTAGAGTTGGACACATTATTTATGTAAGTGGGAAGACAACATTTAGAGTTGGACACATTATTTATATAAGTGGGAAGACAACATTAAAAGTTGGACACATTATTTATATAAGTGGGAAGACAACATTAAAAGTTGGACACATTATTTATATAAGTGGGAAGACAACATTAAAAGTTGGACACATTATTTATATAAGTGGGAAAACAACATTTAGAGTTGGACACATTATTTATATAAGTGGGAAGACAACATTTAGAGTTGGACACATTATTTATATATGTGGGAAGACAACATTAAGAGTTGGACACATTATTTATATAAGTGGGAAGACAACATTAAGAGTTGGACACATTATTTATATATGTGGGAAGACAACATTAAGAGTTGGACACATTATTTATATAAGTGGGAAGACAACATTAAAAGTTGGACACATTATTTATATAAGTGGGAAAACAACATTTAGAGTTGGACACATTATTTATATAAGTGGGAAGACAACATTTAGAGTTGGACACATTATTTATATAAGTGGGAAGACAACATTAAAAGTTGGACACATTATTTATATAAGTGGGAAAACAACATTAAGAGATGGACACATTATTTATATAAGTGGGAAGACAACATTAAGAGTTGGACACATTATTTATATAAGTGGGAAGACAACATTAAGAGTTGGACAGGAAAGAGTCTACTAAAGCATACCATTAAAGCAAGAGACAGAAGACGTTGGTGATCCCTTGCAGCCGACACCTTTAATACAAAAATGGCAACCGATCTGCTCTTGAGTGTTTTCAAATCACTCAGGAGAATGAGAAGCCATGGTAGCGCAGTGGTTAGTGCACTGGCTTCTAGGTCGGTGGTCTATGGTTCAATCCCCAGTTGAGGTGGGATATTTTAGACCACAAACGGCTCCGGGGTCGACCCAGCCTAAAAAATTGGGTACCAGAGCAACTCTGGGAAGGTTAAGGCGACCGGGGTGATGCTGACCACATCACCCCTAGTGTGCCGTTGGTCAAGAAAATATGGGCTTAACACCATATTCCCAATATGCCTCAATGGGCGTGTAACGGGATCCTTTACCTCCCAGGAGGCTGACTTTGACATCTTGCTTTTCCCATTATACTGTTAATGTTTATTTTTTTCTCTTTGGCCTACCTTGAGCATCAAAAAACTCTTCATCTGAGCTTGGTTCTTGCAGCTGCTCTAAACTACTCCAAGGTCCTGTAACAGAAACATTATATTCTTTAATAAGAAGGAAATGTTGGCACAGAAAACTGGAAGTCCCTTAATACAGTGGGAGATAAAGCTGTAAAGTGATTCTGTGTAAAACTATGTCAAGCTGTAAATGATTCTGTGTAAAACTATGTCAAGCTGTAAAGTGATTCTGTGTAAAACTATGTCAAGCTGTAAAGTGATTCTGTGTAAAACTATGTCATTTTATCATGTACATTTATGTCACTAGCATACATACAGTGTGTTGAAAGTCATTTGAATAGTATGTTGTTTTGTTTCCAAAATAAAATAAAAAAATCTAAAATGGCATTTGACATCAAAAATTGCTGCCCACTATGAAGTCACGTGTTAAGCAGGTCAGATTTCACCTTCAGCTGTAATGTTAATGTTTACACAACAGAATGGTATTCTTCAATTATCTTTATTTTGACGCATGTTACATCAACATTAGTGTCATAGGAGTGAAGAAATAACAATTTCAAAATAGGAAGTAACATTTCAATCCTCATGTAGATCTCTATATTGACCAGTGACCAATTGTTCCATACAAAACGTCTTGCGTAGCTAGCATCAGTTGTTCTATCTTTAAGAACTGCTCATAGTTGTTAACAAGGAGACATGTTTATTTATTTTTCCCCGGCCTCAATTTAAAATTAAATAAATGAGTTTCGCTTCATTTTGGCAAGGCGCACTCTGTCCACTTTGGTACTGTTTTCTTCGCCGCTTCGTTAAAGTGCTTTTTTATACCCTGTTCAACTAGACCCAACTTGGATACATAATACGTTCGTTATATTATATCACACATCCAAATGTAAAGACCGTGTCAGGTTGGTTAAACCTCCTATCTTCTATTCATTACAATTTTTATGTCTAAACTTCACGACTGACGTGCCCCATTTGGCGACATTTTCACTGAGGTTTACACCTGCGTTAAACCAGATTTGACTGGAGATCAAAAGTTTGATTACAGAGATGTAATAAGAGACAGGCAGAAGACACAGCCGCCTCAGGCGTCACGTGTTAAGACGGCGCATGTGCAGTGAAAGTAGATAGTGTCTTTATTGGTTGCGATCAGCAGAACTGCAACTAATACTGTGTGGCCCCCGAGGCAATAATGTGTCGCTATGGTTATGCTGGGTTATTTATGGAGGGAAAAAAAGAAAGTAACACTGCAAGATAACATGACCCCGTGTAATTAGTCACAAGGGGGTTGTTGACAACATGATGTCAAATCGTTCAGTATTTGCTCTCCTTGTCTTCTTCTATCTCTTTTTCCTTCAATCGTTCGTTCCTGTTGTAACCATATATTCCATCATATTCTCATCAGAGACAAGGAGCTGACTCTGTTTGTATCATCCTACCTGTCAATTCGCAGTATTATAAAAATGACTTAAAGCAAACCCATCCTCAAAAATGTTTTAAAAAATATATAGAAAGCTGGCAACTTCTGCAATGACACAAGATAAAACGTTCAAACATGGCGCATTCAACCATTATTCATCATCATCATCTACATGATGTTGCAGCATTGGTTTCTGCAGCAATTTTCTTAACATGATAAGGCTGACAGCGCACAGCTGTTTGTACCCTATACCAGATCGCTCTTTTAGTTCATTGGCCGGAATTCTGACACCGGGTAATAAATCTTCCTGCGCACCGTTAACGCCTGCCGCTAAGTTTTGGTGGGGAAAATCAGCTGATGTGTGTGTAAAATCGGTAATTATATAAATCATTATACACTCGTTCTGGATAAACACAGCTCTAAAATTCTTTTGTGTACTATAACTTTGTTCTGTGTTCTATTTTGATTGCATTTTTATTTGTTTGAAATTATATTTGATGGAGTTATAGACTTTTGAAAACAGCGTCATCATTTGAGGAAATTCATAACAGAAGTAATCTATTTATTAATGTAATATCTGAAAATCGGCCCATTCCTATGAGTTTATAATTATATAGACTTGTCGAAGGGAAGCTAAAGATTATTTCCACATACTTTTTTTTATTGGTTTCACATCTTGAAAATGTGTGGTAGTCAGTTTTGTGAGTTTGGCATTACAAGAAGAAGCATATTGTCACCAGATTTTATAACATTTAAGTCACTGTAAACGCATTCCTGATACTCGCAAACCTTAAGGTAGAAGTATACCCAGAAAAGCTTAAAAAAAATAAAAATCCAACAATTTTCATTTTCATGCTTTAAATCATCGTCAACATGTTCTTGAACTAAAAATAATTCATAGAAGCTTAGAGATACTCTGGTTTGATAGGAATCAGTGTTTTTCTACACACGCCCCCTTGAGTGATTTGCATAGCAACCAATGTTTATAGTTGGTTACCATGTGAATAATGACCCAACAAGAAGGTGCGTAATTGTAAAACTGCGAAATTATAATTATACATAGGCAACAGGAAAAAGATATTTATAACTTTTCCATGGGGAATCACTCAATGATTTCTTGTGAATTTTTCAAAAGTGTGTGTCTAGAAAGCTTTGATCGTAAATTTCAACATTTGTTACATGCATAGTGCATTTTCACCAACATCAACTCTATTTATTGCTAGTTTTATACTGATTCTGTATAATAGTAGTTAGCAGAGCTTCTTTTGTTCACAATGAGAAATAAGACAAAGACTGGGAGGCGTGTACACCAACAAACCGTTGAATGAAAATGAGACACCTATTGTCGATAGTGACGCTATAAAACCTCTGTGCTCCTCAGCAAAGAAAATAAAGGTCATAAAGGTCTAAGAAAGTGAAAGACAAGCTAAAAATGACAACAAAGGAAATGGGTTTATCCTTATGGATGTAAAACTACTGTTTGGGTTTTTATGCGCTAACTTTAGATGTGACAAATGTTATCAGTACTCACTGACCTGTGAGATCGTCGAAGAGACTCGGAATGGCTTTTGTCATGAAATCAGTATCAAGCGCACAAACAGTGGCGAATGGACTGCCAATTTCAATACTTCTGATGTTTCATCTTCAGCTACTCACAAACAAAGAAGTAAATGTGCGAATGGTGGCATTTGTGCGTTCTATTGGGAAAGGCCACAGTGCATTGCAGAATTTTTCGATATACATGAACACAAGTCAACGCATGGCAAAGAAAGCATACAGGAGAACGCTGCACAGGATCTATTCAGCAAGTAAGGACATTGCAATGGAAAGACCCTGAGAGCACTGAAAATGGGATTCATAGACACTGCAGCTGCAGTAGAAGGAGACCTTTATTCAACAGGAGCTCATTAAACTTCATTTTGTGAGTTCTTTTTCTGTTTTTCTTTGTTTTCTCGGAATTGTCTTTTTAGCATAATTGGTGATCTTTGAAACAAGATATCTCTGGATCTGTACATTCAATTGACATGAAAATTAACACAGTTGGTTATCATATAATCTTACAGATTATGACCTAAAATGGATACAATTGAATTCAAAATTTTAGTTTTATGACCATCATGCATATATAATGAGGCACAAATATCAAACATTCAAGAAATATAAATTTTGAAAATTCATTACAAATCAACCTTTCGGTCAATATCTGTTATTTTAGGTCAAAACCTCAAGCTATATATACTAATTCAATTTGCCAAGTTTCAGTCAGATCCTTGTAAAAATAACATAGTTATGATGTTTTAAAAAAGGTGTATAATTTATTCACTACGGCGGCCATATTGGATAGCTAATTTGCATAATTAATGAGGTCATTATGTGGACAAAAATGTTAAGTCCATACTAACACTATACAAATGGTTGTTTGATTCTGAAAGGAAAATTTGAGTTTTTTACCCTACAAGGTAGTCTACTACCTTAAATAAGGTTGTAAAAAAATAACTTTTTGTAAAGTACTATCTGTACTATGGACTCGACATTAATATTGAGAAAACAAAAACTATGATAATAAGCAAAACAGACGATAAACCCACATTAAAGATAAGCGTAAATGGGAAAATCCTGGAACAAGTCAAGAGCTACGTATATCTTGGTCATATAATAACAGAGGATGGCAGATGTGAAACAGAAATCAAGAAGAGAATAGGAATGGCCAAAGCTATATTCAACAACATGAAACATATACTGACATTTAAACAGTTATCTGGGAGCTGCGCTAGCGTAGTGGTTACAACACCGCTCTGGCGACCGTGTGATTCAGGATCAAACCCGGGCGACGGCATTTGAGGATTTTTCGTCGACCGGGAATTGGACTGGATTAACTCGAGACCTGGCGAAGACATTTGATAGAGTGTCGTCGACCAGGGATTGGCGGCTCCTGAGCCGACCCAGCTCTAATGGGTACCTCCGAAATCGGCGAGTATCTGCCTGAATGGCGAGGGACACCTGTCTCTGTACAAGAAAAGGGATGCTCACGTAAAATCAATGTCAGGTTAGACATTAATAATAACCTGAGATTTCGCCTCGAGTATTAGCGGGCGTACAAAAAAAAAAAAAACAGTTATCTCACAAATTAAAACTGAGAATCATAAAGTGTTATATATATTCTGCATTTCTGTACGGTGCAGAAACATGGATGATTAATAAGCATTTGGAAGAAAGAATTGAGGCTCTTGAAATATGGATATATAGAAGAATGGGGCGTATCTCGAGGAAAGAGAAGAAAACAAATAAGGAGGTCCTAGAAAATCTAGGTATGAAAAGAGAACTAATGAGGGAGATCAAAGTTCGGCAGCTAAAATACTTTGGCCACATAAAAAGGCATAACACCCTGCAGAAGACCATAATAGAAGGGAGAGGTGAAGGCAAACGTGCAAGGGGAAGACAGCGCTATAAGTGGAAAGATAACATCAAGAGATGGACAGGAATGAGTCTTTCAGAGTGCACCACCAAGACAAGAGACAGAAGACGTTGGAGATCCATTACAGCCAACCTTTTTTTGTGGAGATGGCAGCTGATGATGATCTGTTTTTGCATTTTCATTAATTTATAATAATATTTAGCTACGTATATAGGCGTCAGAAAACATGTAAAGCTATAGATTATTTCCACACAATTTGATCTATCTTTCAAGTCTTGTTAATCTTGTATTTATAATATGAATGTCTTTTTTTTATTGTGTGTGAGACAAGGACTGTTCCATTAGTGTTCTTTGGAAGACAATCAAAACATGGAAATAAAGACACCCAGAGGGCATACAACTTGCAAACCAAGAAGTTTGGCCACGTTGATAAGAGATTACAATAGATATATGGGAAAGGGAATAAAAGGCAAGTGGCACGTTACGATAATTGTTTACACAAACCAATGTTACAGATTGAAATTGAATATGTAGCTCCTCCGTACCTTCATATTTTATTAGGCATTGTTTTGAAACACCACAGACTTCTATAACAGGTAGCCGATACAATAGACGCAAAGATATTTTAGAATCCGCAAGAGATACACGCAAACATTAATACTATTAAGAACTTGAAGAAATTTGGTAGGAACTGGAAACAGACAGAAGAGTTAGAAGCTAAAATTGAATTTTTTTCAGGCAGGTATTGAACTTTGTGAGGATAAGGAGGAGACAGATAGTTTTAAAGTTTAACTTGAAAATGCACAAGATGCGCTGGCCAAACTTCAGTTTCAAGATCTGTGTGCTAGGTCTGGTCCAGTTTGCTCACACTTGGACAAGGTACTAGCCAAACACAAAATCATACCACAGGCTTATCATAGCAGAGCATTCATAGGGAATCACTGCCACAGATATCTCACACAAAAAGTTTATAAAGATCTTACAAGAGCAATCATTACACAAACACTGAAAATTACAAACAAGATATAACTGACATAGCTTTCATTGCCCAAGAACAATTCAACTCACTGAACGAAGCATTTGAGAAAGTACACAACCAAATATCACACAGTAAACCAATTAGTAAAGAATAAATATCATCAATAACAGCATCAATAGAGACATATATGTCTTTGTTCATAAAGCTATTCCCCAGTAAGACAATTCCTAAACAGCACATATTAGAAAAACATTGCGCAGACTTGATCAGAACTCATGGCTTTGGAATGGACATGCATGGAGAGCAAGGAGGAGAATTTGTACATTCCACTATTTCCAAAATTGAAAGACGCGCCAGCGGTATTAAAAATATAACTTCACAATTAAAATTTATAATGGAAACTCATATGTTACAAATTTCTCCATCTGCGAATGTACAGATTCCTCCTATAAAAAAAAAAAAGAAAGTGTGAATGATAATTGAGCAAAATTTTGGGGCTAGAGCAAATTATGGCAGTTGTTGCGTGAGAGTGACAGAATTAACAGAGTGTGGAAATCATTTAATAGGTGTATGTTTTATTTATTAAATTGAACATTTCGTTTTACTCATGACCATACTCATTTTTACATGACCATCGTGATGTATGATTGAGAGATAATTGTTAGCTCTCATGTTTTGGGGCAATTGGGTGTGTTATTTTAAGGTAATAAATGTGGACTTGCAATTTAATGTTTCAATAATTAATGTTTGACGCATGAATCCAAAACAAAACTATGATATCCATTTTCGCAAGTTTTCTACTTTTGATTTCTGTAATTTGTTATGCATGTTGATTGTGATCGTTTTAGTGTAAATTGCATAAGAAACAAACCATAACAAAATATAAAAAAACGTAAATTTTACACTACTTCAGACTATTATATCTTCTGTTCCAATTGTGATAAAACGTTTGTTCTTGTTCTAAAATTTACTCTAACATTTCTAGTCTAGCTTAACGCAAAATTAAAGCAGGTATTTATAATAATAAATCAAGGCAAGACTTGAGATGGCCTCAGCTGCCATGACAAGGTTGAATGTGATCTGGAAAAGTAACATCAGTTTTCCTGTGAAGATCAAATTATACAAATCACTTGTATTATCTATTCTCTTGTATGGGTGTGAGGGCTGGACACTCACTGCAGATACGGAGCGAAGGATTCAGGCTTTCGAGCATAAATGTTATAGAAGAATTTTGCGCATTTGCTATAAAGAGCACAAAACAAATGTCTATGTTAGAGAGAAGATAAACACCTATGCAGGCCACCAAGAACCACTTTTGTCAATAGTGAAACGTCGAAAGCTTGCCTGGTTTGGGCATGTAACTCGTCATGACTCCCTTTCGAAAACGATCCTCCAGGGAACAGTCGAAGGTAAACGGAGAAGAGGAAGGCAAAGAAAATCCTGGGCTGATAACATCAAAGAATGGGCAGGATAGGGTTTTTCCACACTTGTACGCATTGCTGAGAATAGAGAGCAGTAGAGGACCATGTCTGCTGATGCTTCCACCATGGCACCCCTACGACCCATGACGGGTTATGGGTTGAGATGATGATGATTTATAATAATAAAGTAGCATAAAAGTATTAATTAAGCCCTATCAAAAGTAAACACCGCCACATTTTTTCCCGTTAGGAAGTTGACCACGTGACCTCTGTCACGATAGCTATAAATAGCGCGGTCAGGAAAAACTAAAGTGTCGCTCGCAAACCGCCGTGGCCTGAATTCAACTTTCCAAGAATTGAGGCCTTTGAGATGTGGATATATGGAAGAACTCAGGCACGTATAATGGAAATGGAGAAAACAAATAAAGATGTCCCAGAAAACATAGGAATGAAAAGAGAATTAATGAAAGAGATAAAAAAAAGTTAGACAGCTAAAATATTTTGGCCATGTAAAATGGCATAACACCGTACACAAGACCATAGGAGGAGTTGAAGGAAACGTGCAAGAAGAAGGCATCGCTATAAGTGGCACGATAACATGAAGTGACGGACAGGAAAGAGTCCATCAAGACAACAGATAGAAGACGTTGGAGATCTATTGCAGCCGACCTTCGATGTGGAGATGGCAGCTGATGATAATGATGACATTCAACTTCCTACACAGCGTTGGCGCGCCACCAACCTGTCTGCAAGGCAGTAGACTACAGGGTAACTGAAAAGTCATTTTCTATTGTTATATCCTCGTTTGAATCCATTGGATATACACGAAGCAAATTATCAAAATAATATTAATTTGATAAATGTTTGTTTTTTTATTCCCAGACACAAAATAAAACAACGTAATATTTAACATGGCCAATAAACGGAAGTTACAAGAGACAGTTAATTGTCCTCTTTCTACACAATCTGCTTAGGAAAATTCTCCGAATCTTTTGGTTGAATACCATCACCAACCAAGAGCTGCTTACTTGGAGCAACCAAGAGGACATGCACACCATCATAGCTGGCAGACGCTGGAGTTGGATTGGCCACGTCCTTGGAAGAGACCCCGATGCCATCACAAGAACAGCTATGCTATGGACCCCTGAAGGAAAGCGAAAGAGAGGCCGACCAAAAACAACTTGGCGGAGAACTGTGAAGGCTGAGATGCAAAGAATGAACCAGAGATGGGGCATGACACGAAGGATGGCCGCCAACCGAGCAGAGTGGAAGGAGTTTGTTGCCACTCTACAAGACGCTACCAGGCGTGATGGCCACTGACTGCTTCGACAGTCAGCAGCTAAGAACCAAAGAAGAAGTAGAAGACAATGTAAGTTGCAATGTTAATGTGACATAGCATTTTATGTAACAAAATGGCAGGTACAGTAGAACTCCATTTATCCGAACCCCAATTATCCGAACATCCAATTATCCGAACACTTTTTCCAGAAAAAAAAAAAAAAAATCAGATGCCACAGTCACGTTAGACTAAAATTCTGAATCTTTTGATGCGGCAAACTTCAAATGTGTGCGAACAATTTGTAGAGAATGGGATGGCTAATGGTCGGTCGCTTACGTACAGGAAGTCAGTTAGATCATAAAGTCAGTTAATATCTGGTTTACCAATCCAAAGTACGTGTGCGTTCTAGGTAGAACACTGGCTAAACAGACAGTTCAACTTAAAATAATTGTGTCTGCTACTACAGCAGAATAATTTTGGTGTACAAGTATTTCTCTGTGCGATATGGCACCTCCCAGTAGGCCTAAAGCATATAAAAGGAACCGCAATGTTTTGTCAATTGAAACGAAAACAGAAATTATCAAGAGACTAGGACAAGGTGAAACTGTGTCTTCAATTGCGAGGATTTTCAATGTTGGGAAAGCTACCGTCTCTGACATCAAAAGTAACAAGGATAAAATTATGAGTTTTGCATCGAAATTTGATAGTGAAAATGGGTCGAAGAAACGTAAAACCATGAGAAATGCGAAAGATGTGAACTTGGAAGAGGCTTTGTATATATGGTTTGTGCAAAGAAGAAGCAAAGGGGAACCTATCTCTGGTTCTCTGTTGTGTGAAAAGGCACTTCAGTTCAACAATCAACTTGACGGTCCTCCTGACTTTAAGGCTAGCCAGGGATGGTTAAGAAACTTTAAATCTCGTCATGGCATACGAGAATTGGAGATTCAAGGGGAATCTTTATCTAGCGATGCAACTGCCGCTAAAAATTTTAAAGAAACTTTCTTGGCTTTTTTGGAAGAAGAAGGTTATTCACTCGATGATGTGTATAATGCCGATGAGACTGGCTTATACTGGAAATCATTGCCTCAAAAATCACTTGCATCTCAGCGCGAAGCAGCTGCCCCTGGGTTTAAAAAGTGCAAAGAGAGAGTAACAATTTTGGTAGCCGCGAATGCCAGTGGAAGTCATCGTTTACCGGTGCTAATGATCGGCAAAGCCAAAAAACCACGTTGTTTAAAGAATGTGACATGTCTCCCATTGTGTTACAAAGCACAGAAGAGTGCTTGGATGAATAGTGAAATATTTCTTGATTGGTATACAAATCAGTTCATCCCAAATGTGAAGAGGTTGAGAGAACAAGAAAAGAAAACTGGAAAAGTAATTCTTCTACTGGACAATGCACCATCTCATCCAGAGACGGATACATTGAATGCAGTTGATGCAAATTTTAAAGTAATTTTTCTGCCTCCCAATGTAACAGCACTGATTCAACCAATGGATCAGGGTGTTATAGCAAAGCTTAAAAAGATGTACAAGAAGGAAGTCCTGCGTCGTTTATTGTTGGCTGAAGATGAAGAAAGTGTGGTGGCGTTTTCCAAAAAGCTTAATCTCAAAGATTGCTGCTATATGTTAGCTGATGCTTGGACCACACTGTCACAAGATAATCTCAACAAGGCTTGGAGTAGATTGCTTGGGAAAAAAGGAGGAAATGAAACTACTGCAGTGGACACAAATGATGATTGTATAAATGAAGTTGTGGAACTGTTTCAAGCAATGCCCGGATTTTCGGACTGTGACAAAGATGATGCACACATGTGGCTAGAAGATGATAATGATTCTGGTTTTCAGTTTTTGAATGACGAAGAAATTTTGTCTTTTGTGCAAGAAGAAAACCAAATACATGTAGTGACCGATGATGAAGACTCCTCAGAAGTACACGATGTACTTGTAGATTATGAAGAAAAACCAAAACGTCGACCAAGTCCTGAAGAGGCCTTTATAGCACTAGAAACAGCGATGGCTTGGTACGAGCAAGAAGATGACAGCTGTCCTACACAGCGTCTGCTGTTGAAGAGAATGCGGGACTTAGCAGCCAAAAGGAGACTATCCAGTTTGGTGCAAAAGAGGATTCCTCATTATTTTAAATAGTGGGCTACATCTGTGCAAGTACATGTATACGTAAGTTGCGCCTGGTTTTGAATCGTTTGTAATGTTATTTTGAAAACATTTCTCTTTCTTAACAAAAATAATTAATACAAGTAGTACATGCACTGCAGTGTAATAAAAGATTTTGGTGATACAGTGATCTAATACAGTGTGGGTATTATTATTACAGTACAAGTAAATATGTTTTATAGTGTATTTTCCTTGTGATGGTTAATTATTTTTAGAAATATGTGTACATGTACTCGATACATTATGTAATCCAATTATCCGAACATTTGATTATCCGAACGATGCTCGGTCCCATGGGGTTCGGATAAATGGAGTTCTACTGTAATTGTCTTTATTTTGACGTTTGTTTAGTTGGACAGAAGTGAAGACATAACAATTTAAAAATAGAACGTAACTTTTAACCCCTGTAGTGCCCCTATCAGTTACGGACTGGGAAACCGTGAGAACTGCTCCCTTCACAAATATTCCAGCCGACGCCTGAAGGTGTTTGCAGATGATAATATGACCAGACACTCACGTGACAAACACATATTGTTTTTTAAAACTTAGTTATAATTCTAAATGCTGACCACATCAGGCGTAGTGTGCCGGTGGTCAAGAAAATATGGGCCTAAATCCATTTTCCCAATATGCCTCAATGGGTGAGTAACGGGATCCTTCATGTTAGGGGAACAGCGGCCTAACACCATATTCCCAATATGCCTCAATGGGTGTGTAACGGGATCCTTCATGTTAGGGGACCAGCGGCCTAACACCATATTCCCAATATGCCTCAATGGGTGTGTAACGGGATCCTTTACCTTTTTTTTCTTCTTTAAATGACATCCGATAAGCAGAGTGGTTAGAATGCTGGCCTCTCGCGGCAAAGATAAAGTACCGGGTTCAAAACACGGTGGCGTCGAGGTACAGCCTATCATGCTGTAAATGAGTATCTGACACAACTTTTGAATTCGGGAAGGCAAAAGTATGAAGTAATGTGGCCACTCTACCTCTCGAAGCTGGACATAGTACTGTGAAGTCTCACACACTTCACTCCCCTACGGCCGTATCTTTTATATTTCCAATTTCCACAATGTTCTGATATGCTACTGACCCATCAAATGTGTGTATAAAAACTTGTGCGTGAAAAACGCAAGCCCCGAAACTAAGCCATGAAAATGTTACTGCCGGTTTTCTGGGCCTATCACAGCTTCATCGCAATCCTTTTAGCCAGTAATGTTGATGGTGTTCCGGGTCAGGCATCACTGCTACCGTATCGGCCTAGTGGAATAACACGCACCATTTACCACACCGGCAAGCCCATATTTTGTACCACTGACGTCTGCCATAATGATGCAGATTTGAGCGTGTTCAGCAGGTGTGGCCGTGTACATAGTTGTTCCTTTGGAAACAGACTATATTCTTACAAGACAGAGGAAGCACAGACCACCCTATAATTTTATATTTTATGAGAAACAGAAAATAATAAATAGTGTCACATATTTAGGACAAAGAGTCGCTTCCACACGCCATTTCTAATAATTGGGTGATTTCCCCTGACCAATCGGATAGCTCAGATTTACCCCGGGGAAAGTGGAACAGGACGCCATTTTGGCAGTAGAATGAAAGAGCGCAACTCAAGAGGTCGTATCTGATCTAGCTCTACCTATTTCTTAGTTTTGAGGAAATAAAACTACAACATTTGTTATAAAATGTGTAATTCAGGACATTGAGTGTTATATATTTTCTCACTGGCGTAAGTAGTGACGATAGTTAAACATGTATTCTGAATAGAGCTCCCAACCCTAGTCGCAGCAGAACTAGGCTCGAGGATTTGAGTCAATTTGAAAAAAACAATGTCTTACACCTCAAATCAGGTAGAGTAGACTATTCTTGTGTTGGAAAGCATTTAACTCCAGGAATGCTTATGACAATAAAGAAATCAAGGACAAATCTGAGGAGATGGGTAAATGCAGTCGAACCTAAAATAAGACTGTAACTTAAAGGAAGGAACACGGAGGAATGAGAAGGTTCGCCATATTTGACAATTGAGTAGACCTACGAGACAAAGATGCAAAAAGGGATTTTTGCATCGATGAAAGCATCTGATGAGATGATAAAACTTTATTATGCTTATTATTGTAAAAATGTTCTAAATTCCAGACTTTGTTGAAATTTTAAGTTTCATGCTGAATGATATTAAAAGTTTTGCATGAAATCGAACGCTGTTGAGAAGGTGAATTACTACAGTTTTGAGATCTAGATAAGAAATCTGTCTATTTCAATTAAATTCGCTACATCAACACCTAAGAGAAGAAAATCGAACCTGGTAAAACAAATTTAAGAGAGAAATCTAAATCTCTGGTGATTAGGCCAGTTAAACATCTGCTCTCTGTAAAGTAAATTGAAAATACTGCATATACCGGCACTGCCACATGAAGGTAATATGGTGCCGTTCCAGTCCTAAGGAACACATGCCCCGGTTACACGTTGGTAATATGGTGCCCGTGACCACTTCTCTTTGATAAAGCGAATAACTAGCGATCATAGACCATGGACGATTTACTACAAAATTTTCAACAGCTGGGTGTGGAACAACAACAACCACAGAACCAACCCGTAAATACACAACCGTTGCAGCCCCAGGACAGACAAAATATGGAAGGACCAACAATAATAGCGCTACGGCAAATTACTGAAACCCTACAGAAAAATGACAACTACGCGAAATTCACACAGGTTAGATCCATTGTTCAGCCGTTCGATGGCAACAAGAAAAAATTCAGAAGATGGTTGTCCGACATGGAAAAATTTGCGGCACTAGCAGAGGCAACAACGGATGAAGAGAAAAAGAAAATCGCTCTGTTAGGTTCTGATTCGTACGTGACTGATTTTTTAAGAAGGAGGTCCCAGCAGTACCCCACAGAAACCTACGAGTCCCTAAAAAAAGAGCTCACCCAGAGATATGGGGAAATCATAGACAAAATGCATGCTTGGTCAGTCCTTAGAAGCATGAAACAGGAAAGAGATGAATCGGTACAACTTTTTGGAGATCGATTCCTCAATATGGCAGAAGAGGCATTTTGCGGAGAAATCCCTACCACACCTGATGTAGAAATACAGTTAGTGGGGATATTTGCCGATGGCCTTAGAGCGGAAAATATCAGAAGGCATCTTATTAGAAAAGACACCAAGACTATTGCTGAAACAATCCAAGCAGCAATACAGGAGGAAAATCTTCACCGAAGGTTCCAACAAAGAGCAGGTAGGGAACCCCGACCAGAATATAGGGACTATGATGAGCATGAGCCCATGGAAGTTGACCATACCAGGAGGCAATGGACTCGCCCACGACAACGTGATGATAGACCCCGCAATTATAGACCCCCCACACAGAGGCAAAACGACGTCAATAATGTCAATACAAACGGATGCTTCACATGCGGTAGGCTCGGACATGGTTACAAGTCCTGTAGAGCAAATTACAATCATGCACCACCCAGAAGAGGAGGTTACCAACCACAACAACCCGCACCACCCCCACGTGATTACACCAGAAATCAGTATACCAGAGGCGCACCTCAACCCCTCATGCGTCAGGGAAACGGCCGCGCCACTCACTAAACAGGACCGTTAGTGAGGGCAACAATCACAGAAATTGGTCCAAAACAAAAGAAACAACACAGAACAGAAATTGTCAAGTGGGCCCATCCAGTAAAATACAATATGAAGAAATGTTGCATGATGGAACTAAAATACATCCGGACCCCAGTTCCTGCATCATGTCTATACAGGGCCAACAATATAGGGCACTGGTAGATACAGGAGCATCCATCAGCCTTATTAGGTTCTAGCTGTTCAAGAGGATCCAACACTTAGTACGATTTCAACCGTCCAAAACACACCTAGCTTCAGTCACGGGACAAAGACTAAATTCAGTTGGGACAGCATGGCTAAAATTTTCCTTAGGCGAAACAAACTTTGAACACCCATTTGTCATTACAAAGGACATGTCTAGAAATTTTATCCTAGGGAGAGATTTCTTTAACAAACACAAAGTTCGAATATACTATGACCTCCAGAAAATCAAAGTCAACAATACATACATAGATCTCCAGGACGATATCCACATGGCGTCTTTGGTAAGGCTGACAGCTCCCATAACGGTGGCTCCAATCTCCCTGGTCATAGCAAAAGGCAGAGTAAAAAATTCTGAGTACATAACACCAGGGCAATCAATTCAAGTACAGCCCCTAGCAGAAGAAAGCATTATTGATGACCCATTGTTGCAAATTACAGAGGGAATCGCTGAAGTCTCGAAGTCCAGAGATTTCCCCATCATGATATTGAATATGTCAGGAAAAACTACCACTATAAAAAGAGGCACAGTTGTAGCGCAAGTGGATACGTCAACAATAAGACAAACCAAAACCAATAGAGACCATCCACAAATAGTCTCAACCACTCCCACTGGACATAATGCACGAAATCGCAGTACAAATAACCATAGTACATGGAAAGTAAACAGTTATAAGGCTTATGCAGAAAAAGGCAGCAACATCAGTCACAGCTATGTTACACCACAGCATACCCTACCCAGATGGCAGAAACGAACCAGTCCATACATAAGAAGAGAAAGGCCACAGTATGAAAATGACTATAATTACTCATTCTTGCGCCCCAGCACACCAAGAGAAAAGATGAAGTGCTGTATATCACAGAGTAACAGAGAAACAGAAATTGTCTTGCCAGGAGGATATCCAAAGCGACAAGACAGTGATACATGCCCCATGGAGTATCAATATAACTCAAAAACAGGTGGATATGGTAAAGTCCCAAAACCAATTGAAATTTCCGAAGAAAAGGAAGAATTCTTATATGACTATACCACAGGAGGATACTATAGCAGCAAAGTTGGAAACAGAAAGAATGAAAAATTTTCGCCCAGGGAAAGAAGACAGCCCTATAGCACAAACAGAAGAAATACACAGTAACGATAGCGCAGTTAGCAGAAATAATCAGAAAAAATGGCACAACAACGACTACCACAGAAATATAATAAGAAATGAATTTACAGTAAATGCAGTGACAAATGGAAATGCACACAGTACATGGCAGAGGAGACAGTACCAAGCACAGCCCAATGAACGGCAAAGAACTACGCAAAATAAAGCCACATACCAGGAGCAGAGATTTTCACAAGATGCAAGAAAAATATCCCAAAATTATGGGAATGAAACGGAGGCATCAAGACAGACCAGAGATATCATAGCAGATCATAAATACAGAGAGAGAATAGCTCAGTTACTTGCAAACCTGAATGCCACAGAAGATAATAAGCAACGTTTGAAAACGTTTGTAGAAAAGCACCAAGATGTATTCGCACTCAATGACATGGAATTAGGCAGAACTAACACTGTCACAATGGACATTCAAACAACCACAGAGGAGCCAATACATATGAAACCCTATCATACGCCCTTGAAAAACAGAGAACTCGTGGAAAGGTCTATAAATGAAATGCTACAGGCAGGAATCATCGAAAGATCCCGTTCCCAATGGTCCTCACCCATAGTGATCGTAACAAAGAAAGACGGCTCCAGTCGCTTTTGCTGCGACTACCGTGCCCTTAACAAAATCACAAAAGTCATTTCCTACCCCCCTCCCCAGGATAGACGATCTACTTGCGACGTTAGGAAAGTCTACATACTTTACCACACTTGATGCAAGGTCAGGCTTTTGGTGCATCCCCATGACACCTGAGGCAAAACAGAAATCCACATTCTGTTCACATATGGGAAGCTTTTTTTGGAATGTTATGCCATTTGGTCTAAAAGGATCTCCAGCAACATATATGTCACTCATGGATGAAGTGTTAAAGGGTCTACATCCATTTGCCCTGGCATACATAGACGATATCCTGATACATACCGCAGGCACGATGGAAGACCACCTCTGCAAGGTTGAAACAGTGTTTGATAGACTCAGGCATCACCAAATAAAGTTAAAACTGTCGAAGTGTGAGTTTCTAAAGACAGAAACAAAATATTTAGGCTTTGTCATCAATAGACATGGCGTCAAACCTGATGAAGATAAAGTCAAAGCCATAAGAGAAATGCCTAGCCCCAAGACGGTGAGACAAACACGCTCGTTTATTGGTACAATAGGGTACTATAGGCGCCACATCATCAATTTCTCCAGAGCAGCAGAGCCTTTGATAGCCCTTACCCGCAAGTATGCACGTTTCAAATGGACAGAAGACTGCCAGAGATCCTTTGAGTATCTTAAAAATGCCCTAACCACCATCCCATTGCTTGGACATCCAGATATTTCTCAGCCCATGATACTATACGCCGATGCCTCAGATAACGCAATTGGTGCTTGTTTGGTCCAACCTGTACTAGAAGATGAAACACCCATCCTACCAAACATTCCAAATGAGAAACCCATTGCATTCCTATCCCACGCATTGTCAAAGTCACAAAAACGGTGGACCACCACTGAGAAAGAAGCATATGCTATTCACTATGCAGTACAAAAGTTTGACTTTTACGTCAGAGGAACTAAACTCATTATAAGAACTGATCATCAACCTTTGGTTAACTGGCTCACCAAAACACAAGAACAGCCAAAGAAGTTACAGACATGGGCAATGAATTTACAGTCCTACGACACCACTATCGAACATATCCCAGGCGAAATGAACACCTGTGCAGACATCTTATCCAGGATTAAATATGATGATGAAACTGAAGTGAAAACAAATAGAGTCAAAAATGATGGCACATCCTCAGAGATTGACGATAATGCTAAAGAAATTAATGAAATTACTTCATCAAGTCGAAGAAGTACCTCAGATTCTGCCACTCAAGTAGAAGAAGAAAGCCAAGATATGTTTGACATGAGAGTAGAACAAGCGAAAGATGCAGAAATTGTCAAGCTGCTCACATACGTGAAAGAAAACCCAACAAAAAGTAAAGATTTTACAGTACACCCAACGGATGGAACTCTATACTATATTGATCAGAAACAAGAAGGGACACTAAGAAAAGTCATTCCAGCACATCTAGTCCCAGAAGTATTGCTACAGTTTCATGATAACAACGGGCACATGGGAAGAGACAAAACAATTGATGTCATAAAGAAAAGGTATTATTGGCAAACTTTCTACAAGGACATTACAGAATATGTAGCCACCTGTAGAACATGTAAATTGAGAAACATGAAGCCACATTTAATTCCCCTTCAAGAAATGCAACCTTCCCATTACCCCATGCAAACAGTGAGCATTGACTTATCAGGTCCTTACCCACTCACCCAATCAGGCAACAAATACCTCCTGCACATAGTTGACCAATACTCTGTTTGGCCAGAAAGTTACCCACTCAGTGATGCCACATCGCAGTCCATCACGCAAATTTTTTTTACAAGAATTCATTCCCAGGCATGGCTGTCCAAAACGAATCATTTCAGACAACGGTAAACAGTTTATAGGTAACCCATTTAAAGCCACCTTACACCAGCTGAATATTGAGCATACTACAACCACTTATTATTGCCCAAATGCAAATGGCAGAAATGAACGCATGCACGCCACCCTACATGATATTATTAGCAAATATATCAAGGGGAACCACCAATACTGGGACCTATACATTAACCAAGCTCTTGAAGCCATCCGAGTAAACGTGAACGATACCACAGGAATGTCACCCTTTCTCATGCTATACGGAAGAGAACCAACTTTCCGTTAGACAACCTACTTCGCCCACAAAGAAAATACATGGGAGAAGACCCCATCGAAATAATCCTTCAAGAAAAGTATAAAGCTCACCAGATTGCACAACGAAATACGCAGAAGGCATTTCACAAGAAACAGAAACAACATGATAAATCAGCCAAGCTACCAACGTACAAAATAGGAGAGACAGAGTATACTACAAGAAACATGTACGCAGTTCAAAATTCGATGACCGATGGTTAGATGGCTACAAAATCATGAAACAAACTACGCCTGTAAACTTCATTATTTGGAATGAAGAGAAACAACACCAAACAAAAGCTCACGTAAAACAAATAAAAATCGATAATCACCGGCCCATTCCGCCTCTGACGACAAATACAAGACCAGTCAGAAAAGCCACCCTAAATTATAATCCATCCAGCACAGATTCGTCTGACATATCAGAGTCAGAGACGACAGACTCTGAATTTTACCAAGACGACCACATACCCAGACCACCCACAGATGAAATACATCGAGCAAGACAACAACGAGACTCGTCCGAAAGCGAAGAAGATATCCCACCACTTGAATTACGTAATAGACTACAAGACAGAGACCTGCGCATTAGAAATGAAGAAATCATGCCACAGACGTCACACGATGACAACACGAAAACACCTTATATCCACACTCAAACTTACTCCCACAGTGATAAATCGTCAGCTGATACCTATCACACCCCCAGTTCAGGCAGTTCTAGTTTTAACACTAGTGAAAACCAAACACTGCTATACCACAAGAACAAGATTGCTCGTTCAAAACAATCAGATCCTGAAGAAACTATACCCAAGCAGATTGTTGAACCATATACCAGCGATCTTTATGGAGACGAAACAGAACAAGACAGCATAGTTTTGTCAGACCCCAACGAACATAATGACAGAAAAATGGTAGAATTATACCAACAAGAAACAGACATTGATACAGCTAGTTCCATTGAAACCAGTGATGCGGATAGTACATTATTTGTACCAGTCAGCTCCAGCGTCAAACGCGCCTATAAAACAGAATCTGATGACTCAATCCCTAGCAACAAAATTCCGCGTATACAGCACAACTATATCAGACGAAAGATTCTGAAGAAACGCAATCATGTTCCAAAACCAAGCCGAGAAGTGTTAGCCTCATCTCAACTAGTCAAAAACAACAGTGTGCAAATTACTGTGCCCATTGTAACCAGTGCTAACGTTCAGCACAACCAGGTCAGAAGAAAAATCAAGGCGAAACATATACCTGCCTCAAAACCAACAGATGTTCCAGCCATACAAACCCTCACCACAGTAAAACCATCACCGCATTCGTCAATGTCCTCAATGTCCCAACAATCAGCAAATGCAGTGTCGTCGCCTATCACACCCGTCACCACTGCTACTCAGTATGATGCTCGCCTAAGCAGTCGGGACATTGCAAGGTTAGAGATGGTGAAGGAACTAGCGAAGCTGTTCTGAAAAACACGCCCAAGTGTTTTATATGTTCGCAAATCCGAACACGGTCTACGCATATGTGAATAAACCTTTTTAACAATGTACTAACTCTCCCCATGTACTCTATTTTCAGTTTTAGACAGTTCAAATGACTTGCTTACAGACTAAGATGTCAAAGCCTCACTGAGAAAGTTATTTTTTCCAGCCTTAGAATACGGATGAACAGAAAGAAATCAAGACCAGCACACGGAGGATTTTCTTTAGATAGCATAATTATGAAATAAAAACGTTAAAACGATTGATAACACACGGTGTTACGAGTTTACAGACACCCTTATTTAGTTACATACATTCTCTTAATATTTAGAATGCTACACAACTTTACCTATAACACATGTGTCACACTATTCTGTTGTAACATTCATCTCCACTTTTGTAACTGATCATATTCCACGCTCCATTCACCAGCATGATCTCTGATACTCCAACAATTTTTGTTGATACTGCCTATCACAAATACCCCAATGACATTTGCGCATGCTGAATTTCTGCAAATGAAGAATCCCTTTACAGCATTTGTATATGCTGAACCCACATTGAACACCCCATTACCGCATGATAACCACTAATGACACATGAGATGAAGAAGCAACTGGTTATGTATGATGAAAATGCCATTTTATATTAAGGTGAAACTTTATGTTGTCACAACTGAGATTTTGTTGAAATGTTTATGCACAAAATCCCCCACATTAACATTGGAGGAATAATCTTAGTCTTTCGTGGATACGAGATAAGACAAGGATATAATAGAATATTTGATGAATACCATGGAACAAATCAGAGCAGATGATTGTTGCACATATGAGGACCATATTTGAAGTCATTATTGAAGGATTATCAGTAGACAAGAGACATAAATAAATTATGATAATCCCATGGAACCACAGGTACTAAGGACACAAAATGGAGATTATATAATGGAGAAAAAAAAATAATGACTGAATAATTGCTACGCCCAGAGGTAAAGGAAATAGAGATGCATCCGCATTTTGGAGAAGATATTTTTTTTTTGATTTTTGCTTATTGCCTTTGTAATATGAACATTGTTGTATAACAAATGACTATTCCTTATCACGAATTACAGAATGTTGTAAGATAGTTGGAATAAATTGACAATGTACTATACTCATAATATACCCAGAATTACAGGAGAGAAAAAAATAAATGATTGATGAAAGTGGACACACTGAGATTTGCTCACCCCGAGGATATTGGATTAAAAAAAAAAATAATAATGTTATCCCAAGGACAGACATGTCACAGATATATCATGGAGATTGGAAATGCAGCAAACTTGGTCAAGGACACCATGAAATAGACCCCCGCCCCACACTTAAGATAACTGACGGATGAGATTTTTGAATTATAAGTACCATAAGTCACCCATCTGGCTGTAGTCAGCGGATGTTACAGGCACCACATAACTCTGACTAACCCTCGACCAGCGAAGGCAGAGTTGGTGTCGAAATTTTGCACATATGTAAAAAGTCATGTTTTGGTAAAGTCTAGACATTTATGTTAATAGTTCTATAAATGATTAGTTGATATATTGATGATAAATATTCGCAAATATAGTACATGGGCAATTAATAAGGATATATTTCCAGTACAGAATAAGAGGAATAGGAAGGATCCACATTTTAAATATTGGAGCACCATGAGCGAGGAATTGGACTTATAAAGAAAATGGAAATGGTACACTGTATGCAAGGATAACCAGAAATAATATGGATAAATAGTAGTCAGAGTGCCAGGAACTTTGTCTTACGAGAATATTGTAGATTCCTCACGATCAATTGATTATTTTCTTCCTTTCTATGTCACAATTTTTTTGAGTGATGACCCCAAAATTTTTTTTTTTTCATCTCATATTGTCAAAAGTTCTTACATCTCAGTTGATAGTTCCAAAAAAAATTGTTTGATGTGTTTTGCATAAAGGTATTGCTAGATAAGGTACATAGGGAGTTACTAAGGATGAATTCTCAAGATAACAGGAGGACTAGAATAGATACAATGATATTGGAACACCATAAATGATACATTGGTGTTATGAAAAAAAAAAAAAAGGAGACAAATATAAATTGTATACAAGGATGCCTCGAGAGTGACAACATGGATACATATTGTCAAGAGTATAAGCAGTTGTCTTAAAAGAGAAAATAAAGTAATACGGAACCCAATGTAGAAAATTCATGATGATTTGGAAACTATATTTTTCTTTTCCCTTATATTTCATAATATGATAGTAACACATTCGTCTGTTGGTTGCTGAATAATTTGATGTTTGAAAATTGATGTATGGGAAGTCAAAGAAGATCTTTGAAGAATAAATATATATAAAATAATATTTCTAGGGAAGAGTTCAAAAAAAAAAAAAAAAAAATACTGTATTGACAGAAAAGAAGGAATGATTAGAAATAACTGACTAATGGACAGGATCACCACCAGACGCACGGATATTGGAGACAAACATCACATATTTTGAAGAAGAAAAAAAAAAATGTAATATAGAACATTTTCTACAGTGACGGACTTAGAACGAATTTATACACTTACCATTTAGAAAATGTCTATAACAAGGAAACATTCAGATAGATAAATAAGGATAAGCCATGAGGTTTTAATGCTTTTATTGTGAAAAATGATTACTTATAAAAATGATGCTGGTTGTATTATCGTCTGATAAATATGCATATTATGTTTAGAGATGTTTTCTACATGTAATAATGAGCAAGTGGCTCATTCACTGGAAAAAAAAGAAGATGATGATGATGAGTACCCATGAAAACATTGGCTATTCTATGAAAGTGGATTACCATTACCATAGGAATTAGAGATTTTGGACATTTCTTGGAATACTGCAGAGTACTTGGGAAATAGAATAAATAAGTACGCCAGGAAAAAAAGATTTTTTTTAGTACTTGCAGGCTTTTAATATGGAGCAAATAACAGTACAGAAAAGAGATAACACCCCTACCACATCCAAGAGAATGTAATCAACTATATTTTTGAATGAAATGTAATAGATTATGATAATCCAGCCAAGTTCTGCAAATAAGGTAGTTTATTGTTCATTCCCCAGTGTTGCCACTCGTCACAATTTTTTTTTAGTGATGACCTTATGAGTGTTTTGCAGATTTTGTTGGGCAGTGTTGCCAATTTGTAAATTTGGTGAAAAATATTATAATGTGATGAATAAGTTACACTTTTTGAAGTTGATGTCCACTACTAGTTTTTTTTTACATAGCAGACGACCTCATATAGACATAGGACCCCAGTATAGGAATTAGATTAAATTTTTTGGAAATATTTTTGGACTTAGAAAAATTTTTGAACTTTAAATTTTTCTGAAAAATTTTTTGAACTTAGAAATTTTTGGGGATGGATTTTTGTTATTGATAGTACTCAAATGTCTCCCTACGGGATACATTTGCGGAGCCCCGGGATCTATATGTGGCCGTGTACATAGTTGTTCCTTTGGAAACAGACTATATTCTTACAAGACAGAGGAAGCACAGACCACCCTATAATTTTATATTTTATGAGAAACAGAAAATAATAAATAGTGTCACATATTTAGGACAAAGAGTCGCTTCCACACGCCATTTCTAATAATTGGGTGATTTCCCCTGACCAATCGGATAGCTCAGATTTACCCCGGGGAAAGTGGAACAGGACGCCATTTTGGCAGTAGAATGAAAGAGCGCAACTCAAGAGGTCGTATCTGATCTAGCTCTACCTATTTCTTAGTTTTGAGGAAATAAAACTACAACATTTGTTATAAAATGTGTAATTCAGGACATTGAGTGTTATATATTTTCTCACTGGCGTAAGTAGTGACGATAGTTAAACATGTATTCTGAATAGAGCTCCCAACCCTAGTCGCAGCAGAACTAGGCTCGAGGATTTGAGTCAATTTGAAAAAACAATGTCTTACACCTCAAATCAGGTAGAGTAGACTATTCTTGTGTTGGAAAGCATTTAACTCCAGGAATGCTTATGACAATAAAGAAATCAAGGACAAATCTGAGGAGATGGGTAAATGTAGTCGAACCTAAAATAAGACTGTAACTTAAAGGAAGGAACACGGAGGAATGAGAAGGTTCGCCATATTTGACAACTGAGTAGGCCTACGAGACAAAGATGCAAAAAGGGATTTTTGCATCGATGAAAGCATCTGATGAGATGATAAAACTTTATTATGCTTATTATTGTAAAAATGTTCTAAATTCCAGACTTTGTTGAAATTTTAAGTTTCATGCTGAATGATATTAAAAGTTTTGCATGAAATCGAACGCTGTTGAGAAGGTGAATTACTACAGTTTTGAGATCTAGATAAGAAATCTGTCTATTTCAATTAAATTCGCTACATCAACACCTAAGAGAAGAAAATCGAACCTGGTAACACAAATTTAAGAGAGAAATCTAAATCTCTGGTGATTAGGCCAGTTAAACATCTGCTCTCTGTAAAGTAAATTGAAAATACTGCATATACCGGCACTGCCACATGAAGGTAATATGGTGCCGTTCCAGTCCTAAGGAACACATGCCCCGGTTACACAGGAAATGTCTTCCTTGATCAGAGAAAAAAATCTGACCAAGTAAAACTGAGACATACTGCAAAGGATACTAGAAGATATTATATATATTTTTTTTTAAATCCCATAGAAGATACTGCCGTTGGGACAGGCACGGATTTAGGCATAAGCTAAACAAAGAGGCCTAACTAACAGTGACGTGGCGAAAAAAAAATAGATTTTCTCGATTAAATGGAGCAACCCTTCCGCCCACTTCTAAAGATCTAAATGGTTTGGTTTAAAGGATCATCTTCATTGCATACGCATAACTTCATCAGTGCTCCGATCTCCTTCCTTAGATCACACAATGAGGATCTCAGCACTGTGCACGAACTCCGTAGTACCGGCGAGGATACCAACGTGTGTATACAGCAATAACACATTCTATAAATATTTTTGTAGAGGGTAAGTTTCCTAATTTTTAAATGTTGACAGGGCAGCGGCCATATGGCTGTGACATGAAAAATTGAGGCAACCCTGATCGATCACTTTATTCTCATCGGGGCCATTCACTATTTGGGTTCAAGCAACTATCGAACGTGGATGTCCCTCGCTGGCTAATTAAGCATGCACAATTAAACACGTGGAAGCCAGGTCTCTCTATTGCTAACTGTCCGATTCTTAGTTTAGCCACGCCTCCTGTCTTTCTTTCAAGCACTAATAATCCAACTACCTGTATTCATAATTGTCTTCTCTTTAAAAAAAAAGGACGTTTACCTGCTGTCAGATTACGCAATCACGTCAGCGCTTGATCCCTGAAACACGGGGAGGGCGAGGCTACGGTTTTGTAGTTTCTAGAGAGAGAACGGTTCGTCAAGGGGCGTTAACCACTCACCGACTGCAAGCCCTTTGATCGTGTTCCACGAGACGCAAATTTGCTCACCTAGGGAAACGAACCTAAAAGCTCGCTCGCTAGGGAAACGAATCTACGGTAGGCTTTGGTGTGATTTTTGACTTTGATTCAAGAATTGAATGAAGAATCTACGAGAGGTGTGAATTTCCTCATAGGGCAGGGAAAAATCAGCCATTGCATATATATATATAGTCATGCTCATCAAACTCAGTTGTCAGTTTGCTATCAGGATTTCTTGAATGGTCTAGCGCGCATTTTTGGAGTCTTATTTATCTGGATTTCCTATAGAAATACGTGGAGATTTATTTCAGTTTTCTTGTGTTGCGGCTGGTCATACCTTGCGTCCTAGAGTTTCTTATGGTCTTACTGACTTTGGTTCTTACACCATCCAGCAATTATTGTGGTTAAATCTTCGTGTTGTGACCCCTATGTGGTCCACCTCTCCATCCATGAGAGTAGTAAAACCAAGAACTTTAACAATAAGCCATTTTAAAGTATAACTGGAGAAGAACAATTGCCAGAAGCCATTCCATAAATATTACTGATCTGCTGTGGTAGAATTTATATCACTATTTTTTACACATAACAGTAAACGTTTTCCTACTGGATTACCCCCCTAAAGAAAACTCACTGGTCATACTCTGCCATCACTTCATTGAACAGCCGAGGAGTATCATTTTCCTAAAGTTCTTTTTTCATCACGCCATAGAGTGTCTTAGCTACCAGCGGCGAGACCCCACCGGACCAATATATCTTTATATATATATATATATATATATATATATATATATATATATATATATATATATATATATATATATATATATATATATATATATATATATATATATATATATATTCAATTCTGAGGACAGTGCCACCCCATAGAACCCTTACTCCAAACACTAACTGCAGAGAAAAGAGGAATATCCTGGAACAAAAAAAGTAACGCCTCGATTTCAGCGACTACGGAAAAATAGCCGACAGCAAACCCCGTCAGTCTGGGGCTGAAATAGACAAAGCAAAAGACTCCGATTGTTTTAGTACGTACTAGAGTTTTTTTTTTATTCCATGGAATGCCTGCTTCAACGATTGGTAAGTGCAGATGAAAGTGGCCACTGTAAGCGTGCACTGAATGAACGAAATTAGATAACCTTAATTTTCTTTTTTCTTGCTAACATCAGTATACTTAATTTCTTTTTCCTGTTTTTTTTTTCTTTCCCTCCATAATCTGTTTAGTCACGGGATAGATTAAAAATTAAGAACCTGTTCCTATACCCCTTACTGCTTATTGCATATACCATCGTTAAAAATTGATCTCTTTGGGTTAATAACCTCTGATAGTAATTTTCTTTGGGTTGTTTTCCTTTACATGAGGGGAGGGCCTGTTGAGATACTATTTTTTTACCACCTTGTCTGTAACTATGCTTTATAAATGTAACATGATTGAGGTCGTGCTTTTTGTTTAGTGATAATAAACATAATAGACCTTTACTTACCGTGTTGGTCAACCCCATTGTACCATTATATGTTATACGTAGTTTGTATTCACGTTTGTGCATTTGTGTCACCAAATTGGTGTGTGTACATGAGTGTAGGGTAACTTGTAAAAATTGTTTAGCAAGGAGAGTACGTGCGTCTGCAGTTAAATTAATGTCGTAAGATAGGCTGGATTAGAGCAACTACTCGATTCAGAGACTGTCCTTCCTCTTACCCTATCACCCTCGTGAAACAGCAACCTATTTCTTACCCCTTATTCTCACAGAGTTATCACTATCAGCTCTGCTCGGACGGGACCATAAATTTCTCAGACTTATCTCATCAAAATTACGACAATGGCCTACTATTTACAATGTCTAACTATCGAGGAATTTTTAACGTGTGCAGCTTGCACACGGGATCTCCTGTTTTTTCGCATTTATTCGAGAAGGCTAGGCATCCAATCTCACTACCCAGGAGATCAGATGGGAGTATGACATCATTAGGACCCACCGGTTCTAAAAAAAAAAAAAAAAAATTCCATCAATTATATTCCTGTGACAACGCCATTCTTGTCATTCTCTTCTATGTGCCACGGCCTAACATTTTAACCGCCATTGTTAGTCATGATCTTCTTCTTCTTCTTCTTCGTTCATCCTGAAAAGGACGTTGGTTGCGTTGTGTCCGTTTACAGCGAAGCTGCAATATTTGCGCCTTTCGTCCGATACATCTGACTTCAGCACGGCATTTTTGGGACCGGGTTAGCCTTCCCTCTTCGATACCTACTCACTCAGCCAGACTGCAGTGATGCAGCCTGTTTCCAGGACCACCACTTGGAGGTGGAGTAGGGTATTGGTCAGCTTTGGTTCGCTGACCCTGATGCAAGCAATCTAGCTATGGGTCGCTAACTGCATTCCTCACTGTTGACGCGTCTTAAGTCCCTGTCAGGATAAAAGAATAGAACATTAGTAATGTCCGCTGACAGAACAGTAGTCAATCCAAGAGAGGTACGCTAAACTGCCCGGATGTTAACCGCGCAAGGCCTGGCCTTTGAACATTCTTCTGTGATTTTCCATTGTAAGATGCCGAGAGAGAAGAAGTCACTGAACCAGAGTAGAAATCTAAAAATGTCTGGGTGTTCGGTGGAATTAAATTTTGTTCCACATTAGTGCTTTATGTTGCCAGATTCACTAAGTCTGTGGCTGAAAGGGTTGTAAGCAACCATTAATTGCAACGCCTGACAAACGACTCTGAATTAAATTTTCTTGTGACAGGGGCTAGGGTAGATGAGGCAAACTTGAAGAAGTGCAACCCTTTCAGCCACAGACTGTGCCCATCTTGTTTCCTGTCCCTCTACTGTCGTGATGAGATTTCCGTGCTTATCTCTTACTAATGTAATATTGTTTGCACCTCGTTTTCCGCTGATGATTTTAGTTATTTTGTATACTGTGCTTTGTTCATTTCTCAGTGCTGCCTCTTCTGCCTGTCTTGCAAGGTCATCCAGAAATGTCCTTTTGTTAGCACGGGTTTGACGTTTAACTTCCTTGTCCAGCTGACTGTACTGTTCACTATATATTGCCTTTAACCTGGGAGACTTAGCTTCTGTTTTCTTTCTTTTCATTTCCTTTCTCTTCGCTATGGTATTTAGCGTATCTGGTGTTATCCAGTCTTGGCTCTTTCTTTCCTGGAATCCCAAGCATGACTTGCTGCTTTCCTTGTACATTGTTGAGATGGTGTTGAATCTCTGGTCAACATCATCGGTCTCTGTTCTTTCCTGGCTTTTGATAATCTCATATCTTCTCTTTACGTCGACCACGAAAGCTTTTCTGGTGAGGGGATCCTTCAGTTTCGTGATGTTGTATCGTTTCTGTTTGACTGCAACTGGTCCAGCAGCTCTGAGTTTCACTTTCAGTCTCGCTACTACTAGGTGATGATCACTTCCCACATCTGCGCCTCTTCTTACTTTCACGTCTTGTAGTGCATGTCTCCATCTGCCATTGATCCTTATGTGATCTATCTGGTTTCTGTCTCGTCCGTTTGGTGATTCCCATGTAACTTGTGCACTTCCTTGTGTGGAAAAAGTGTTCCTCCAATGACCAGGTTGTTAATACTGCAGAAGCTTATTAATTTGTCCCCATTCTCATTTGCAGTTCCACTGCCGCATTTACCCATTACCCTTTCGTTATAATTATTGTGTGCTCCCACTTTCGCATTTAGGTCTCCCATTACTACAATGAGATCATACCTGGGTGTAGTTTCCATTTCTTTTTGTACCTGTTGATAGAACTCGTCCTTGATCTCTTCATCGCTGTCGTTTGTTGGTGCACAGCATTGTATAATTGTGGTGTTGGTGAACCTCCCTCTCAGTCTTGCTCTTATCAGTCTGTTGTTGATGGGTTTCCATTCCAGTAAAGACCTTTCCATTCCTTTCTTCAGGATAATGGCTATACCTTCGTTGTGCTGACCATCCTCTCTGCCAGAATAAAGTACTGTTTCCCCTGTAGCTGTTTTTATTTTCCCCTTACCTGTCCATCCACTCTCGCTTATTCCCAGGATATGTATCTTGTAGTTCCTCATCTCTGCTGTGATTTGTCTCAGCTTTCCTGCCTCATTCATAGTTCTGACGTTCCAAAAATTAATTCTGGTTTCGTGTTTTGCGGTCGGGGCATCCGATTTCATGCCAGTGGCTTCCTTTCGGCTTTCACCACTGTCAGTCATACAAGCCTGAAACTCCGGATGTCCGTCCCGCAGCAATGTTTTTCCATTTATTGTTGTTTCCATAACATGTGCGATTTTTTACATAGACAGGGGTGTCGGCCCTGTGCTAAAACCCCCAACCTGGAGGACCAGAGTACTAGCTTTTGTCTGACCCCTACCCACGCAGACCAGTCCAGCTTGGTTGAACCTACCAGGAGTAAATCTCCCACTGGCTTAGCTCTGGGGATTGTCAGGGTACACAAGCTGCCATACCGCTACAAGGTATAGGTAGCATTGATGGCAGCATATATATATATATATATATATATATATATATATATATATCTATATATAGATATCTATATATATATATATATATATATATATATATATATATATATATATATATATATATATATATATATATATATATATATAAATTTACTTCTTAGTTTACCACTTGTTTAAATCTTTTGTGCTGTGAGTGTTTAAGTGTATCATTGTTTTTTTCCGGCTAAACCAGGAGTGGGGGGCTCTTGTATTTTTCGGGATCCCAGAGTGAAGCTATCGCTGGAGAGCAGAATGCTTACTGAAACCTTCTTTCTCAGTGAGGATTCACCTTCTCTCATTCACTCTTGGTGTCCTAAGTAGGCCTTCAAACTTACGAGCCATTATCATAGGAGGCCCAGGGGATTTAATCTCACATTCATCTTTGTCACTGGACAAAACCCAAATCACCTTGCGACAAGCACCATGAATTTGTATGTGATGAAAAGATGCAGACAGTTTTGTTTTAACAGAGATTTATGAATGGTCAGAGCTATACGAGGCAGACATCTTTTTTCAAAAGAGATGTGTGAATATTCAGGGCGGCGAGAGGTAAACATTTTTGTTTTAACATTGATGTATGAATGAACAGAACTGAAAGCATCAGTGGCGCACTTAGGGAGGTGCGGTCCTTCCCGGGTGACAGCAGGTCGGGAGGTGCCATCGAAAACTGGTATGACAGCACCCCCTTAGAGGTTGAACGGGAAATTTTTCACCATGAAATAAAAAAAAAAAAAAGCAATCATCTGACATTGTCTGAAGCCAAGGACCTAGAACAACCAAGAAAGACGTTAACGAAAATCAGAACACTAGCCATGCCCCTACTTTTCTAAACTTAGCCTCAGATCCAACAAGCCACAGGCGGCATGAAACACTCACGATAGACAGACTGTAAACAGAAACAAACTGTTGAACAATACCATTACGCCGAAAGGTTCCCAATTTCTATATCATTTAAACAAAGCGATCTAATTGCCCACGTGATGACATATACACACATATATCTCTGTCACAGCACTTAATTACTTTTCCCGCCTGTTTACTCACGTTTTACCTCGCGGGATTTGGCTATTAGGAATAGGATACAGTATTGAACTCTTTTACGCATGATATTCTTTCGTTCTGTAGCTATGGCGCATTAACCTACACATTTAATTGTGTTGCTTTCAACAATATAGACAAAGTTGGACGGACAGACAATGATGTCAAGAACAACAACAACAAAAAGAAAGAATACAAAAAGCAAGAGGAACTTTCAATGCACTGGGAAACATATGTAGATCAAGAGAAATGAAGTCCAACATTAAAATGTGAATCGTCAGCTCAAATGTCAAGTCTGTCCTATTGTTTGGCTGTGAAACAACAAAAACGACAACCAAAAAGCTACAGACTTTCATTAATGAGTGCTTGCGTACAATAGGATTAAAACTGTATGACAAGGTTACCAATGTGGAACTGATGACAAGAACCAGATAAGTGCCAGTGGAACAACAGATGAGAAGAAGACGACGGCGATGGATAGGACACACACTGAGGAAACATGTGGACCGCATTACAAAGCAGTCCTTGTTCTGGAACCTCCAGGGTATGAGAGGCAGAGGTAGACCAAGAACACACGAAGAAGAGACCTGGAGACATAAGTGAACATGATGAGAAAAATGTGGAAAGAGCTTGAGCTGATGGGACGTGACAGGAGGACTTGACATGTGTTTGTTAAGGTCATGTGCTCCTTAGACAGCTAACGGGTATTGATTGATTGATTTCACACAGTGCTACTTTTTTAAGTTGACGAGGAAATGTATCACGTTCAATTTATACAGTGCGTTAAATTAGGATATACAGTATGTATAATTTTAGAGAGTACACTCAACTGACGCCATCTGTGTATGGTTGTCATACCTCGTCTATGACTGTAACTAAGTGACGTTATACGAAAACAAGGGGGGAGACAAACAATTAAAGCAAATACTGGCAACATGTAGGAAAGAAGGGGCAGATTTTGAAAACTTCAGAGACAGGGTGACTGAGAAGTCCCTTCCTTTTTTCATTTTTTTTATTAAACTATCATTTTTTTCATTCCTATCCAACTAATTTATATGAACCATAAAATTCTTTGTCACATTAACATCACAAGTCAACGTGAGATCCGGTTTCTCCAACACATAGTTTCCTAGCAGACAGCAATTGTATCCATCACTTTAGACATCAGTTTATTGACCATTTATGACTGAATTTTGGTTCTGGGAATAAAACATTCAACAAAATACAATACTCAATAAATGGCAGTTATTGCTCATCGTTTTATCATTTGTTTCATGTATAGCCAGTGGATACAAGTTACACGTTGTTTTTACATAAAATGACATATCACATTAACAATACGACTCAACGTGAGATCTGGCTTCATGATTTCATCGCGGGCAGCATTATTTTATTTTATTTTTGCTGTCTCCAGTAACTTCAGTTTACTGGTCATCTAAGATATTATTTTGTTTCTGGAAAAAAATAATAAATACGAGAGGCGTTCAGAAAGTAATGCATCGTTTTTCTAAGCTAATAATGAAGATAGAAGCATGAAATTTTGCACACTTCAAATATGGCATGTGCCAATTGTGTGCACCAAATTGCACCACAACCGGCCAAATAATACGGCTGCGCTAAACCGTTGAAATGGAGCGTGTTAGGCACTTACGTTATAAGCAGCGAATTGTGATAGAATTTCTCGTTGCAGAGAAGGAAACTGTTGTGAACATTCACAAGCGTCTATGTGATGTGTATGGAAGTTTTGCAGTCGACAGGAGTACAGTCAGTCGCTGGGTTCAGAGAATCAAAGAATCAGGATGTGGAGATACGGAGCTGCTTGATCGGCCGCGCTGTGGACGTCCTGCCACAGCCACCAACGCAGAAATGTTGAAATGCGCTGAGGGCATTATTCTTACTGATAGGCGAATCACTACTCAACAATTTGCCTTACAGCTGTCAGTCAGCATTGGTAGTGCAAATGCAGTTATAAAAACTCTCGGATTTTCTAAGGTTTGCGCAAGATGGGTTCCTCGAAGTCTCACAAATGACCACCGATTGCAAAGGAAAGCAATTTCTTCTGAATTGTTGGAGCGTTTCAATGCTGATGGAGAGAACGTTTTGGCTAAGATCGTTACAGGTGACGAAACTTGGGCACATCATTTTGAACCTGAGACAAAAAGACAGTCAATGGAATGGCATCATCCGCAATCACCACGAAGAAAGAAATTCAAGACAATTCCTTCAGCTGGAAAGGTCATGATCACTGTCTTTTGGGACATTGAAGGTGTGATTCTTGTGGACGTTATGCCAAGAGGAGAGACAATCAATTCGCAAGCTTACATTAAGACATTGAAAAAACTCAATCAACGTTTTCTCAGAGTTCGGCCGCACAAGAATCCAACAGACCTGCTTCTCCTTCACGACAATGCGCGACCTCACACAAGTCTGGCAACACGGGAAGCAATCACCAAATTGGGTTGGACTGTACTACCCCATCCACCCTATAGTCCCGATTTGGCACCCTCTGATTTTCATCTATTTGGTCCACTTAAAGATGCACTCCGTGGGACAAGGTTTGAAGATGATGAAGGAGTGATTCATGCAGCGAAGAAATGGCTACATGATCAAAACAAAATCTGGTACGGGCTAGGAATACATGCACTTGTTTCGCGCTGGCATAAAGCCGTACAAGTTGATGGGGATTATGTTGAATAATACAGATGTTTACATGACATATCCATGTATATCGTGTATAAATTTCATGCTTTTTGAATAAACAGCTCCTGAGAAAAACGATGTGGTGCATTACTTTCTGAACGCCCCTCGTACAGTGTATTTGTTTAACGCCAGATACTGTTCATTGTTTTTACATTTCTTTCATGTATATATCTAGTGGATACGAACGGGAATACAGAAATTTAAAAATAGAAAGTGACTTTTTCAATCATCCTGTGTGCATGCGCGTGTGGTGTGTGTATATATATATGTGTGTGTGTATATATGTGTGTGTGTATGTGTGTGTGTGTGTGTGTGTGTATATATATATATATATATATATATATATATATATATATATATATATATATATATATATATATATATATATATATATATATATATATATATATATATATATATATATATATATATATATATATATATACACACACAGTCATGCGCCGCTTAACATCCACGATACGTTCTGTGAAATAGGACGTTATGCGATTTGGACGTTGTGCGAACACCATACTTTATACTGAGAGTGACGATGTCTGAGAGTGATGACGTCTGAGAGTGACGACGTCTGAGAGTGACGACGTCTGAGAGTGACGACGTCTGAGTGATGACGTCTGAGAGTGGCGATGTCTGAGAGTGGCGACGTCTGAGAGTGACGGCGTCTGAGAGTGACGACGTCTGAGAGTGACGACGTCTGAGAGTGGCGACGTCTGAGACAGAACGCATCAGAAGAAGAAGAAATACACACATATAAAAATAAACAGAGAGTAAGATAGAATAGAGAGCGAGAGAGAGGGAGACGAGACACACACAGAGAGAGAGAGAGTGAGAGAGAGAGAGAGAGAGAGAGAGAGAGAGAGAGAGAGAGAGAGAGAGAGAGAGAGAGAGAGAGAGAGAGAGAGAGAGAGAGAGAGAGAGAGAGAGAGAGAGAACTAAACAATAAGCTGAATATTGCGACTTATCACATCATCACTTGTAACCTTCCAGATTTAGATCTTTAAGAAATTGCAAACCAAAATGCAATGAAAAAAAAATTGTCTGGCGTACTGCTTAAACGTCTGGGTGAATTCGTTTCCTTTACCGGCAATGAGATTCATGGTCAAACACTGCTAATCCAGAACAGGTTTTACGCTTATAAAAGCAACATAAAAATTTTTAAAAAAAGTTGGAGTTAGTTTTACAGATGAACGATACACAAGAAACACGGGGAATGCCAGACTGCCATTCGGTAGCCACATTTGCAAGCAGGAAAATAAAAATAAATGAGAAATATAGAAAGGTTCTGAAAAGATAACAAAGGACAAGCGTGGGTTAAAAAAAATATTAATTAATTTATTAAGAAAAATGGTAAAGAGGAAATAAATACCAACGGGAATAAACCAAATACAATAACAAAACAAGGAATATCTTACTTACTTACTTAGTCGTTCCCCTTCTACCGTGAGGTGTAGAGGTTTGGAAGAGAGAGCGCCAGTACAAGGAATATCAAATGATTTAAATGAATGAAAAGAATGGCCTGGGGAACAATGTACGTCCTGCCATGAACCAATGTCGTCTCAAAATATAATTATCATAATAAGGAGTAAGATTATTATTATTATCAACATACATGCGTACAGCAACAGAGCACTCAGATGCGTAGAAACAGCAAGCATTCAACATCATTATCATTCTTACAATTGAGCTCCCACTGAAGCACATGTCATTAACAGAAACATGCCACGCCTTCCTGTCCTGTGCGATCCGTTCAATGTGTTTACATGTCCTCGCTATCTCTTTGATATCTGTCGCCAGTTTTCTTCTCCGTATGTTTTTGGTTTCCCTCTATATCTTTGATCTTTTACCATGGGGATTCCAGAACACGGGCTGCCCTGTAATTGCATCAACTGGTTTTATCGATGTTTGACATATCCAACATTTGCGTCCTCTCACCTCCTATGTCACAGGTGTTTGTCAGGTTGTTTCCATCAGTTCAACATTAGCGATCCAGTTCAACTCTTACAGTATGCGCAAGCACCCATTTATAAAACTAATTTATGAAAGTATTCAGCAAGGCTTAACTCAATACATATTCCGTATTCGATAGCTTACTTACTTAGTCGTTCCCCTTCTACCGTGAGGTGTAGAGATTTGGAAGAGAGAGCGCCAGACTATCCTATCGGCTGTCTTCCTCCTGGCCTGGTTCCATTCTAGTCCTCGGTCCTTCAAAGATTGTCTGATGTTGTCCTACCAGCGGACTCTGGGTCGTCCTGGGGTCTGGATTCCTGGCTTTTTGTTTCCCATGCTTGTCGTGGTAGCCGATCTTCTCCCATTCTACAGACGTGGCCAAACCATCTTAGCTGGGACTGTTCTACTTGGGTCTGCAGGGGGTGGGATTTTAGGCCTTGACGTATCGTCTGGTTGCGGACCATGTCTCTTCTTGCTACTTCAACCACCTTCATCAGATACCTCATTTCTGAGGTTTGGATCTGGCTTTTGTGGGTTGTAGTCATTGCCCATGACTCGCATCCATATGTCAAGACTGGGATAAAGGTGGAGCGGTATACAGCCATCTTCGTTTTCTTACCAACCTCTCTCTTGCTGAGGAATCCTCCGTATTCGATAGCAATATGCATTATTTCTTTGGACATAACATAATTTCAATTTGTGTCGCAACGTCTGGTGTGCTAGTAATAAAGATTAAAATGTTCTTAATTGAACAACACATCTGCTGCAGATAAAACTGTTTTGACGAAATCCTCAACGAAATAACGTGTGATGTGCGTTAAAGACGTTATCATAAATGGCGCATACAATGGATCTGGTTATCAAGAAACCGTTGATATTTTAAATCACGAATAAAATAAATAACCTTACAATTCGTTACTCTGCACGAAACATGTAAAACGTACTTTCAAATTTGTTATTGTTGATCACAATTGAAATCATTATACTCCTGGCAAACCCATATACGCTCAGTCTCCCTCGGCAAATGTGGAAAGGTATGAATGCTAACTGTTACTGTTCCGCGCTAGTTATATACACGCCGGATGTGTTCTCTTATACGTTCATCTCTGCTGGTCTTAATTTGATGCCAAATTCCAGCAATCTACCTTGTAGATTCATCGATTGCTGTGTCGCTGTCTAATAGGCGATCATTAATTGTCCTTAGTATACGTGTCCATATCAAATGTCCTCACTATTGATTCTCTCGAAGCTAATCTGTCAGCTCTCTCATTGTCGCGCGCCTCTGCACGAGCAGGATGACAGATCCACACCAGTTCCTGAAGATTCGAAAGAAGAGGCTTCAACAAACGTAACTGAGCAATCAGGGGGAGTGATGAGAGCTTCAATCCCACTACAACCAGTAATAATAGAAATGGAACACCCATATTCAATGAAAACAAAAGACCAGATGGAAAGAACACTTCCAAGAACTTCTCAACCCAGCAGGCACTCAGAGAGACTCTGTATGCATCCCTTGGTACCAGAAATGGCAAGAATCTGATATATTTCTTCATGAAATCGAAGGAACTGTAAAGAACAGTCCTGGGAATAAATCATCAGACATTGACGGAATAACAACAGAAGCATTTCAAGACTGCGGTGAGACATGAATTAAATGGCTGTATAGAATTTTCTCACCAGAATGAAAAGAAAGAAGAGCCCCCCGAAGACTGGCAAAAAGCCATAATATTATCAATCCGAAAAAAAGAAACCCCCCCCCCCCCCCCCCCCGCCCCCCGCCCCCCCCCCCCCTCGATTTAGCATCTGTGTGTGTTTTTTTTTTTTTGTTTTTTTTTTGTTCACACACCCGTTATAAGCGAAACAAATCAGGTGATTACTTTTGGAACACCGTGTAGTTCCAGGCAAGGTCAGATGCATACTAGTCGGTTGTTCACCATCATCATCATCATTTATCGTCGACTACATTGCTGTTATACCCTGTTCAACCAAAGAGGTTATAATTGGGGTATATTGTGTGTTTAGTCGGTTGTTCCCTCTAAAGGCCAGCTATATACTAGTCGTTTGTTCCCTAAGGGCATATCCTAGCCGTCTCGGCGTCCTCTATTTAATCTGGTTCAATATATCACAAACTATAGTCGACGGGAAGGAAGGGACGTTGCTATAATTTCTCCCCTGGCGTGGGGCGTAACTCTGTACGTTTAACGAAGCTGGGTCAGATACAACGGGACATGCAGTCAACGTTGTCCCATAAATAAAAGGCCAGGGCGTCATTAACGGCGAGCTGTATTCACGCGTGACAAATGAGTCAGGCATGAGTTCAATAACAACATTTGTTTGCGTGCTATCAGGAAAGGTCGGTCTGTTGACTGAAGTAGAAAAAAAAAGTGATAATGAATATTGATGTATGTTGGTGATATGAGAAACTGTTGGCAATAAATACATTCTTTGGGGGTTTTTTTAAATTTATTATGTTTAATTTGATAGTCGTAACTCACACATAACATCTGAAAGAATTAGTTTACTTGTCCGCGCATGAACAAAGGTTTTACACTTCTCAACTATGTATATAAAAGCAATGCTCGTCCCAAATTCAGACGGGCTTACCACTTCAAAGATAGGTACACCGGATGACTTTTGGCCATTGTGTGTGTGTGTTTTTTTTTTTTTTTTTTTTTTTTGGTTTTGTTTAGTTCTTACTTCCTTATTTCCTTTTATAATAATAATTTTTTTTTTAACAAGCTCCAAACCTCAGAAATGAGTATCTGGTGAAGGTGGTTGAAGTAAAAAGAAGAGACGTGGTCCGCAACCAGACGATACATCATGGTCTCAAAACCTAGTCCCTGCATACCCGAGTGGAACTGTCCCAGTCAGGATGGTTTGTCCATGTCTGCAGAATGGGAGAAGACCGGCTACCACGACAAATATGGGCAACTAAGAGCCAGGGATCCAGACCTTCTGGACGACCCAGAGTTCATAGGGAGGACAACACTAGACAATCTCTGAAGGACCGAGGAGAAGATTGGAACCAGGCCAGTAGGAAGACAGCCGACATGATAGCATGGCGTTCTCTCTGGGATACCTCTACACCCTAGAGTAGAAGAGGAACGACTAAGTAAGTGAGTATTTACTTTTTCCACATGTCGAAAACCAATTTTTTCTTTTAATTGAAAAGCATGAGCCAGAGTTATGCACCGCACCAAGAGTTGCCACATGGCCCAGCAAAGTTGAGAGACTGTTGCTGCCCTACAAGACACCACAAGGCGCGATGGTCACCGACTGGTTTGTCAGTTAGCGGCAAAGAATCCATGAAAAAGAAATCGCAAAAAACAGTTTCTGTTCTATACGTTTGTTCTTTTTTTTCTTACCAAACAGTGGGTGTGAAGGAGTAAAAAATAAACCGCGCAACTGGTTAAATGTGGTCATGTCATGTCAAATGCAGTGCCATGCACTTTCATTATTTCTCAACTCATTTTTCAGGGGCTCACAACCCAGTTTTATTTTCTAGCAACTGATGTGGCTAAGAGGAAGTGAACTTTGCAACATGTAGGCAGGCCTACATACAATCTGATGCCTTATAGAACTACAACACACGCGCTCAATATTGCTTTTCTCAAACAAGGAACTACAACACACGCGCTCAATATTGCTTTTCTCAAACAAGGAACTACAACACACGCGCTCAATAGTGCTTTTCTCAAACAAGGAACTACAACACACGCGCTCAATATTGCTTTTCTCAAACAAGGAACTACAACACACGCGCTCAATATTGCTTTTCTCAAACAAGGAACTACAACACACGCGCTCAATATTGCTTTTCTCAAACAAGGAACTACAACACACGCGCTCAATATTGCTTTTCTCAAACAAGGAACTACAACACACGCGCTCTAAATCGCTTTTCTCAAACAATCATTTACTTTTATCTGGAATGCAAACAATGACAATAATTTTCAAATGTCATACAACTGAACTAAATGCAAAGCGTAATAAACTTTCTGCCTGAAGAACTGAAACAATTCTGGGTGAATTTTTGAAATAATTGCACAAAGTAGCTCTGCGGTTACAGTGACGTAAACCACTCGAGATCGATATTTTGACTTGATTACACTCGATGTAGAAAATGTCGATTCACTAATGTAGCCACGCCTACATAAATAAGTTGACACTAATTCTTCTAAATATTTTAATTAAGCTAGAAGGTTTCGATAATTCGAACTAATTTCCACATCTCGGTGAGAGAGTGACATTTACAAAACGCCAACAGTGTTGCTTATTGTGCAGAACAAGAATGCTAGATTAAAATCAAATGGTAAAAGGATTCCCATAGCAGATAATGCGGTACAAATGTCCCTATACTAGGACCAGCTTCAAGAGGTGGGGTGGCGATTTTCGCTCCTCGCTACCTTTGTCGTCCCTAACTCAAGAGCAAAGGCAGGTACCCATTTACACATGCGTAGACTGGTGTTTTGAACCCGGTACCTTCGCCACGAGAGGCCAGCGCTGTAACCACTAGATCAATTGGACGCTTACCTTCAAATAAACATCTGTCAAAATAGGTCTACAGCACTGCGATAAAAGCCATTTTCTTTAAACTACTGAGTGGAATGGATTACTCAAAGGAAAAAAAAACACCACGGATCTGAAGCTAGTGACATTCATCATCATCATTCTTCAGCACCCTGGTAAGCATTTGCCTTCAATAAACTTATGCCAAGCCTTCCTGCCCCGCGCCATCAGCTCAAGGTCTTCTTACTGCCCTCTTCTCCACGTGTCTCCCTTTACCCCTCTTACTATGGGGATTCTAGAACAATGACTGCCTGGTGTCGCTATCAACAGGTTTCCTCAATGTGTGTCCTATTCATCTCCAGCGTCTTCTTCTCATCTCTTGCTCCACTGACACTTGTCTGGTACTTGTCATTAGCTCCACATTAGTCATCTACTGAAATTAAAAACGTATGATTTCGTTTTCCAACTTTCAACCAGGGATGAAGTGATAAAACCTTTCACCGCGAAAATCGATTTCGTAATTTTTTATTTTTTTTCCACCTCTAGAAATCCTACTAAATTTGAAAATAAGCGAAACCTTCCTCCGTCACATACACCAAAGATGGTACATTATCGACCTGAATTCTCGAATGTGTTGCGTCTAGTAACAATTCAGTTTAGCCTTCCCCTGACGATTCACAGTAGGTTAATTCATGCGAGTCATAACGTAAAACAGTAAAGCAAAAAACTAGTTGTAGGGACCATTTATAGATATATATATACATATAGGCCAAGATGGCGGCGTGGTAGGCCGCACTTTTGTGTTGTGCATTTCATGTCGTCGTTTTGGAGGCTGCATCAGTGGTAACAGCCCTTATTAAGGCTGTATGAGTTTGTAGTGTGTTTGGCTTTTTCTGGATTATGTTGCTAAGTATTTTAAAGATGAAAACATCAAGTTTGCCTATCATGTGAGTTTGCTGTTTGTGTTGATACAAGCAGCCAAGATGGCGGTTTTGTGATGTGTCGATCGGACAGTGTTTCAAAACATTACAGATTTATTGAGGGCTATTGTTACTGCTCCAGGTACATTTTTGTATGTACCTGCAAGGATACTTGGAGAGGAGATGGGCACCGCCAAGCAAACCTCTTGCCCACTGAAATGTTATGATGGAAAGTCAACTCAGTAATAATTTGCCGGATCGGCCGATGCCCGGATTAACAACGACCGCGCTCTCATTGCCCCTTGAGAGTGATAAGTCAGCGAATGGGGTACAAACACCTGTTTTGAAACTTCCAAGAGAAAGCTTTGTTGTTGGAACTTGGAATGTACGCACGCTATATGCGTGTGGAAAAGTCAAAGAACTAACGCATGAACTTATTAGATACTCGTGGGACATCCTGGGCCTAGCAGAAGTCAGATGGACAGGATTAGGTGAATCAATAACGGATGATGGTCACAAAATTTGGTTTAGTGGAGATGAGTCTAAACATCAGCATGGAGTAGGTTTTATCGTACATAAAGATAGATTGAACTCTGTCATCAGCTGCACCCCAATAAATAGCAGGCTTATCACCATTCGTATTGCAGCACATCCAAAGAACATCTCCATCATACAGGTATATGCCCCCACTACTGACTATGAGGATGAGGCAATTGACACATTTTATGACAATCTGGATGAAGCAATTAAGAAAATTCCAAAGAAAGATCTTCTCATCGTGTTAGGTGATTGGAATGCTAAAATAGGGCTAGATGCATACGGTCACTGGGCTGGTACAGTAGGGAAATTTGGGACAGGAGAAACCAACGATCGAGGACTAAGGCTACTAGAATTTGCCAGCAACTATAAACTAACCCTTGCAAATACACTATTTCCTCATAAGTTATCAAGAAGAACAACGTGGCATGCCCCAAAAACTGAGATACATGGCCAAATTGATTTTATTCTTGTATCCAAAAGATTCAAGTCCAGTATTAATAAAGCCAAGACTAGGACTTTTCCTGGCGCCGACATTGGTAGTGATCACGACATGGTATTGATGACGCTCAAGCTTAAACTTAAAAAGAACTATAATCAAAACAGATGTTCTCAGTTAAGATTCAATGTAGACAAACTGAAAGATCCAGAAATCGCGGGAATCTTTGAGGCAACTGTTGGAGGAAAATTCGCAGCTCTCAACTTTTTGGAGGATGATATCAACTCAATCACAGAGAACATGAAAGACGTGCTCATTGAATCAGCAACAGAAATACTTGGTAAAAGAAAGAAAATAAACAAACCATGGGTTACAGATGACATTCTAAAGTTATGTGATACACGGCGGGAAATGAAAAAGGTTAAGAAAGAGGTTCCTGAAGCAGCATGGCAATACAGTATGGTGAACAAAAATATTAGGAAGAAAATGAAACAGGCCAAAGAAAAATGGGTAGCTGATCAATGTGAGTCCATTAATACGGGGCTAATAAAAGGTAACAGCAAGGCAGCTTTTGACACATTAAGAAAACTATCAAAACCTCAACAGCCCAGGGTGACTGTCATAGAAGATAGCAATGGGGCTATGCTCAATGAAAAAACAGCTGTAACGAGAAGGTGGACAGAATATTGTAAAGAATTATATAACTGTAAACTTGACACTGACTTAGGCATATTAAACAACATTAAGTGCGAAAACAGGAAACTCGGAAATGCAGCAATATTACGGGAAGAAGTGGAAGAGGCTATATGTTCGATGAAAGGAGGGAAGTCACCGGGTGTGGATAATATACCAGCAGAGCTCTTGAAATATGGAGGACCAGATATAGTAAAAATCATGACAACAATTTGCCAGAAGATATGGAGTACAAAAAAAATGGCCAAAAGAATGGACGCAGTCATTAGTAATACCGCTTCCAAAGAAAGGAAATCTAAAAATGTGCAAGAACTACAGAACCATTAGCCTTATTAGTCATCCAAGTAAGGTAATGTTAAAGATACTTTTGAACAGAATAAAACAGAAATCATAAGAAATCTTGTCAGAGGAACAGGCTGGCTTTAGACCAAAAAGAAGTACCTCAGAACAAATCTTCAATATTAGATTACTTATCGAAAAACATCTCCAACATGACACGATTTATACCATAACTTCATCGATTTCACAAAAGCCTTCGATCGAGTCTGGCATGAAGGCTTATGGCAAGTAATGAGAAAATTCAATTTTGATACCAACATCATAGATATCATTGAAGCACTATACAAGGACGCAAGCAGTGCTGTTTTTGTAAGCAACGACATTGGAGAATTTTTCAAAACAACTGTAGGAGTTCGCCAAGGATGTATCCTGTCACCAGTGCTCTTTAATATATATATATCTAGAACATATTATGCAGGAGGCTCTCTACGATTATAAATCAACCATATCGATTGGAGGCCGACCTCTGTGCAACCTACGTTTTGCTGATGATATTGATCTGATAGCTGGATCAGAATCAGAACTTCAAGACCTTACCTCTAGACTGGAGAAAGTAACAAGAACGTATGGGATGGAAATTAATATAGAAAAAAAGCAAGATATTGGTGAATAGCCATAAGAAACATGTTCCGACCAACATTACGTTAAATGGGCAAACGTTAGAAGAAGTTAACACCTTTAAATATCTCGGGTCCACTATATGTAGTGATGGAAGATCAATTAAAGAAATCAAGACAAGACTTGAGATGGCCTCAGCTGCCATGACAAGGTTGAATGTGATCTGGAAAAGTAACATCAGTTTTCCTGTGAAGATCAAATTATACAAATCACTTGTATTATCTATTCTCTTGTATGGGTGTGAGAGCTGGACACTCACTGCAGATACGGAGCGAAGGATTCAGGCTTTCGAGCATAAATGTTATAGAAGAATTTTGCGCATTTGCTATAAAGAGCACAAAACAAATGTCTATGTTAGAGAGAAGATAAACACCTATGCAGGCCACCAAGAACCACTTTTGTCAATAGTGAAACGTCGAAAGCTTGCCTGGTTTGGGCATGTAACTCGTCATGACTCCCTTTCGAAAACGATCCTTCAGGGAACAGTCGAAGGTAAACGGAGAAGAGGAGGGCAGAGAAAATCCTGGGCTGATAACATCAAAGAATGGGCAGGACACGGTTTTTCCACACTTGTACGCATTGCTGAGGATAGAGAGCAGTGGAGGACCCTGTCTGCTGATGCTTCCACCATGGCACCCCTACGACCCATGACGGGTTACGGGCTGATATATATATATATATATATATATATATATATATATATATATATATATATATATATATATATATATATATATATATATATATATATATATATATATATATATATATATATATATATAATGCATGGAGGCATATCTGGAGTTATCTTTATATAACCTCCAGCGAAGCACAATGGAAGTGAACTTCTGTCTGTGAGGCTAATTACACCCTCATTGACTCTTGAAATCATCCACACACTTCCAGGGATTCCCCTTGTGGTGAAACATGTTGAGAACCCAGCACTGCACATTAGGCTTGGTGGAGTCACTTGATCCCCAGACGTAACTCTGGCTTTACCTGGTTGGATGCACGTAGGAGGATCACACTATTCAATACCATAATACCCGCCGTAAGTACGTCGGTCGGTCAGTCACATTTTGCACACCGTCATTTGCGCACTTTTTCTATTTTCGAGAGAGTATATTAACTTTTAACCACAGCTAAGGGGGTGCAACTGTGGTTGAAAGTTAGACAATAATTGTATTGTTTCCCTTATATATACTCTCCCGAAAATAGAAAAGTGCGCAAATGACGGTACCGCATCTGTTTGTTATGCTACTAAGTAAAAAGCCAATCGTTTTCAAACATAAAAGTCACGTGGAGAAATTCAAAATAATTCCGACATGGGAAAATTTTGCGCGTGATGTAGAGGTCATCTCTTACATATATGGTATGAAAACATCCGATTGCCTTGCAGACGGACTCACAGACACATTTGTAAACTGTGTTTCAGATTTAACAAATTATTACTTTATCAGAAAGTAATCTATTCGCAGACGGGCAATCTCGTTATCTGTCCCGTACTCTGGCCTTTATCAGCGATTTGCAAATACGCTGGCATTTTGGTGGGGCTAATCTGTCGAAGCCAAGATTTGGTACAAAGGAATTTTATCAACCTGCCTGTCGTTAATATTATTTCTGCCGCTCCTTGCAAAGCTTGGCGAAGGTACGGAAACAAACAGACGTAATAACTTATCCCTGAGAGGAGTGTAAGAAGAAAAATACTTAATATCTGCTACACATTGCAGAGAAAGAAAGAAATAAAGTGCGACAATTGAAAGCACACAATAAATATCAGTTCAAAAAATGTAACTGATACTGCCGTAGTGAAACAGAGATCGAGAGGGGTTGCCCCATTCTGTCACAAATGTTATAGTGCACATGGCAACAACAATAATAGTGGATCCCTAAAACATTTTTTCATGTATGAATTTTACTGACGAGAAAAAACAAAGATACCAATATGGACAGACCTATTAAGAGTGCGGTGATTTAGACAAGGGTCACGCTAAATGCCTGATATGTCAATCTTAACTATCCTGGATCATGCATAGTATCATTAATCACCTTATTATTTGCATGGAGCCAACCATTGCAGCTGGTATTTTTGCACAAAGCTTGCAGCAAAGCATTCAAGTGCCCTTGCAACAGTAGTTTCTGTAGCTATTCGTTTTAAATGATAAAACTGCTAGTCTCATACACAACCTTATAATCGTCGCCTCTTATATCCTGAAGAAACAGTATACCGATTCTTTCTGCGTCTACTCACAGGCATCCGGGAACTACATGAGCCTCATGTATATCATTTATTTGTTTAAACAATTAGCAGATAACGTTCTACAGCAGTGCTCAACAACCAATAACCATAAAGAAGACTGTACAGATCGTACATAAAGACGAATTACCACCAGACCACAAAGTCTTCTATATGTGGACTTGCGCCCTAAAATAACCGACGGACCGTGTGTTTAGGGTGAACAAAGCAAAATTCCTAATTTAATTTTAAAAAATATTTGTCAATTTGATGTTACATTTTTTGACTGCAAGCTATAAACTCCATGAAACATTATTTGTAGCTTTTTAGTGCATTAAAAGCCTGTGTTTAAAATATAATTTTTATTTTCTTCTTTTTAGTGTTATTTTGTTGTTGTTTTTAAATTTAAGTCAAATGTAATCGATCCGCTAATGACATTATCAGTTTGCGATAAACGAGTCCAGAGCACAGGAGGCGGATTTCATTATTCAGTATATTACATGGAAAGTTAATATATATATATTTTTTTTAAATGTTGATAAGAATTGTAAATTACGTTTTTTAAAATGTAGTTGTCAGTTGTGTGTATGTCTGTGCACGCGCGTGCGATAGTGTGTGTGTGGAAAGGGGGGAGAAAAGTTTAAATATTTCTCTGAAGAGAGACAATCTTGATGGAAAGAATACACCTAGATTATTTGCAGTTATCACCCATTTCACTGAGGATACAATACAAACAAACATAATTAATAATAATTTTAATTTGATTAATTTTATTATTTTTACGACTGATTATTGTATTGTCATGAGAAATACACAACTATGCCAAGTTTCAGAGCTACTGTTAGTGCATTAAAAGCCTGTGTTTAAGATATTTTTTAATATTTTTTATTTTCTTCTTTTTAGTGTTATTTTGTTGTTGTTTTTAAATTTAAGTGAAATGTAATCGATCCGCTAATGACATTATCAGGTTGCGATAAACGAGTCCAGAGCACAGGAGGCGGATTTCATTATTCAGTATATTACACAGAAAGTTAATTTTTTTTTAAATTAAATTTTGATAAGAGTTGTAAATTACGTTTTTTAAAATGTAGTTGTCAGTTGTGTGTACAATGTATGTCTGAGCACGCGCGTGCGATAGTGTGTGTGTGTGGAAAAGGGGGGGGGGGGGGGGGGAAGTTTCAATATTTCTCTCAAGAGAGACAATCTTGTTGGAAAGAATACACCTAGATTATTTGCAGTTATCGCCCATTTCACTGATAATATAATACACACAAAATTTAATATTAATTAAAATTGTATTAATTTTATTATTTTTACGACCGATTATTGTATTGTCATGGAAAATACACAACTATGCAAAGTTTCAGAGCTATTGCTCATCTGGAAGTGATTGAAAAATCAATTGCAAGATTTGAAGGTGACAAGAGAGTGACATACGTTGCAAGTTAAAGAAAAGCCTGTTAAAAACATGCTACATGCAACAAAAGCTGAAGAGAAAATGCAAATGCTAATAAAAACAAACTTGAAACGGATAGCGTGAGCACACACAAGACAATATCTGAACAACTCATTACACCTGAGAAAATCAGATATAATAATAATCTCCATAAACAATATCTCCATGTCCAACCATCCTAAACTGCACCAGGTAATTTACGCCCCTACTCAGCGGAAAAATTATAAGTCGTAAACTATTTTTCACGCGCTCCTAACGCCCCAGGCCCCCTAACCCACCATGTGTTATGCCTCTTCTTCTTCTTTGATCCTTAGCCGCCGACCGTCAAAGCAGTCAGTGGCCATCACGCCTAGTGGCGTCTTGTAGGGCAACAATAAATTGATTCCACTTTGCTCGGTCGGCGGCCATCCTTCGTACAGTGCCCCAACTCTGGTTCATTCTTTGCATCTCAGCCTCCACAGTCCTCCGCCAAGTTGTTTTTGGTCGGCCTCTCTTTCGTTTTCCTTCAGGGGTCCAAAGCATAGCTGTTCTTGTGATGGCATTGGGGTCTCTTCTGAGGACATAGCCAACCCAGCTCCAGCGTCTGCCAGCTATGATGGTGTGCATGTCCTCTTGCTTGCTCCGAGTAAGCAGATCTTGGTTGGTGATGGTATTCGGCCAAAAGATTCGGTGAATTTTTCTTAGGCATGTTGTGTAAAAAGTGGACAATTTCGACATTTCCTTCTCTGTAACTCTCCAGCATTCCGCACCATAGAGAAGCACAGAAAGCACACAGCTCTGATATAATCTTAATTTTGTGCTTGTGCTGTATTGAGAGGACTTCCAGATGTTTTTATGCTAAAAAAGGCTGTTCTTGCCTTATTCATTCTGATGTTGATGTCTTTGCCTGCCCCGCCGTCTGGTGTTACTATGCATCCTAGGTATGTGAAGTTGTCTGTCTGTACCAGTTGCTGATTCCTTATTGAAATGGGCTCAGGGTTGCTCACATTGAGCGTCATGACCTCTGAATTCTTTAAATTGATGTTCAAGCCCACCTGCTGGCTAAACTTATTAAGTCTATCCATTTTATCCTGGATGTGTTGATGTGAATGTGCTAGTAGTGCAATGTCATCTGCATATTCCAGATCTTCCAATGTAGAAAATGTAGTCCATCTTATTCCTCTTGGACTGCCCTCTGTTGTCTGGCGCATCACCCAATCTAAGACTGTTAAGAATAGAGTGGTTGATAAGGGGCATCCCTGTCGTACTCCTGTCTTCACCTCAAAGGTTAGGTTGCTCTGCCCAACACTACACGTAAAGTTGGCATAGAGGCTTTTTATGATTGACACTATGCAGCTTGGAATTCCATAAGCCCTCAGTATTTTCCATAAACTGTTCCTATGTATGCTGTCAAAAGCCTTTTCAAAATCAACGAAATTAATGTACAGCTGTCTTTGCCATTCTGAGCACTGCTCTATAATGTTCCTGAGAGTGAATATATGATCTACACATCTTCTGTTCTTTCTAAATCCTGCTTGTTCTTTCCTCAGTTTGTGGTCTACTGCTTTTGAAATTCTCTGTATACTTATCCTGCCTAATATTTTGCTGGGAACTGAGAGAAGAGTGATTCCTCTCCAATTATTGCAGTCTGCAAGATATCCCTTCTTGGGCAATTTGACAATTATTCCTTTGTTCCACTCTGATGGTGTTGTCCCCGTTTTCCAGACTTGTGCAAATAGTGGTTCTAATAGTTCTGCTACTAGCGCAGGGTCTGTCTTAAATAGCTCTGCATTTAAGTTATCATGGCCAGGAGCTTTCCCGTTCTTTAACCCTTTGATTGCTGTGATGATTTCTTCTTTTCGTGGAATGTCTGTATTTACATCTAGATCGTTTTCAGGCTCAGGAACATTCATTTTTTTTTTTTTTTTTTTTTCTTTTAAAAGTAATTCTGGTAGAGATGGTATTGAATGGTTGCAGAGGCATGACACAATTGAATGTTATGCCTCTGCAACCATTCAATACCATCTCTACCAGAATTCAAATTAAAAAAAAAAAAAGCAAACAAACAGAAAGAAAAATATTTCAGATAAACTCGACTGAAATTTTGGAAACTTTATGTTTGCAACAACTTGAGGAACATCAAGTAAAAACAAAAAACACACTCAGACTCACATAAAAGAGTCAGGCTCTACATTAAAGCTATCACGTCTCCAACTCTTGTGGTTAGCCTGGTCAGATGGACAGGTCCGTGTTAAGTCGTAAATTTGAAACTGTGCCCACTGGCATGTACACCTATATCTACCACTATCATGAATAAACAAACGACCAAACTTTATTTTGAAAGGGTTGAGAATTGGGCAGGCAGGCCCGTCTGACATCCTGCCCTTTGTCTTTCATCTTGTATCCTGATACTCCCTCATGCGGTCAAAGCGTCAACAATTCATCCGCATTTATTCGTTTGTGATGAATACTAAACATATGTCAACAGATGCTAGCACATATTGGGACATAGTGCAAACAAACAAAAAATATTTTTCTTCCACACTGCTACATCAGAACAACATCTTAAAGCATTAACAAATATTTTAAAAGTACGGTATATCTGGTCATCCTCGTACACATCTTTGCATTCTAAACACAAAAATGAGTTATATAATTCTAAACAACGGTGACATATAGTTATGTTCTCGTATACATATTATCATATAATCGAGATAAACAGAGATAATGAAAATTATTCACATATAATAACATTTCCCACATGGAACAAGGGGAAGAGCAAAATAAAGGTTGCCAATAGATGTGAGGCGCTCAGGGACAAGACTGCTGCTATGGTGAGAGATAATGATATATAATACATGATAACATATTTATGGCTGAAGTCTTCCCTCTGTCATACAGAATAAAATAGTACACACCAGACAGTCCTGCTGACCTGACATTTATATCTGTCATTCGCCATACCAAATAAACAAACAAAGCCCAGGATGTTTCAGCCCCAGCACACATTTGTACTAATGAAGCAATATTCACGCCAATCCGCTCTCCTATTTTATTACGTGTTTTATTTGATCCAGTTCTGTTGCCTGACCATTCACATCTTAATTCACACATTGAAACTGTAACCAAAGATCGATATAACTTTAATCAATAACTTTTCACTGTATGTCTTTTTGTAATCCAAAGTGAACGAGTGGACTTTTTTTTTTTTTCTAAGGAAACATTGCTTAAATTAAGTTTAGTTAAAACCACTATCAAGATGTGTTTTGTGCAGACGTTGCAAATATGTGCTGTGTGTGGAGCTTTTTACCTGGAATAAATTTACAACAAACAAATAAACAATATTCATAGCATGTCGGAATCTTCAACTCAGATGTCAAGACATTCATACTGTGTGGCTGTGAAACATGGAGAACAACATAAACAACAACCAAGAAGTTACAGACTTTCATAGATAGATGGTTGCGGAGAACAGAAGGATGGAAATCAAATGACAAAGATCACCAATGTCGAACTGATAACAAGAACCAGACAAGTGCCCGTGGAACAAGATAGTGGTGATGGATGGGACACAGACTGAGGAAACCTGCTGATAGCATTACAAGGCAGTCCTTGTTCTGGAGTACCTGGGGTATGAGAGGTACAGGGAGGCTAAAAAACACACGGAGAAGAGAACTGGAGACATACATGAAATAGATGATCAAGACAAAGGAAAGACCTGGGAACTAATGACGTAGGACAGGAAGATTTGACTTGAGTCTGATGATGATGATGGCATGTCAGCATCAGCAAAAGTTTGCTAGCCCAACAGGGATATAAGGTACCTACCTTCAGATGATCTTTTCCTGGGTCCATGTGAATGTTTCTGATGTGATGCGGATGATGCCGCCCCCATGTTACCATTCACAACAGTGCTCGCTGTACTCTCCAGTGACGCACTCCTAGTCAAAAAGTCCATTCCACACGAATCTTGCACGGGTGAATCTGAGAGGGTGGATTCTGAGAAGTGGACTGTGGATTTAGGCTTATCTACTTTTAGTTGCTTAGGCTCTCTCTCTGTTGAACTAGTAGTGTTGCTGTCACTGTCTTCATTGGTCGCATTCTCACCTACATCTTCTTCCCCATCTTCACGATTGGCAGCTGCCATTTTCTCAGCCAATGCCAGCTGGGTTTCCCTCTCTAATGCCCGAATATCATCCAAAGTTAATCCATAGTATTCATCTTGCCAACACCAAGCTTGTCGGTGAGCTCGAAGCATCGTCTTCCTCAGAGCTAGAAAAGATCAAATGGGTAACTTAATTAAAGAGCTCGGAATAGAATGACTTACTTTAGTCTACACTTTAACGAGATCCAAACAAACATTATGCTTAAGTTGTTTATTTTTTTCTTGATAACTGTTGCAGATAAATGACAAGAAATAATTAAGTAAAGTTCTTATCTAAATTAGTTAGCCTAAATGTTGTTTGGTACATATTCTTGAATACTTGAGCTATTCCAGTCTTCAACTTGGCATTGGCTGCTAAAGAGTGATGAGTTCAGTAACCCTAGTTAAACAACAACAACAACAACAAGCTACTCCATGAAACAGTCTTATGTGTGGAGACATCTTTTATTCCTTTGTACTGGCACAGAAGGTTCATAGCTCTTTGACAGTTCCGCCGCATTCTAACCAGACTACGCATTCTAACCAGACTACGCATTCTAACCAGACTATGGTCCTATTTGATATACATGATTAAGTTTCAGCACTCTCCTATTTCATTATGTTTTTCTTTTATTTGGTCCCTTTCAGTTTCCTGACAATTCACATCTAAATTCACAGAGTGAAACTGTAACCAAGGTTCGATATAATTTCAATCAATAATTTTTCAATGTATATGTTTTTCCGTAATCCAAAGCGAACAAGTAGACAATGTTTTCCTCTAAGGAAACATTGCTTTAAATTAAATTTCAGTTGAGTTACCACCACTATCAAGATACGTTTTGTGTGGATGTAATGAACCTGTGCTCAAGGTGGAGCTTATCTGGATTGTTACAATTTGTTTTCAGAATGTGAGTAGCAGATAAGTGTGATTTTTTTCTGATGTTTACTACATCAGTTTGTGCGAACACATCTTTTAAGTCCTGAATAGTTTTTCTCACATGTCTGAGTGACCAGTATTTGATTATGTGAGAAAAAGTAAAGCAATGATTGGTTAGTAGAGTCCTGGATTTTGAAACGTGTGTGAATGAGCACTATAAGCAGTGGGCAGTGGCAGAGAGAAGTCTAATCAAAAAGTTCTGAGCTTAGTCAAGTTTGCAATGTCTCATCTCGCACTTAGTGGTTTGAGTGGTTTGTGAGACTTATCTCTGACAGAATTGTTCTATCGTCAGGTAGCTGCAAAGGTAGTCCTTATTGAGGTATGTGGACCTTTCTGTTCTCTTGCTAGTTCTGACTGGGTGTGAGCTGTTTGTTAGGCACCAATCAGGTCTTCTACAAGAATGAAGCAGAGACTGTACTTGAATTCTACTGATGATCATTCTATCATGAACTGATAGTGTAGTGCCTTAATGTTGTACCTCTTGATATGAACTTTATGGCATGTTAGTTTAGTATCATATTTAGAGATTCACTTTTGACTTCCTCATATGTTTTTAACGCCTTTATGTCTGATGTGAATGCTGTTCCAAATGCCATCTGTGCTATTATTAGTTGTTGTGTCATTTACATTATTCATATGTCTGTCTCTTTTCTTCACAAGCACAATATGAGGATCATAGTTACTTTTTTTAAGCTTTAATGGAAATAACCAGATCCTTGCTGGCAGAAATGCATGCAGTTAGACCCTGGGCACATCTGTCTATTAATGAAACTGATTACCTCAGTAAATTTAATCATTTGCTAGTAAATATATTAGATGTGCTGCAAAAGATATGGATGGGTGTTTAAACTGGGGTTTGTGTATCCAGGGATTCATCTTTAGTTTAAACCAATACATATTAAAACAAATCAGCAAAACTAGTTTGTATCTGCATCACCATGTCTGGAAGATTCTGAATGATTTTGAAGTTTTAAATTACAGAATTTAAATTTAAATCACAATGAGGGGAAAATAGCATGCATTATATTTTAAAATGTTTATTGCATGTGTCGTGAAACGAAGTGTAACCCACTACTTTGTTAATCACTATGTCGAGATACAGATTTGCTTCAACCAATCAACGATCAACGTTCACCAGTCTCTGAGACAGAATAAATTAACGGCCATCTTGTTCACGCAAGATGGCCGATGAAAACTGAATAAAATTAGGCTGTATGAGACCAGGTACAAAACCGGAGGAAACCAATCAACTTGCTCCGCCAGGAACCAACCGAAAGCTTTCCTCAAGTAGTTACTTGACTATATAATCGGGCGGATTTTATGCTAACCACGCAACCCCGAACTTGACGCCAGAGATACAGACTGAAGAGGGAGAAGCTGTCACCTTGATTTATGGTAACTTACCTGAGGGCATCGACCTGCAACCTACTTCACTAAGTCGCGTCAAAACCTGGCCAGTTTAAAATCTTAGGAGGGTAAATATTTTTACGATAACCGTTGGTATTTGTTGTGTGTCATTTATACTACCTATCAGGTTACTGATTGTATCTTGGGGGGAATTAAGTATAATGATTGTATTTCCTATTATGATTGAATAGACGAAGACTAATAGGACTCATACTTCAACCTATTGTCTCCTATACTTCAATCTATTGTCAGTCTATAACTTCAGTCTATTGTCTCTGATAATTCCAAACTGTAAATATAACCAAAACAGTCTATTGTCTATTGTCTCAGATAAGACCAACTGCAATATAACCAAAACAGTCCTTGTTAGGACTCAATCTATTGTCTCCTATAACTCAATCTATTGTCTCAGATAAGACCAACTGCAATATAACCAAAACAGTCCTTGTCAGGACTCAATCTATTGTCGCATCTAACTCAATCTATTGTCTTCTATAACTCAATCTATTGTCTCAGATAAGACCAACTCCAATATAACCAAAACAGTCCTTGTCAGGACTCAATCTATTGTCGCATCTAACTCCAATCTATTGTCTCCTTTAACTCCAACCTGATATATCACCAACCAGTCCTCGTCTCATATACTCCTATCATAAGAACATAACAATATTGTTAGGATATATGTTACCAGCTATTGTCAGAGAGGGCGTGATATAGTATAGGGGGAAGGACATTGTTGTATCACACCTAGGTGTACATATTATTGGATTTATTCATGTATTGATTTATATTATGGGATGTATTCATGTATAAAATGTATTCATGTATTGAATCTATATTATTGAATGTATCCATGTATTAGTTTATCAGAAAGAATGTTTTGCAAGTAGACACCTGTCTTGTCTCGCTATTGCTAAATCATACTGAGCCATGTTGTCATTCATCCCACATGCATACATCGGAGACACGCTCATTTCACTCACACTAGAAATAGGTGGGCTTGAGGACAGAAATTAGCCCCTATTTTTGCTTTGTTACAGGTTTAATTGTGTCCTAAAAACCTGAGGTCGTATGTTCGAGTCAATCCCGCTGCCTGGAACTCCGCAGGAGCATAGAGGTTGACCAGACTCTACATCTTTGGTCCCCCTCAGTCTTGGGTGGGCTAAAGGAACGATACTCTGCCGGTGGTGTGAACCAAACAAAGAAGAACAGACTTAAGAGAGATGAGTACACATTAGTACCATTTCTGTCAGCATTGTGAGAATAGAACTGTCAATGAAGAAAACGTGAATTAGCGTAGCAAGAGACAATAATAAGATCATAGTGGATAAATTATACGTAAATAACAGCATAGCTGATAAACATTATATCCTTAATTAACAGCACAGCTGATATAATTTTTGTTCCTATAATTGGAAAACGTGTTGTAATATTTATAAATATAAATATTTGTAAATCATATGTAAACTTACCAATTCATTTCATTCCATTTTTTTTTTTTTTGCAACATTCACCTTTCAGCACAAGAGTAGATAGTGTATATATACTAAATAAAATATAAGGAAATTGTATTTTGAACGACTTGTCAATTTTATCATTGTTAAGTAAAAATCTGTTTCCTTGCTTTGTTTAATATCACAATTAGTTACACAGCAGAGGTGGCGCTTTATGTCGGTCTCCTCTATACTATTGTTTCGAGATCAGATCATTCACAGCCGTAACTAATTTGTGATACCAGTAGTCCTCTCAGACACTGGGACTTCACCATTTTCTGCAGAAATTCTATTTCTGTAATTGTCAGTACTATACTGATCCAAGAGCCAAATAAAACCTCTCGCCACACTGGGGGCTCGTTCCTGGGATATTTCTGTATATCTTGAGCCATACTTAGTCTATTCATCTATCTACACTCTATCTTGTGCCACCCATAGGTAACATAAGAAAATAAATTTTTTATTTTTTGAAAAAAAATTCTATTTTAGGATTTTAAAAAACAATATTTTCTTAGGAGGAGTACCATTTAGTACTCAGTAAATAGTTGATGCTCACAAAGTTGCACGGAAATTTTTTGTTCATTTAAAGTAATTAATTTTAATTACAATAATTTGGTTATAGTAAATTTACATACCCTCTCTAAGTAACGCCATGGCTGATCTAGTGAAGTTCAGGACTGCGGTCATGCAGATGGGTAAGGAATTAAATATGACAGGTGATGCTCTTACTCAGTATGTCACAACAGAAGTGGACAAACACATGGATAGGGAAGAAAGAAAGTTGCAATTAGAGACTGAAGCAAGGAAATTAGAGGCTGATAGAGAAGCAAAGAAATTTGAGGCTGAGGAAAGGCGGTTGCAAGCAGAAGCTGAGAGAGAAGACAAAAGATTAGAAATGGAAGCCAAGAAATGGGAGGCTGAAAATGAGGCAAAGAAAATTGAAGCTGAGAAAAGGAAATTACAAGCAGAGAGAGACCATCAGTTGAGATTAAAAGAGCTTGAAATTCAGGCAAATACTGGCAATAATGGTGGGAGCTCACCTCACTCTGAGAGTAGCTCCAGCCAGAGCACCTCAAGTGGGGCCATGAATTTTCATCTGGACCCATTTGTTGAGAAAGAAGACGCCATTGAGTCGTACCTGGATAGATACGAAAGACTTGCCACTACCTATGGCTTAGTGAAAGAAAAGTGGAGTCTTAAACTATCTCAGGGATTGAGAGGTGTTGCCTACGATGTATATTTGAAGCTCTCAAGAGATGACCAGGAAGATTATGAAATCCTGAAACAGGCACTGCTTGTGAGATATGAAAAGAACTCAGAATCATATAGAAAGAAATTCCGAACAGCTAAACTTCTTCCAGGAGAAAACTATCACCAGTTCTCTGCTAGATTGGAAACCTATTTGGAAAAAATGGAGTAGTTTAGGAAAGTGTCAGGACCTGAAAGAAATGATAATGATGGAGCAAGTGAAAGAGTCCATGCCTCAAGAAATGAGGAAGTTTATCATGGAACAAGGAGCAGAGAGATTGGGAGATATTGTAACTGTTGCTGAGAGATATCAAGCAGCTCAGGCAGAATTATTAGGAAATAAGAAGAAGCAGGGTGAAAACTTCAAATCATCACAAAACTATACCAAATATGAACAAAAGGACCATGCCACAAGGAACAAACAAAGATTTGACCAAAAGGACAAAAACCCTCTAAGATCGGATAAGACACCTTACCGGAAGGAAGGAAGGAAAGTGGTGTAAAACTTGTCTAATGAGTAACCACAATACTGCGGACTGCAGAAGGAAGAATCCTCCTCATCATGCTGCATGTCTTACAACAGGGAATCAGGGAAGGAAGGAAATGGCAGTAAGTCAGAAAGACTTCCATCATCCCCCTGTCTGTGAGGAAGTGACCGTGAATGGCACTCAAGTACTGTGTTTATATGACACAGGATTGGACTTTGATTCAGTTGTGTGCTCTTCTTTAGTGAGTCCTGACCAGATAACCACAGAAACAGTGGAAATCAGAGGACTGATCAAGGGAGCAAGAACCATGACACTACCCATAGCTCGAATCAACATAAGTTCTCGCTATGTGGAAGGAGAAATCAAAGCAGCAGTGATGGACGACCCTATTTACCCTTTGATTTTGGGGTGTAGGTATGTTTTCCTTGGAGAACCTATAAAACCTGTAGTTATGGCAACAGTCCAGACCAGGGAAAGCTCCAGGAAAATGGAGGAGAATCCTATCAATACTCATCCAGAAGAGATGAAAAAGGCTTAAGCAGCAGACAGCACATTGAAGCCTTGTTTTGGCAAATTGCCTAAAGCCCATAACCCTCCAGAGAAAGGAGACTTGTATATGAAGAATGGCCTACTATACAGAAAAGCTGGAACAGGACCTAAAGGGCATGGACAGCTTGTAGTGCCAAAATCTTACAGGGAGAAGGTTATGACGCTAGGACGTGCTATACCCTTCAGTGGACATATGGGAATAGGGGCCACTGGACAAAGGATAGCCTGTCACTACTTCTGGCCAGGAATTACAGAGGACATAAAAAGATATGTAAGATCTTGTCCAGAATGCCAAAGAGTAGCTCCTAAGCATAGGACTGCACCAGCAACACTGGGAGAAATGCCTATTATGGGAACCCCTTTTGAACGTGTTGCAGTAGATATTGTTGGACCCCTCACTAGGACCAAGAAGAGAAATGCTTACATCTTAACCTTGGTTGATACTTGCTCTATGTGGGGAGAAGCAGTGGCCATGTCAGCTATAGATTCAAAGCACGTGGCAGAGGCCCTGTTGACAATATTTACCCGATTAGGTTTCCCGCATCAGATATTTACTGACAATGGGTCTCAGTTTAAGGGAAAGCTAACACAAGAAGTATTCAGGATATTTCAAGCCAGGCACTATCATTGTAGTCCCTACCATGCCCAAGGGAACGGTCAAGTAGAGCGGTTCAATGGTACGCTAATTTCAATCCTTAGAAAGCTGGCGAGTGAAAAACCTGATACTTGGGATACATACTTACCCGCTGCACTATTTGCATATAGGGAAGTACCCCACAACTCAACTGGATTGGCTCCAGCTACATTGTTGTTTGGAAGACCAATAAAAGGTCCACTGGAAGCATTGCTGCGGACATGGACTGATGAAAAGGCAGAGGAAACAGTGACTTCCGCATACCAGTACGTCAACGAGTTGACATCTCGATTGAAAGCAGGTTGGAAACTGGCCAATGATAACTTAAGACAGGCCAGGAGGAAGCATGCTGCGTACTACAACAAAAAAACAAAGGATAGGGAACTGGAGGTGGGTGAAAAGGTGTTATTACTGTTGCCAAGCAGCAATAATAAATTGCAGATTGGATGGCAGGGACCCTATGTCATACTGGAGAAACTTTCCAGGACCAATTATAAGATTGACAAGAAAGGAAAGGAGAAGGTATATCATGTCAATCTTCTTAAAAAATACTATGACAAGGAATCATCAGAAGTTGCACATATTATGACCCTAGCCATTGCAACAGAAATGCACGGTGAACCACTTCACTCTATGGAGTATCCACTCACAACTACAGAGGATTATGTTCAAGTAAATATTAGTGAACATTTAACTCCAGAGCAGAAGAAGAGGGTTCAGAAAGTGTTGGAAACCCATGCTGATGTGCTCACAGATAAGCCAGGTCGGACGAATCTGTTAGAGTACGACATGAAGGTTACCGACCCTACCCCAGTATGCATGAGAACATACCCTATACCCTATGCGAAAGCCCAAGCACTAAGGGAGGAAGTTGATTATCTGTTGAAAGAGAAAATTATCTCGAAGTCAGACTCTCCCTATAGCTCAAGTGTGGTGCTATTGAGAAAACCGAGTGGTGAACACAGGTTATGTATTGACTACCGGAAGCTTAATGCGATCACAGAATCTCAGGTGGACCCATTACCTGACACCAACCAGCTGTTCTCTACACTGAGTAAGGCTAGGTATTTATCGAAGGTAGATCTAAGCAAGGGATACTACCAAATACCAGTGAAACCAGAAGTTAGGAAAATGCTGGCATTCAGTACATCAGACGGACACTACGAGTTTAATGTACTACCCTTTGGGCTGAAAAATGCTCCAAGTATCTTTTCAAGAATGATGAGGAAATTATTGGAACCTCTACAAAATCCCCATATCACTAACTTTATGGATGACATTCTTGTTGCTACAAACACATTTGAAGAGCATATAGTAGCGCTCTCCATGTTGTTTGACAGACTGAGAGAAACTGGATTGACTGCACGTCCAACCAAGTGCTATATCGGTTGTAAGGAGTTGGAATTCTTAGGTCACACTATTTCTACAGGTCATATGTCTCCTGACCCAAAGAATATAGAGAAGCTAAAGAAGGCACCCAGACCTCAAACGAAGAAAGATGTGAGATCATTCGTGTCTTTATGTGGGTTCTATCAGAAGTACATACCCCATTTTAACTCTCTGTGTGCACCATTAACTAACTTAACGAAGAAAGGACAGCCTGACAAAATCCAATGGAATGCTGATTGTGAAAAAGCTTACACAGAGCTAAAAGCAAAACTCACCAGCAAACCCATCCTTACACTACCCGATATCACACAGGAATTTGTATTAAGAACGGACGCTAGCAGTATAGGTATTGGTGCAACTCTCTTGCAGAAATCAAAAGCCCAGCCGGAGAAACTTTTACCAGTCGCCTACGCCAGTAGGAAGCTGAATGCAGCTGAGTTGAACTACTCGACCATAGAGAAGGAATGTTTAGCTCTAATTTGGTCCATCAACAAATTTTCACCTTATCTGTATGGGACACACTTCATTGTCCAAAGCGATCACCAACCTTTAACATTCTTGGCTGCATCTAAAAAGCTAAATTCGAGATTGTTAAGGTGGAGTCTGCTTCTTGCGCCTTATTCCTTTACCGTGAATTACATTCCGGGAAGAGACAATGTAGGAGCTGATTTTTTAAGTCGACACCCTAGTACTCTGGAAGGACAGACGCAAAAGGATTAACCACAGCAGGGGTTTACACGTCAGCTATGACAAGTCACAGCTAGGAAAGGAGGGGGCTATGTCGTGAAACGAAGTGTAACCCACTACTTTGTTAATCACTATGTCGAGATACAGATTTGCTTCAACCAATCAATGATCAACGTTCACCAGTCTCTGAGACAGAATAAATTAACGGCCATCTTGTTCACGCAAGATGGCCGATGAAAACTGAATAAAATTAGGCTGTATGAGACCAGGTACAAAACCGGAGGAAACCAATCAACTTGCTCCGCCAGGAACCAACCGAAAGCTTTCCTCAAGTAGTTACTTGACTATATAATCGGGCGGATTTTATGCTAACCACGCAACCCCGAACTTGACGCCAGAGATACAGACTGAAGAGGGAGAAGCTGTCACCTTGATTTATGGTAACTTACCTGAGGGCATCGACCTGCAACCTACTTCACTAAGTCGCGTCAAAACCTGGCCAGTTTAAAATCTTAGGAGGGTAAATATTTTTACGATAACCGTTGGTATTTGTTGTGTGTCATTTATACTACCTATCAGGTTACTGATTGTATCTTGGGGGGAATTAAGTATAATGATTGTATTTCCTATTATGATTGAATAGACGAAGACTAATAGGACTCATACTTCAACCTATTGTCTCCTATACTTCAATCTATTGTCAGTCTATAACTTCAGTCTATTGTCTCTGATAATTCCAAACTGTAAATATAACCAAAACAGTCCTTGTTAGGACTCAATCTATTGTCTCAGATAAGACCAACTGCAATATAACCAAAACAGTCCTTGTTAGGACTCAATCTATTGTCTCCTATAACTCAATCTATTGTCTCAGATAAGACCAACTGCAATATAACCAAAACAGTCCTTGTCAGGACTCAATCTATTGTCGCATCTAACTCAATCTATTGTCTTCTATAACTCAATCTATGGTCTCAGATAAGACCAACTCCAATATAACCAAAACAGTCCTTGTCAGGACTCAATCTATTGTCACATCTAACTCCAATCTATTGTCTCCTTTAACTCCAACCTGATATATCACCAACCAGTCCTCGTCTCATATACTCCTATCATAAGAACATAACAATATTGTTAGGATATATGTTACCAGCTATTGTCAGAGAGGGCGTGATATAGTATAGGGGGAAGGACATTGTTGTATCACACCTAGGTGTACATATTATTGGATTTATTCATGTATTGATTTATATTATGGGATGTATTCATGTATAAAATGTATTCATGTATTGAATCTATATTATTGAATGTATCCATATATTAGTTTATCAGAAAGAATGTTTTGCAAGTAGACACCTGTCTTGTCTCGCTATTGCTAAATCATACTGAGCCATGTTGTCATTCATCCCACATGCATACATCGGAGACACGCTCATTTCACTCACACTAGAAATAGGTGGGCTTGAGGACAGAAATTAGCCCCTATTTTTGCTTTGTTACAGGTTTAATTGTGTCCTAAAAACCTGAGGTCGTATGTTCGAGTCAATCCCGCTGCCTGGAACTCCGCAGGAGCATAGAGGTTGACCAGACTCTACATCTTTGGTCCCCCTCAGTCTTGGGTGGGCTAAAGGAACGATACTCTGCCGGTGGTGTGAACCAAACAAAGAAGAACAGACTTAAGAGAGATGAGTACACATTAGTACCATTTCTGTCGGCATTGTGAGCATAGAACTGTCAATGAAGAAAACGTGAATTAGCGTAGCAAGAGACAATAATAAGATCATAGTGGATAAATTATACGTAAATAACAGCATAGCTGATAAACGTTATATCCTTAATTAACAGCACAGCTGATATAATTTTTGTTCCTATAATTGGAAAACGTGTTGTAATATTTATAAATATAAATATTTGTAAATCATATGTAAACTTACCAATTCATTTCATTCCATTTTTTTTTTGCAACATTCACCTTTCAGCACAAGAGTAGATAGTGTATATATACTAAATAAAATATAAGGAAATTGTATTTTGAACGACTTGTCAATTTTATCATTGTTAAGTAAAAATCTGTTTCCTTGCTTTGTTTAATATCACAATTAGTTACACAGCAGAGGTGGCGCTTTATGTCGGTCTCCTCTATACTATTGTTTCGAGATCAGATCATTCACAGCCGTAACTAATTTGTGATACCAGTAGTCCTCTCAGACACTGGGACTTCACCATTTTCTGCAGAAATTCTATTTCTGTAATTGTCAGTACTATACTGATCCAAGAGCCAAATAAAACCTCTCGCCACAGCATGTTGAAAAAAGGATTTTAAAACTATTATAATACTATTAATATTTAAAAAGAAAACAACCGGACACAGAAACTAAATAAAAGTGACTGGGGAAAAAACATCCATTAAAAGTTTAAAGGAACAGAATTCTTCAGCAGGCAGAGTGATCTACCACACTCAAAAGACAGCACAAGATCAATGATATCAATTCCTCATCACTGCATGTTGGCTCCTGGTGGAGATGAAGCCTTCAGTTTATTCATACCAAGTGATTACTTCCAGCACCGTCTGTTTCAATGTTTTTCCATGTCTTCTTTGTCCTTATTAATGTCTGTTTTCTTCTCTATGTCTTTTGTGTGTGTGTGTGTGTCTTTCTCCATTACCAACACACTGGGAATTTCAAACCAAGGACTGCCTTGCGATACTATTAATGGTTTCCTCCATCCTTGTTTCTATAGTGGCCTAACATTCCAGCTGCCAATTAAAATAAAATACATTTCTAAGGTGGAAAAAAAGGCAGCCAGTAATCCAGATTCCTATTGGCATTCTCCAAGCAATGTCATTACCTGCCTGGCTAGAGGGCCCTCTTTCATCCTGAATGGCTAAATTATACAACTACATTTAGAGGATCTGTGCATGATCTGCTTGAGGCTAAAACATACCATCAAAAACTGTTATGGCTGTAAAATTATGTCGTTATATGAGCATAAGGAGTGTTTTTATTGAAGCTTCCAATACGGCAGTCAAACACAATTTGGCAGTCAAACACAATTTCGTCTCATGCTCTTTGAGGCACAAACATTTAAACAAACAAAAAAAGAATTATAATCAACCACAACATCACGCTGAGAAAAAGAAACACTATTTACGATTACGATCTGAGGGAACTATACACATGGACGAGGCCCTGATATATAAAAGAGGGAAACAGATTTGGATTTCATCATGATCTAAAACAGATTTTACAATAGTGACACAAATGTAAAGGCATAAAACAGAACTAAAATAAATTCAGATTCAACCCTGTGGTGATGGAAGTAATTATAAAGCTGAACAAAATACAGAAAGCAAGAATAATTGTAAAAGACCTCTGACGGAAATATTATCACCGAAGCAACAGGGCATCAAACAAAAATATATTATTGAAGTAAAAAATAAATATAAAAGTTTTGTGACAGAAAGTGAGAAACAATACAGAGAAATCAACTGACGAGAGAAAAAGTAAACATAAAACAGGAGTTTAAGAATAAATAGCTCTTCTGTTCCTTCAGGCATGTTGTACAAGTCGACTAATATGAGGTTGAGAATGAGGCTGGCAACCTCATCATGTTAAACCAAATTGCTACAGAAACCATCACTTGAGCACATGAAGGCTTACTGCAGGTTTCCTGCAAGGGAATCAGCTGCAGTGGTGGCTCCAAGCTCCTTAAGGAGCAAACAGGAAAATGATGATGATGATACAAATATAAACAGGTTTTCCACATAGTCCATCATGATACACTAACTGAACATGATACAAATATAAACAGGTTTTCTACAGAGTCCATCATGATACACTAACTGAACATGATACAAATATAAACAGGTTTTCCACAGAGGCCATCATGATACACTAACTGAACAAGATACAAATATAAACAGGTTTTCCACAGAGTCCATCATAATACACTAACTGAACATGATACAAATATAAACAAGTTTTCCACAGAGTCCTTCATGATACACTAACTAAACGCCCACAAGAAATGTCTTCATGAAAATGACATAAGATTACTTAAATCTAGGGCTGGGATCACCATAAATGCCACACCTTGGAGATAAAAAACCTATACAAAAAATCCAAAACCCTGTACAAAGACCCGCAAAACCTGTACAAAAACTGAAAAAAACATATCAAAAGAGTTAATTCGTGTAAAAATATTTTCCATTACAGTGGGCTGCATTATAAATGAGGCACGGGGACTTTGCCTTTTAAAGCAGGTCTTCACTTATTTTAAAACTCAAACAATAAATGTCTGAGTTTATTTTACACTGTAAAAATAATATGATGGTGTCATCATTTAGTCTATTTCTGTGCTTAATTATCACTAGTCGGCGTCTGTGGCCTAATGGATATGAACGCAGTTTCATAATCCAGATATATCAGGTTCGAAACCTGCTGCAGGCGGTTTGGTAGCAGATCGCTTTGTGTGGATTTTTAACAATGGTATAAGCGCCGTACCGTTCAGAAAGCAATGGCAAACTACTGAATGAAAAAATTGCCTAGAAAAATCACAAACAGCCAATAAAAGCTGGGGTTGATTGCCACGTCCTGTAAAGGATAAGCAACTAACTAATTATCACTAACAGACTGGGAAATCATGTGTTCAATAGGACCTTATAAAAGAACTCTGAGACACAGTAATAAGGGGAATGGGTTAGAAAACCTGTACAAAAATTATGTACAGGGTGTACACATCTGAAAATGCAAACACCTTGTACAGATTATGGGTAAACCATAGCATGTGGCATGTATGGATCACTAACAATTAATTAATCGATTAATCGGTTTAAAAATGTTATTCCATTAATTGATAGCACATATGTTAATAAATTATTCCATTTTTAGCAATCTGTAGGTTTTTTTTGTTTTCTTTTTGCTAAAATGCGAGAGAATTTGCTATGTTAGTGGTTTGTGATATAGAATTTGTAGAGCATGTTCAATAATAATAAATTGTTTGGTTGTCAATTTTAATTATATTTTCAGGACGAAGTTGCCTTTTAACATGTAAAATAAATAAAGTCTTTAGTGATTAAAACAATTGTTATTTATGATTAAACAAATTTTTTTTTTTACGTTTGAAATTGATCGATTAATCTTTGATTAAAGAAATTATATTAATCGATTAAGATTTTTTTTAAACAATGCCAGACCTTCTTAAAACCTATACTGGACACAAATTGCAACAAATAATATTTGGCAAGAATTAAAAAAATACTCATACAACAAGAGATGTGAGAAAAGGAAGTGCATTTTCTCATTGCCCATGTAGTACGTATCTATAAGTAATATCAGAAAAAAAATGTTCAAACAGATAACAGGAAATGCCAGGACTGAACATTGGTAGAAGATTAGTAAACAACCTTAGACATGCAGATGATACAGTTTAGTTGGCTGAAAACAATTATGAACAGCAATAACTAGTGGCGCAAGCCAACAGTGTAAGTCTTGAATATGGACCGGACTTTAACACTGAGAAACAGAAACTATAATAAATAGCAAAACAGATGAGATGTCAACTTTAAAAATATATGGAAGATACCAGAACAAGTCTAAAGTTTCTAATATCTTGGGCACATAATAACAGAGATGGAAAAGAGAGATAGAACGGTCAACACCACACCACATTCAGCAACATGAGATAGATATTAACATTTAAACTTCTATAACAAACCAATTAAAAATGACAGTCATAAAGTATTGCAAATAATATTTATTACTGTATGATACAAAAACATGAACAATGAACAGGCATGGACTATGAACTGGCACCTAGAAGAAAGAAATGAGACAATGAAACGGGGATACATAGATGAATAAAGTGCAAATGATGGAAAAAGAAGAAAAATAAGGATGTCCTAGGAAAATACAAGAACGAAAAGAGAATGAATGAATGAGATCAACTGGACAGTTAATGTATTGTAATAAGTAAAGAGACATAAAACCTTGTTGAAAACCATAATAGAAGGAAATGTTAAAGGTAAGTGAGCAAGAGGCAGACAAGGGGGAAGATATGAACAGGTGGAGTGTATAATCATGATTATTGACAGAGGAAATCTTCTTCTTCTTTGTTCGTCCTGAGAAGGACGTTGGTTGTGTTGTGTCCGTTTACAGCGAAGCTGCGGTATTTGCACCTTTCAGCCGACACATCCGACTTCAGCACGGCATTTTTGGGACCGGGTTAGCTTTCCCTCTTCGATCCCTACTCACTCAGCCAGACTGCAGTGATGCAGCCTGTTTCCAGGACCACCACTTGGAGGTGGAGTAGGGTCTTGGTCAGCTCTGGTTCACTGACTCTTATGCAAGCAGTCTAGCTATGGGTCGCTAACTGCATTCCTCACTGTTGACGCGTCTTAGTGTTATGATTAAAACTCATAACATATCAGTCTTTATCATATAGGTATCGATTGAGGATACCATGTTGTTGATGTACTGTATCCACAGGTTACCCGGAAGTACGTCATTGACTTTTGGTGCAGTTTTAGCAGAAGTCAAACCGGTCTCAGCTTGGCAAAAGTCAAGGAGCCTTTGAGGCCTTTTTTGGTATGTTCTTCAATGTGGACAGACGCATATTTGTCCAGCTCCTAGAATGTGTTAATTCTACAGAGTCTTAAAGTGTTTCAACATTTAGATCGCCCACATGCTTCGTTGGGTCGATACTAAAGATTTATATTGAGAGAAGTGTATGCTGTATTCAGATGTACGTAAGTTGGCACTTTTTAAATAAATTCTGCAACCAAGTGTCGAGGACATCTTGTCATTAGCAGACTGTACAGCGACGCTCAAGACTGGCTAGGTTATGCCATCGTCTTATATATCTATTGGATGAATTTTATTGGAACTTGTACCATGATTAAACTTATGTCGTCTTAACTTCCAACCTGGCCTTCACAGCTTCTTTATTGTTGAAGATCAGGTTTGTGCAAGAAGGCTGAATGTAAAACTGTTACCGGCATATGTCGATGCCTTATCATAACTACAGAAATATATTTGTTAAAGAAGGGACCTCGCCGAAGAACACCTTCAACATATAACTCAAGTACTAATGCTTCAACCAGAAGGTGAATCGCTACATAAAATGGGGGCCATGCCAAAGGATCATTGATCTACAGCCTAAAAAAATTTTTGCACAAAATAACTACATTCGTCGCTTGGGAGTTTGTGCCCTGTTCAATATTTTAAAGATGGCGAACTTTATCGTCTGTGAGAGGTTACGCATCAAGATTTGCAGTGCAGTACTGTCCTGTTCCAGTCAAAAGGAACGTATTCAAGTCATATTATATTTACTGCATCCTGCTTCGTGTCAAATTTCAAGTTTTATGCCGAAGATGGAGATGTTCAAGACTTCGACAGACCAAAATGGAGTCCTGTTCGAGTCAGCTGTTACAGATTTCTAGACCTAATGTTGGTCTGCTTGCCTGGTTTGCATCGGTCCTGGAAGGAAAAGGTGCTGGAACTAGGAGAAATTTTTTCACTGGCAATGAGATAAGGGAATTTTTAGCTACATACATGCTAAATTATCTTGTTTGCCAGGGTTATTTTTTCAATGTTTGATGTATTTCTGTTATTAATGTGAATGTAATTGCAGGAGGCTGGTGGGACCTTTGGATTTCTTTCAATACCTCGAATATGTATGGTCGAGAAAAATTCATAGGCGTTCTTTAGGGTTTGGTTTATGATTTTCTCAAATAGCGGGGCCGGCATAACAAAGCTGTGGGTTATCTGCTGCTATTGAGATCACCATGACCTATTTTTGTTAATTGTAAAGTACTGTTAAGTGTACAAGTTTGTTATTGTTGTAAAGTTACTTGTAATTTTTTATTCAGTTTGCTACATTATTGTTTGTGACATTGTGTATCTAACCTTGCTATCTTTGATTTATTAGATGTCATACATGTTGTAAACTTGTGCTTGTCTTGTCCTATGTGTGATAGAGCTGCTTTTTATTTATTTGTTCTATAGTTCATACAAGTTACAACTGATCAGAGCATGTATATTCCCAGTAGCAACATACGGCTGCGAGACTTGGACACTCAATAAAACAGTTGCGAAAAAGATTACATCATTCGAAATGAAATGCTACAGAAGGATGTTGAGAATACCCTGGACAGAAAAAAAGACCAACAGAGAAGTACTGCACTTACTAAACGTACAGGAACATTGGCTCCTAAATACCATCGCAATAAGGAAGCTGAAATTTTTCGGTCATATAAAAAGACATAATAGTCTGGAAAAAACAGTGATGGAAGGCATGGTCCCTGGAAAAAGGGGAAGGGGTTGACCTAGACGACGGTGGACCCAGGACATCACAGAGAGTCTGAACTTGTCTTTGGCTGATGCAGGTCTACTTGCCCAGAATCGTGATGCGTTCAGAGCAGCTGTAATGGAGACAACGTTCTGGAAAGAATACGTAACATGATGATAGTTCATACATTTCTGCCTTAGTTCACTATTTGCATTTGCTTCATTTGGCTCTGGGCGCTGTATTTAGTCATCCTGTTTGTACTATTGTCTTTTATTGCTCCATATCTATAACATCTATATTACTATCTACCATTACATGCAGTTGGGTGAATTTGAAGTGGTGAAATCAGTATTGAACATATTACTCACGTATTGATAATATATTACTTACATTATTGTTTAGCTATTGAAAAGCACAATAATTGTAAATCATGGCAACCTTGAAAGACTTAGTAAAGGTTGGAAAAGATTTTGGTTTGGAGGGTGAAGCCTTGAAAACCTATGTAGTCAAGGAACTCATGAGACTGGAAGAAAGGAGACAAGAAGAAATACAATTGGCTGAAAAAAGAAGAGAAGAAGAATTAAATGAAAAAAGTAGACGAGAAGAATTGTCTGAAAAAAGAAGACAAGAAGAAATACAATTGGCTGAAAAAAAGAAAAGAAGAAGAATTAGCTCTTGAAAAGGAGAAATTGGCTGAAAACAGTAGACAAAAAGAATTGTCTGGAACAAGAAGAGCAGAAGAGATGGCTCTTGAAAAAGAAAAATTAGTCTATGCTAAGGCTCAGGCTGAGATAAGAGCACAACAGGAACTCAGATTAGCAGAATTAGAGATTGAAAAATTGCGACTACAGCAACCACAGGTCAATCCTATGAATGGTGGTGGTGAGAAGAAAGATTGTTCTTCCCCTTTTAAGTTAAATTTGCCAAAATTTAACTCATCTATAGATGACATATCATGCTATCTGAATAGATATGAGACATATTGCCAAGAATTTAAGGTTGATAAAACTACATGGTCCAGTAGGCTAATATACTTATTGGTAGGTGAACCACTTACTTCAGTCTTAACCTTAGATGAGCAGACTAGGAAAGACTGTGATGCTATAAAAGCCATGTTATTAAAGAAGTATCAATTGGATGATAATGGCTATAGAATGAAATTTAAGTCACTATTGCCAAATTCAGGAAAAGATTTAACTGAATTCATTTCAGCTTGTAAGCTTTACTTTGCTAGATGGATTGAGTTGTCCAAAATTGAAAAAAACATTTGAAGGACTATCTGATTTGATTCTGAGAGACAAGGCTTTGTCTTCAATTAGTGGAGACTTTTTGTCATTTCTGCAGGAGAGGAAACCTGAGAATTTGGCTAATCTTGAAACTCTCGGTAGACAATATCAAGTTGCACATCCAAATAGAAACCTGAGTAAGAGTAACATTAAGGATTCCTTGCCAGTGGCATCTGCTAGGATGGTAAATTATAATACGCCTAGGCAAAGATCTAACAGCATTGACAAAAACTATAGAGTTAACCAAAAATTGTAACTATGGCAATAACAGAGGCAGATACAATTTTAATAAAAAAATGGCAACAACCTCAGAGAAATTATAACTCTAATGATGATGGATATTATGGACAACAATCATCATTCAGATCCAATGATTATCAAAACAGAGGAGGATATAATAACAGATCAAACAGAGGACAAAGGTCATTCCATAGAAATAATGACAATCACAGTAATAATAGAGGTTCTTATCAGAACAATAATTTTAGACAGTCAAGGAACTCTGAACGTTCAAATGCTGTCGTAAATGTGAGTGATAATAATTCAGTTCAGAATAATGTTGGTGTAGCTCGTGCAAATGCATGCAGTGTTGATCTATCCAACAGTGCTAATTGTACTGAATGTAATTCTTTATTTCAGCTGCAGGGAGTGCCAAGACTTTTATGTGGACATCCTTTACCAGTCATGTCCTCATATGAAAGTACTGGTTCACTGGTTTTGTAAGGGTTTTGTAGACAATAAATTAGTGTCACTTTTGAGGGACACTGGTTCCACTACAATCGGTGTGCGCAGGTCTTTGGTGGATCAGCCAGATTACACAGGCAGAGTAGTGAAATGCATTACATTTGGTGGCACAGTGGAATACTATCCAATGGCGGAAGTATTTCTGGATACATCCTATTTTACCGGGAGAGCTCTTGTGTGTCTACTTAATAGTCCTGTTGCTGGAATAATTTTAGGAAATATCCCAGCTCTACATGAATGTTCTAGAGAAGACATTGAAAATTGGGAAAAAGAGCACTTAATAACTGCAAATGCTGTTACTACCAGAGCACAAGCTCATGCTGAAAGGAATACTCACAACCACAGTGATATTGTGTTAGATGAGGTAATGAATGATGGGGAGGAGTCTGAAGATTTAATGAATGAGGAAAATCATGATAATGATAGAGATAATGAGAATGAAAAGGAAAATATTGATCAGCTGGAAGATGATGATAATTTACAGATGAAATTGATTGATAAAGAATCATTCATACAAAGGCAAAAAGAAGATGGTTCTTTAAAGAAATTTTTTCGTACAGGAAAATCAAATCATATGATGGTTGATGAAAATGCTAAGCAATGGTACACATTAAATAATGATATTTTAATTAGAAATTTTCAAGATGCTACATCTGTGAAAAAACAGATTATGGTACCCACTTGCTTTAGACCATTTGTCTTAAGACATGCCCATGACATAAATTGTGCAGGTCATTTGGGTATTGCAAGGATGAAACAAAGAGTGTTGTCACATTTCTTTTGGCCTGGTGTAACTAAAGACGTGAAAATGTTTTGTCGCACATGTTCAGTGTGCCAAAGTGTCACAACAAAAAGACCTGGACATAATGCACCTATCCAGGCATCTGATGTTTCTTTGCGTCGATTCGCAAAGATTGTTATTGACCTTATTGCTCCATTAAAAATCACATCAGCTAGGGGTCACAAATTTGTGCTTACCTGCATTGATATGTGTACCCGATGGCCGGAAGCAATTCCACTTAAATCTACATCAACTGTTGATGTCGCGGATGCACTATTTTTAGTATTAAGCAGATTGGGTTTTCCCGAAAACATACTATCTGATCAGGGATCCCAGTTCATTTCTGATGCTATGAAGGAAGTGATGAAGATGTTTGGGATTGAGAGATTGCTTAGTTCAATCTATCACGCTCAAGCGAATGGTAAAATTGAAAGATTTAATAGGAGTTTAAAACAAATGTTGGGCAAGGTTACGACTAAGTATCCACAAGATTGGGATAGGATCTTGCCTGCTGTTCTCTTTGCATATAGAGAAATTCCCAACGAAAACATGGGATTTGCGTCATTTGAATTGGTATTTGGTGCAAAGCCTAGAGGTCCTATGTCTATCTTAAAACAATTACTCATTGGAACCACCTTGGAAGAGGAGCTTCAAACCTCGTATCAATATGTTGTGAATTCAAGACAGAAGATTACTGACGCATGCAAAATAGCAGTGGAGTCGTCAGAAAAAGCAAAATTAAAGGCTCGATTGTTTATCACTCAAAACAGGAAACTGTGCCAATTATGGCCAGGTGAGGAAGCCTATGTATTAACTCTAAACAAGGACAATAAATTACTGGTTTCGTGGAAGGGTCCTTACACAATTGTTGATAAATTATCAGATGTTGACTATGTTTTATCTGCTAAAAGAAAAGATAAAATTTTTCATATTAATATGTTACAACAATTTCATACTCGACCTCCACATATGAAACCTATCTTTGAAGCTATCGATGAATCTGTTGATCGTCGCTCCTCCTTAGCAGTTATTCAGGAGGAGAATTCTGATTTTTCTGATGGTGGTGAGCCTATATTATCTTTACCTGATGTACATCTTTTGTCAACTGAAAGCTGGCAAGATATTTTCATTGCTCCTACTTTATCTTCTAATCAGAAAGAGCAGATTTCTGTATTACTGCAATCATTTTCTGATGTGCTCACGGATGTTCCTGGGCATACAGATATCATTCAGCATGATATCGTGCTAACAGATTTTACACCTATCAAACTCAAACCTTACCCTATACCGATTCATTTACAATTTCAGGTACAGGAAGAAATAAAACAAATGATTAGGTTGAACATAATTTAACCTTCTAATTCACCATATAGTTTTCCTATGGTGTTGATCAAGAAAAAAGACAAATCTATTCGTATTTGTATAGATTTCAGACGTTTACATGCTGTCATGATTCAAGACGCTGAACCGTTACCGTTGCTTGAATCCCTTCTTGATAGATTATCTACAGCTACATTCTTTACTAAGTTTGACCTATCCAAGTGATATTGGCAAGTGCCATTAACTGACAAATCTAAGCCTTATACAGCTTTCGCTACACCTTTAGGTTTGTTTCAGTTCAATTACATGTCTTTTGGTCTTGTTAACGCTCCTGCTACTTTTGTTCGCATGATGCATAGACTGTTCTCTGATCATGATGATCTGATCACTTACATAGATGATATCTGTTTGTTTCATCATACTTGGGGTGATCATATTGACGGAATTCATTCTTTGTTGAATACATTATGCTTTCACAACATTACTGTTAGACCTTCTAAAACCAGAATTGGTTATACTGAAATTTCTTTTCTGGGTCACAAGGTAGGAGGTGGGTTTCTCAAACTTGAAGATTCTCCTGTTTCTAAAATTCTGAATCTTGAAATTCCTTGAACAAAAACACAAGTTCAAAGTTTATTAGGCCTCATAAATTTTTATAGGAAATTTCTGCCTAATTTCTCAGATATGACTTCAGTTTTGTCTGCGTTGGTAAAAAAGAATGCTCCGAACAAGGTAATTTGGTCGCATGCGTGTCATGTTGCTTTAAATTTGATTAAGATTGCCTTTTTGAAATCACCAATTTTGAGGTTACTTGACATTCGATATTCTTTCATTCTCAGAGTCAACGCTTCAAATACAGCCATAGGCGGAATATTAATGCAAGAATTTGAAGGCCACATGCACCCTACTATGTATGTGAGCCGCAAGTTGACACCTACAGAGCAACGATATCCAATTGTTGAGAGAGAGTTGCTTGCTATCGTTTTTTCGTTCAACAAACTCCAAAGATATTTGATGGGAGCTCATTTCACGCTGGAGACAGATCAACACACCTTGTATGTACAGACTGCCAGTTTTACCAACCAAAAAACAGCTAGAGCCTTGCTCGCCCTACAACCATATGACTATACCATTAAAGCCATAAAGGGAAGTCAAAATGTATTAGCGGATGTTCTTTTCAGGTGTGTCAAAGACCCTACATCAGCTACCAACCTTGCAAATCCTGATGATACACATAACTCAATCTAGCACACATACGTACATGGTAATGTCCTGTTCAAGAACTTGCTACATGTATAATCACGTAATTGCAGGACACTAATTAGATGCTACATTGATCACGTTGTTGATATCAGAAAGTGGCTTGCACAGCAACACGATGATGATGGATCCTATAAGACGCAACATCAAGTGATATATCGTTGAACTCATGACACTTTGTGTAAACATCGTGCCATCATGGCAATACTCATTGTCAAACTACAAACTGTCAAACACAGCTTATGTACATGATTTAAAATGGTTTCAGTTCCAAACAATGTTGGATATGCATGGGTTTTGGTAAAAAAAAATCTTTGTACTACATTTCAAGGGACATAATTCAAAAAATGAATGTCGCACAATTTGCAAAGGGAAGTAACAAGGATATTTAGGATGGAACTTATTTGTGATGATTCACTACAATGTTTAATGACATGTTGATTCTTACGGAAATATTATTGAATTGACATCAATCATGGACATGATCGACGATGGATTTCAACGTACAACTTATTACATTAGATAAACAATTATAAAGTATTGACATGGCATTGCATTTTATACTAGCACTATTCTATATAATATTAGAAATTGATTAAGTTAATTGCACTACACATTGTTGAGTTAGACAAATTTTATGTCACACTCACACTAAACTTGAAACATTGATGAGCTATTACGCCATTCTATGGTTTATGAATACAACACATAGGCATATTATAACTATTTGCCAAGATTAATGTGTTACTTAAATGATTCTTTCACTTCACATGTTATGAATATGATATATTAATAACATATCATTCACAGTTACAAAAAAACTTTATTCATGTGACAATTTGTAGCAGTCACACACCGTATTGGTTATTTGTCTGCCTCATCTCATCTATTGTGTTTATATTATTATTAATGCGTTGCACTATAATGTTACTTTGAGATGACATTAAGAGACTACCGTTACATGACAAGACAAATAGGTGTTCAGACGGTATGAAGGATGAGAATGCATGGACTGATATAATTATGACGTTTTTATATGTTGGCTGATCTTGCTATGGTTACCTCACTTTGATGTTAAATTGTTTTATGTCATTTGTAGACAATGGTATTAGTACACCTTCAACATATTCAAGTACTATGCTTCAACCAGAAGGTGAATCAGGACATGCAGCAGAAGGAGCACAACATATTTATTTCCCCTTCATATTTTGGCTGGTAGGAAGGAGGAGGATCCCGTTACACGCCCATTGAGGCATATTGGGAATATGGTGTTAGGCCCATATTTTCTTGACCGTCGGCACACTAGGGGTGATGTGGTCAGCATCACGCCGGCCGCCTTAACCTTCCCAGAGCTGCTCTGGTACCCATTTGGGGCTGGGTCGACCCAGGAGCCCTTTGTGGCCTAAAAAATTCCCACCTCATCTGGGGATCGAACCATAGACCACTGAGCTAGGAAGCCAGTGCACTAACCACTATGCTACCATGGCTCCCTATTTTGGATGGTTACTTGTTGGTATATATTTCTTTTAAATTTTAAACGCTCATGTACGTCTTAGTAGACTTCACAACACTGTACTGTCTTAAGCTGACTCAGGTAAAGCTGTGCATTCAATAATTCCACCACAATATTTTCCTAACTGTTAGAAAGAAAATAACTCACACTGAATACACTGTAACCTTTCCACTCACCAATATCATGAATGAACCTCTCAATCTTGTTCTGCATGCCCCAGTACTTAAACTCCACTCGACACAACTTATAGGCTGTCATCATCTCCTTGCCATCATTCTTGCCACTCTGCAAAGCCTGGGCATATTCCTTCCTCCATTCATCAGACAGGGGACCCCGCCCTGTTTTCTTCGATTTGTACAGCTTGGGATCTTCTTCTTTCTTATAGTCTCCACCTGTTAAGCTGTCTTTTACAATGTCTATGTAATCTGAAATAAGGGCCAAAAAAATACAAGATAATTGAATAAAGAGCATCCGATTACACTGACAAACAACATTTTTCTTTCTTATATAAGAATAAGTGTTCTTAGGTCAGTTTCTTGCGCTGATTTCAAATCTGAAATCCGTTTATCTCTATCACGTCAGGTTCTTAAGATATTTGTGAATAAATATATTTTTGGGAAACCGTTATTTGCTCCGTTTCATTTTTACTATATAACTTATTAAAAATTAATAAAATGCAAAATAATTCTACTTTTTATACTGCTAATAGATGCATGACATATGTTACGCTATTTTTCAAATAGTTACTGTATTTTGAAATAATTCTGAGCGAAATATGGTTCTAGAAGTTGTAGAAATTCGGCTGATCTGTTCTGTTACGTATGCGGATATTTTACCGATCGTGTTCACCAGAAAAAACTTTACACCATTACTAAAGAAAGCATATGAACGTTATTTCGATTCTAAAGTTGATGATGCAAATAAATCTTGGAAGCCAAATGCAGTTTTTTCGACCTATGCAAATACATTGGCAGGTTGGTTACGAAAATCGCCGAAGCATAAGTCGATGCCTTTTGGAGTGCCAGTAATATGGCGTGAACCGACAAATCACGCTACTGATTGTTACTTCTGCTTGACAAATATCCATGGTTTCACTTTTAAAACTAGAAAGTCTGTGGTTTATCCAAATATTGAATCGGTATCGAAAACAGTTCCTCATGATCCAATCACGTGTCCGATCCCAGTTCCACCATAACAATATCCGTTGGACGTGAATGAACCATCAGAAAGTGATAGTTTACCTGCTTTAGAAACTAATTCTGACTCGGATTATATACCGGTGAATGATGATGTTCACTTAATTAACCATTCAGAACTTTCAGATCTAATACGTGATCTCGCTCTTACCAAAGGACAAGCGGAATTACTCGGTTCGCGACTCAAAGAATGGAATCTTTTAGCGCCCAATACTCCGATATCTAAATTTCGTCATAGACACAGAGAACTTGTTCAATACTTTGAGATGGATGATGGCATTTGCTATTGCAAAGATGTAAACGGTCTAATGGTGCACCTCGGTCATGAGCACATAGTTAACGAATGGCGACTTTTCATCGACTCTTCCAAGACTAGTCTAAAAGCCGTGTTATTGCATAACGGAAATTTATTTTCATCAATTCCAGTCGCCTACTCTGTTCATATGAAAGAAACTTATTACAATATGGGTATACTTTTGGCAAAAATAAAGTACAATGACTACCAATGGCGGATTTGTGGAGACCTAAAGGTCATTGCAATTCTCACGGGCATGCAGACTGGGTATACTAAATTTTGTTGCTTCTTATCTGAATGGGACAGCCGCAACAGACAGGAACATTATGCAAGAAAGGTGTGGCCTATCAGGGATCGTATGCAGCTCGGGCATAAAAATGTAATACATGAGCCATTAGTTAACAAAGACGGCATCATTTTACCACCGTTACATATAAAGTTGGGGCTCATGAAGAATTTCGTAAAAGCGTTAGATAAAACGAGCAAAGCTTTCACTTATCTTCGAGAAAAGTTTCCGCAAGTTAGCGATGCAAAGATAAAGGAAGGTATCTTTGTAGGACCTTAGATTAGGAAAGTTATTGCAGACAAACAATTCGAGAACTTGTTACATGGTAGTGAACTTCGCGCATGGATGGCATTCAAATCGATCGTCGATAACTTTCTGGGAAATCATAAATCTGTCGACTATGTGCATATTGTTAAGCAGTGCATAGATGCATACAGAATTATGGGCTGTAACATGTCCCTCAAAATCCATTTGCTTGATTCGCATCTTGACTTTTTCCCTGACAAACTTGGCGAAGTCAGCGATGAACATGGAGAACAATTCCATCAAGATATCGCAGTAATGGAGTCACGCTATCAAGGACGGTGGAGTGTGACCATGCTTGCCGATTATTGTTGGATGCTTCATCGCGATGTACCACATGCCATTCACCGACGAAAGTCGACTGCAAAGAAATTCAAGCCTACATAACTGTTACACTTCTTGTATGAATGATGTTATAATACTGTATGCCTTGTTAAAAAACTTCAATTGCGTATTTCTAGAGATCCCGACCTGATAGAGAAAAAACGGTTTGCAGATTTAAAAACAGCGCATTAAAATTGACCAGACAAACATAGAAATGTTAGAGAAAGAAAAAAAAAACAGCTGGAATATGTCATGACAACAGGAAGACTGAATGAAAGAGAGATAGAGAATGACAAAGAGAGAAGATGCTGAGTAGTTTGACATCACAGCATGGAAAGAAGTCAACAACAGAATTAATCAGCAGTATTAGAGATAGAAGTTGTGGAGAGACATGATAATGCTGATGATGTGTAACTTTGATGGCTAATGTCATCTGAAGTCTGTAGGGAAAAACACAGCAAGCTTCTAAATGTCACAGTTAACATTGCATGTACTGTCCATTTAGAAATATACTCATGTAATGTAAACTACAGCTTACATAACCAATACTGCGTCAAGAGGCATAAGATAATATTTTGATAGTTTAAGTACTACCAGAATATGAGCAGTTCAATGTATTAAATATTTATGAAGGCTAAATTATATTACAACAGAAGACTGCCATTATAGAGCCAACTTGCTATATCTTATCACTTTAACACTAGAATAGACACTGATATAATCTAAGATGACAGAAATCATAATTTCCTGCCTATTTCTTTCTGTCATGGAGATGTCAATCAATAATATTCATTAGTTTATTCATTATTCCTTCTGCTCTCTGTGAAGCATAGGCCTTCAACAAATCCTGTGACATCGATGTAAACTATTTCCATGCCATCAGTGTAAACTATTTCTTTGTCATCTGTGTAAACTATTTCGATGCCATCTGTGTAAACTATTTCCATGCCACCCATGTAAAGTATTTCCATCCCACCAGTGTAAACTACTTCCATGCCACAAGTGAAAACTATTTCCATGCCACCCCCAGTGTAAACTATTTCCATGCATCCATGTAAACTATTTCCCTGCCACACATGTAAACTATTTCCCTGCCACCCATGTAAACTTTTCCCCTGCCACCCATGTAAACCTTTTCCCCACCACCTGTGTAAACTATTTCCATGCATCCGTGTAAACTATTTCCCTGCCACCTGTGTAAACTTTTACCATGCCATGTATGTAAACTATTTCCATGGCATCTGTGTAAACTATTTCCATGCCATGTATGTAAACTATTTCCATGCCATCCGTGTAAACTATTTCCATGCCAGTAGTGTAAACTATTTCCACGCCACCTGTGTAAACTATTTCCATGTCATCTGTGTAAACTATTTCCATGCCATCCGTGTAAATTACCTGCATGTCATCCGTGTAAATTACCTGCATGTCATTCGTGTAAACTATTTCCATGCCACCTGTGTAAACTATTTCCATGCCACCTGTGTAAACTATTTCCATGCCATCTGTGTAAATTATCTGCATGTCATTTGTGTAAACTATGTGCATGTCATGTGTGTAAACTATTTCCATGCAAACTATTTCCATGCCCTCCGTGTAAGCTATTTCCATGCATCCATGTAAACTAGTTCCATGCCATCCATGTAAACTATTTCCATGCCATCAGTGTAAACTATTTCCATGCCATCCATGTAAACTATTTCCATGCCACTAGTTTCAACTATTTCCATGTTATCCGTGTAAACTATTTCCATGCCATCCATGTAAACTATTTCCATGCCATCCGTGTAAACTATTTCCAGGTCTTCTGTATCTTGTTCATGTAAAAAACTATTTCCATGCCATCCCTTGTTCACGTGTAAACTCCCTTGTTTTCCATGCCATCCCTTGTTGTAAACTATTTCCATGCCTTGTTCAGTGTCCACAAACTATTTCCATGCCATCAGTGTAAACTATTTCCATGCCATCCATGTAAACTATTTCCATGCCATCCGTGTCGGCATGAATCCTACTAAAACTATGTTCATCTTGAAAGTGTACTTTTATTCAAGCAAATGGATCCATTTAAACTGAGAAATCTATGAAAATATACGTGGAAGGCACCAAATACAGTGTCCCTCAATAGGATATTAAAAAGAAGAAAAAAGCAAACCCATTTTCATTTGTTACAGGTCTAAGGTAAATACACAAATCACCACCAATATTAATCATGGTAACAGAGCTTAGAATGCAGAGAAAAAAGAAGTTTATACATAACTCAGCAGATACAATTATGCTATTCATCCCCTTTCAACTCCCAAAGAAACATAGACCTTCCACAAACTTATGTCAAGTCTTCCTGTCCTGTGTCAAGTCTTCCTGTCCTGTGTCAAGTCTTCCTGTCCTGTGTCAAGTCTTCCTGTCCTGTGTCAAGTCTTCCTGTCCTGTGTCAAGTCTTCCTGTCCTGTGTCAAGTCTTCATGTCCTGTGTCAAGTCTTCCTGTCCTGTGGCAAGTCTTCCTGTCCTGTGCCATCAGCCTCAAGGTATTTCCATGTCTTCTTCATCCCTGTTATGTCTGTCTGCAGTTCTCTTCTCCCTGTGTTATTTAGTCATCCTCTATCTCTCTTACCCTGTGGATTCCAGAACACGGACTGCCTGGTCATTCTTTCAACATGTTTCTCACTGAGTGTCCTATCTATCTCGAGCATCTCTTCTCATCTCTTGTTCTACTGGCACTCATCTGGTTCTTGTCATCAGTTCTACATTAGTGATCTTGTTATACCCTAAACTTAAAACATTATACTGTGCAGTTATGCAATGAACACTACTGAAATAGAAGATATTACTTCAAGATTCTATAGATGGAAATTGTTTAAATATTTAGAAGAGAAGACAAATGTTCTTTTTCAACATTTTAAATTAAGATAAAATGCCTGTACATAATTATTTGAATATCACCAGAGAAAACAAATCTTAGTGACAAAAGTAGTCATCATTTTGATCATACCAACTGTTCTTTGTGCTTTCTCATTTTTTGACAGACTGAAAACACTGTCATCATCCCCTGGGTCATCATGGTACTTGGTCTCCACCTCCAGGAGGAACTTCTCAATAAAGGGGCACTTGTATCTCGTCTTAGTGTAAGGGTAAGCATTCCAGGCTTCCTCTTCTACTCGTAGAGCAGATTTTGGTAGAATAGCACGAAACCAACCTGAGATCATATAATAATAATGTTAAGTGACTATACAGTGACATCTGGTGTATATAATGATAGCTGTTAAAGAGACAATGAGTTATGAAACATTCTCTCTACCATATCTAAATTGCTCTCTCCCTGTTTCGTTTTCTTTCTGCTCTTAAGTAATTGAAGGCAAAGGTGGTGAGGAGGGGAACAGGTCACCTCACCTCACCTCATACAGCTGGACCTAGTATAGTGAAGTCTCTAACACTTTACTCCCCTACGGCATTATCTGCACAGTTTATACTGAGCCAGTCATCAAGGTTAATGGTGAGAAACTGAATGTTGTGAACAGATTCACATACCTTGGTAGCACACTATCCCAGAACATTGTCATTGATGATGAGGTGAACACCAGGATCTCCAAAGCCAGCAGCACATTTGGCAGACTATACACCAACGTTTGGCATCGAAGTGGCATTAGTCTACAGACAAAGCTGAAGGTGTACAGAGCTGCGGTGCTTCCAGTGCTGCTATATGCATGTGAAACATGGACTGTATACAGGCGCCACGTAAAGAAGCTAAACCACTTCCATACAGTCTGTCTCAGGAAGATAATGAACATCAAATGGCAAGACAAGATCCCGGATACCGCCGTTCTTGACAGAGCTGGTATCCCTAGTATTGATACTATTCTGATGCAGTCACAAATTCGCTGGGCAGGTCATGTAGTCCGCATGCCAGACCATCGACTGCCAAAGATACTCTTTTATGGTGAGATGCAGAAGGGTAAACGCTCCCATGGTGGCCAAAAGAAGCGCTTCAAAGACACGTTAAAGACGTCATTGAAAACCTTTGACATAAACCCAGACACATGGGAAGCTGCTGCGCAAGACCGAACTGCTTGGCGCACATCTCTTCGTAAAGGTGCAGCAGCATGCGAATCATCCAGAAGAGCAGCAGCGGAACAGCGGAGACAAGCTAGAAAGGACCGTGAAATAAAACCTTCACATGAAGCAAACATTCCCTGCCCACACTGTCCAAGATCTTTCCAGGCCCGCATCGGGCTCTTCAGTCACCTTCGTACCCATAGACTAACCTAACATATTCTTAAATAATTGGATGAACAGAGTGGTCTTCATCACCCGTGATGGACGAACAACCATCTGCTATGGAACTACCTTTACCTTTGTCACAACTCAGATGTCAAGTCAGTTCTATCATGATAGGAAACATTTCAGCAGTGATACAACATCAACTCAGATGTCAAGTCAGTTCTATCATGATAGGAAAAATTTCAGCAGGGATGCAACATCAACTCAGATGTCAAGTCAGTTCTATCATGATAGGAAAAATTTCAGCAGTGATGCAACATCAACTCAGATGTCAAGTCAGTTCTATCATGATAGGAAACATTTCAGCAGTTTCAACATCAACTCAGATGTCAAGTCAGTTCTATCTTGATAGGAAACGTTTCAGCAATGATGCAACATCAACTCAGATGTCAAGTCAGTTCTATCTTGATATGAAACGTTTCAGCAGTGATGCAACATCAACTCAGATGTCAAGTCAGTTCTATCTTGATAGGAAACGTTTCAGCAGTGATGCAACATCAACTCAGATGTCAAGTCAGTTCTATCTTGATAGGAAACATTTCAGCAGTGATGCAACATCAACTCAGATGTCAAGTCAGTTCTATCTTGATAGGAAACGTTTCAGCAGTGATGCAACATCAACTCAGATGTCAAGTCAGTTCTATCTTGATAGGAAACGTTTCAGCAGTGATGCAACATCAACTCAGATGTCAAGTCAGTTCTATCTTGATATGAAACGTTTCAGCAGTGATGCAACATCAACTCAGATGTCAAGTCAGTTCTATCTTGATAGGAAACGTTTCAGCAGTGATGCAACATCAACTCAGATTTCAAGTCAGTTCTATCTTGATAGGAAACATTTCAGCAGTGATGCAACATCAACTCAGATGTCAAGTCAGTTCTATCTTGATAGGAAACATTTCAGCAGTGATGCAACATCAACTCAGATGTCAAATCAGTTCTATCATGATAGGAAACGTTTCAGCAGTGATGCAACATCAACTTAGATGTCATTTCAGCAGTGATGCAACATCAACTCAGATGTCAAATCAGTTCTATCATGATAGGAAACATTTCAGCAGTGATGCAACATCAACTCAGATGTCAAGTCAGTTCTATCATGATAGGAAACATTTCAGCAGTGATGCAACATCAACTCAGATGTCAAGTCAGTTCTATCATGATAGGAAACATTTCAGCAGTGATGCAACATCAACTCAGATGTCAAATCAGTTCTATCATGATAGGAAACTTTTCAGCAGTGATGCAACATGAGACATTGTTAGTATTTGAAGGATCTCCTATCACACACGTTTTTTTTTTTTCTGAGACTTGATCAAAATATTCATGAAACTATAGCTACATGGAACAAAAGATGAGAAGAAGACGCTAGCGATGGATTTGACACACGATGAGGAACCCTACTAATAGTATTACAAGTCAGTCGTTGTTCTGGTGTTTCCAGGGCATGAGAAGTAGAGTTAGACATAAGAATACACGGAGAAGAACTAGAGAGAAATAAAGACGATGTTGACGGCATACGACAGGAGACAAGTGTTTGCTGAGGGCTTACCCTTCTTGCATATTGGGAATACGGTGTTAGGCCCGTATTTTCTTGACCATCGGCACACTATGGGTGATGTGGTCATCACGCCGGCTTCCCAGAGTTACCCTGGTACCCAATTCATGAGGCTGGGTCGACCTCGGAGCCGTTTGCCCAATATTCCCAATATGCCTCAATAGGCGCGTAACGGGATCTTTACCCTTCTTGGGGAGCTATAGGATGTTGAGTTATTGATTAATATCAACACAGACAAGCAAACATAAATAAATAACAAAAACTCTTACTGGGCAAATGACTTCCAATGTGGTAAATCTTGTAAGTATACTGGCCATTTCCGCCAGGGCCATTTGCGTACGGTTTGTTCTCAATGATTTCAACTCCGCTGTCTGTTCCATGGCTCTCGTCTCGGCTTTTTTTCTGAATAAAGAAAACAAAATGTATATCATGCAAACGTCCCCGCAAGAATGGAAACAAATTATGGATGCACTTCTCACAACAATAATGCTAGGAGAACGTATAATGCACGGATGCTTGAATAAGCAATCGCGTGAAGTGAGCTGGTTCTTCAGAAAACAAAAGAAACAGCAAGTGGCGTGGCACACATGCCTGGAAAGAGAGAACAACAATAAGGAAACATTTGGGGAATGGGGCGTTGGCGGGGGGGAAATCGCAATGTGTGCTCTGGCTAATTAAATTAATTATAAATATGTACAAGCTAATGACAACTACAGACGGGGGAAATTATTAACAGGGGCATTTCGAGGAGATAAGATTAGCCAGTCGTCAAATTTTATTTGCGACAGAGTGAGACAAGTTTTACAGACATCAGCGTAAATAATGTTTGAAAACCAAATAAAAATGGCTGCCGTTATTTTATGGGTCAGATATTTTTCAAAGTAAAGCTGTTTTAATTGTTTCCATAAAATAAATATGACTTTGCTTCTCTCTTTCTCTTACTCTCTCTCTCTCTCTCTCTGTCTCCCCCTCGGTGTTTGTGTGTGTCTCTCTCTCTCTTGGTGTTTGTGTGTGTGTGTGTCTCTCTCTCTTGGTGTTTGTGTGTCTCCCTTTGTCACTCTCTCTTGGTGTTTGTGTCTGTCTCTTACTCTCTCTCTGTCTCTCTCTCGGTGTTTGTGTGTGTGTGTGTCTCTCTCTCTTGGTGTTTGTGTCTCCCTTTGTCTCTCTCTCTCGGTGTTTGTGTCTGTCTCTTACTCTCTCTCTCTCGCTCGGTGTTTGTGTCTGTCTTATACTGTCTCTCTCTCTCTCGGTCGGTGTTTGTGTCTGTCTTATACTGTCTCTCTCTCTCGCTCGGTGTTTGTGTCTGTCTTATACTCTCTCTCTCTCTCGCTCGGTGTTTGTGTCTGTCTTATACTGTCTCTCTCTCGCTCGGTGTTTGTGTCTCTCTCTCGCTCGGTGTTTGTGTGTGTGTGTCTCTCTCAAGGTATTTGTGTATGTCTCTGTCTTTCTCTATCTCTCTCGCTCGGTGTTTTTAGTGTCTCTCTTACTCTCTCTCAAGGTATTTGTGTACGTCTCTCTCTCTTTCTCGCTCTCTCTCTCTCTCTTGGTGTTTGTAACTCTCTAGGTTTTTGTGTTTGTCTTTTTCTCTCTCTCTAAGTATTTGTGTGTGTATCTCTCTCTCTCTCTGTCAGTCTCTTTCTCTCTCTCTCAGTGTTCGTGACTCTCTCTCTCGGTGTTTGTGTCTGTTTCTCTCTCTCTCTCTCTCTCTCTGTTCGTGACTCTCTCTCGGTGTTTGTGTCTGTTTCTCTCTCTCTCTTTATGTTCGTGACTCTCTCTCTCTGTGTTTGTGTCTGTCTGTCTGTCTGTCTGTCTGTCTATCTGTCTGTCTGTCTGTCTGTCTCTCTCTCTCTCTCAGTGTTCGTGACTCTCTCAGTGTTTGTGTCTGTTTCTCTCTCTCTCTGTTCGTGACTCTCTCTCGGTGTTTGTGTCTGTTTCTCTCTCTCTCTGTGTTCGTGACTCTCTCTCTCGGTGTTTGTGTCTGTTTCTCTCTCTCTCTCTGTGTTCGTGACTCTCTCTCTCTCTCTCTCTCGGTGTTTGTGTCTGTTTCTCTCTCTCTGTGTTCGTGACTCTCTCTCTCTCTCTCTCTCTCGGTGTTTGTGTCTGTTTCTCTCTCTCTCTCTGTTCATGACTATCTCTCTCTCGGTGTTTGTGTCTGTTTCTCTCTCTTTTTTTCATTCACTCTCCCTTTTTCCATCTCTCTCTCAATCAGTTTTCATTACCACCATCGTTATTTTCCTTTCCGTTCCTTACAGAGTATGGATTCACGTAATCTTCACTTATTCTCTCACTTCATATTTTCCTTAGCCCGTCGTTCCAGTATCACATACCAGCGCTTCTTAATCTGTTAGAGGTCCCGCACCCTTTACAGCATCTTGTGAAGCCTCGCGCCCCCCAATGTACAGCATCTTAAGAAGCCTCGCACCTCTTGTGCAGCATCTTAAGAAGTCTACTTTACTATTCACTTGTCCAAGCCACTTTCGCCGTCCAGTTTATTTAGGAGCCGAAGTTTGCGTTATTGGGCCAAGTGTGTGGCACTGGCTGTTGTCAGCACGTGTTGCTGTAGGATGTCTGTCATGTTGTTTATCCATCTGCCTCTTGGTGTTCCTCGTGCTCTGAAAACATATCTTCTAGGGTTGTAGGAGCGTAGTGGTAACTTATCTGGCTCAGGGTCGTAGATACGGAAGGGGGAGAGGGGGGGGGGGGGGTCAACCGCCCCCCACCACCCTTTAGGGTTTGGTGAAAAACATTTGTGGGGAAATTACACTGTACCAAACATGTTTTGTGCCGAAATTTTTTTATAAACACCCCCCCCACCTTTATTGTCTTACCTAAGGCCTTGATCTGGCTCCATTCTTATGAGATGGCAAAACCATTTAATTTAAAGTTTAAAAAAAAAGGATACAGTAATTAATAAATAGTTGGTTTGGTTTGGTTTTTAAGGACTATCTTCATTGTACACGGACTACTCCATCAGTGCTCCAATCTCCTCCCTTAGATCACACAAGGAGGATCTCAGCACAGTGCACGAAATCCGTAGCACCGCCGAGAATCCCAATGTGTGTATATAGGAATCACACTTTCTACAAATATTTGTGTGGTGGGTAGGTTTCTTTTTTTTTTAAATTTTGCCAGGGCAGCGGTCTGATAGGCTAAATATATACTAAATAGTTATATCCACGAAGAATAAAGTCTGTGCAAGATACGCCACAACATGATGAGAAGCCAAAGTATGTCGAAAAGGCAAGAGTGGGTATAATGTGTGGCGTTGAATAACCAACGTAGTTTACTGATTAGGGGTAATGACTAGCCTGAAGCAATTAAGGAGTGTCAGATAAGACCACCAATAATATACAAGGAAAGCAGCGAGTCATGCTTGGGATTCCAGGATAGAAAGAGACAAGATTGGATAACAATATAAACGTTAAACACCATAACGAAGAGAAAGGAAATGAAAAGAAGAAAACAGAAGCTAAGTCTCCCAGGTTAAAGGAAATGTATAGCGAACATTACAGTCAGCTGGACAAAGAAGTAAAACGTCAAACCCTTGCCAACAAAAGGACATTTCTGGATGACCTTGCAAGGCAGCCAGAAGAGGCAGAACTGAGAAATGAACAAAGCACAGTTTATAAAATAACTAAAACTATCAGTGGAAAACGAGGTGCAAACAATATAACGTTAGTAAGAGACAAGCAAGGAAATCTCATCATAGTACATGGGCAGGAAACAAGATGGGCAGAGCATTTCAGAGAAACAATGAACCATCAAAGACAGTGAATGCTCCTGTGGCTGAAAATGATCTAGCTGTTAATACAGACATTCCACGAAAGAAAGAAATCATCACGGCAATCAAAGGGTTAAATAATGGAAAAGCTCCTGGCCACGATAACTTAAATGCTGAGTTATTCAAGGCAGACCATGAACTAGCAGCAGAACTATCAGAGTGGAGTAAAGGAATTATTGTCAAAGTGTCCAAGAAGGGCGACCTTGCAGACTGCAACAACTGGAGAGGAATTACTCTCCTCTCAGTTCCCAGTAAAATACTAGGCAGAATAATCATCCAGAGAATTTCAAAACCAGTTGACCATTAACTGATGAAAGAACAAGCGGGTTTTAGAAAGAACAGAAGATGCGCAGATCATATATTCACCCTCAGGAACATCACAGAGCAATGCTCAGAATGGCAGAGACAGCTATACATTAACTTTGTTGATTTTGAAAAGGCTTTTGACAGCATACACAGGGACAGCCTATGGAAAATGCTGAGGGTTTATGGAATTCCCAGCTGCATTGTTTCCATTATTAAAAAGCCTATATTCTAACTTTACATGCAGTGTTGGGTTGAGTAATCTAACTTTCGAAGTGAAAACAGGAGTACGACAGGGATGCCCCTTATCAACAACATTATTTTTGACAGCCATAGATTGGGTGATGCGCCAGACAACAGAGGGCAGTCCAAGAGGAATTAGATGGACAATGTTTTCTACACTGGAAGACCTGGAATATGGAGATGACATTGCACCATTCGCACATTCACATCAACACATACCAGAAAAAACCGATAGACTGAATAAGTATTGCCAGCACGTTGGTCTGAACATTAATCTGAAGAAGACAGAGGTCACGACACTCAATGTGGGCAATCCTGAGCCAATAACAATAAGGAACCAGAAGTTAGAACAGACAGACACATTTACTTACCTAGGATGCATAGTAACCCCAGACGGCGGAACAAGCAAGGACATTAACAACAGAATGAATAAGGCGAGAACAGCCTTTGCTAGTCTCAACAACATTTGGAAGTCTTCCCAGTACACAAATTAAGACTGTATGAGAGCTGTGTACTTTCTGTGCTTCTCTATGGTGCGGAATGCTGGAGAGTAACAGAGAAGAAAATGTCGAAACTGTCCTCCTTCCACACAATATGCCTAAGGAAAATTCTCGGAATCTTTTGGCCGAATACCATCAGCAACCAAGAACAAGTTATTCGGAGTAACCAGGAGGACATGCACACGATCATAGCTGGCAGACGCTGGAGTTGTGTTGGCCACGTCCTCAGAAGGGACCCTGATACCATTACAAGAACAGCTGTGCTATGGACCCCCGAAGGAAAGCGAAAGAGAGGCCGACGAAAAACAACCTGGCGGAGAACTGTGGAAGCCGAGATGCAAGAAATGAACCAGAGTTGGGACACTGTACGAAGGATGGCCGCCGACCGAACAAAGTGGAATACATTTGTTGCTGTCCTACAAGACGCCAGCAGGCGTGATGGCCATTGACTGCTTTGATGGTCGGCGGCTATGGATCAAAGAAGCAAGAAGAAGATAAGACCAGTTGAATAACAAAATGTAAATGTGCAGGGTAGACCATGCGTGAGATGTAAGTGGTAACAGTACTAAGCGTGAGATGTAAGTGGTAACAGTACTAAGCGTGAGATGTAAGTGGTAACAGTACTAAGCGTGAGATGTAAGTGGTAACAGTACTAAGCGTGAGATGTAAGTGGTAACAGTACTAAGCGTGAGATGTAAGTGGTAACAGTACTAAGCGTGAGATGTAAGTGGTAACAGTACTAAGCGTGAGATGTAAGTGGTAACAGTACTAAGCGCGAGATGTAAGTGGTAACAGTACTAAGCGTGAGATGTAAGTGGTATAGTACTTATGAGTACCTTTCATAACGGACAGGTTTAATAATGTTCTATAATGATTTAACCATGATAATCGTGCATAAATAAGTGCGACATAAGAGTTAATTCGGGTACGTATGGTAAGAAATATCTGAATCATCATTTGTACTTTGCTTTTTATTGAGCATGAAACCACCACAACAGCTGGTTCCCTTAAAGGAAGCCTGCATCAAGCAATCGTGTCCTCTTGCTGTGAGAGTTTAAGTAGCCATTATGTTTGGCATGATAAGGTTGCAAGCTCCATGCCTATCTTCATATTGGTCGCTTCTTACGATTGTCTCGTGCTATAGTAATCTTAATCTTTCTGTCTGTACGTGAACTACGATGTTTATAATTATACTTTACATTTATAGGAAATGTAGTGACGAAAGGATGAAAGAAAGAAAGACGGACTGACGGACGGAAAAAAGAAAGAAAGACAGACGGAAGGAAGGAAGTAAAGAAGGAAGAAAAGAAAGAAAAGACAAAAAGAAAGAAAATGCTAACAGACACGCAGACACTTTACAAATTAACTTTTTTTAAAGTTTTCGCATATGCCTTTAAGCGGCGCGAGGACAAGCAGTTTCCGTTGCCACGTGAGATGGGCTGCTTCAACTATCGTCATGTCATGTTTCTTCAGATCAGACCCAAAAAAAGATGAACTTAATTACTTAGTCATTCCTCTTGTACCTGGCGGTGGTAGAGAAAGAGCGCGCCAGGCTATCGTATCGGCTGTCTTCCTTTTGTCTTGGTTCATATCCAGTGCTCCGTCCTTCAGGGATTGTCTCATGTTTGTCCTCCCAGCGAACTCTGAATCATCCTGGAGGTCTGGGTCCCTGGCTCTTGATTTCTCATTTTCCAGAAAGATCGCCCCCCCCCCCCCCCCCCCCAACATGAAGAAGAAAAGGATGATGATAAAAAAAAAACGACTACAATGTAAACTGGGATGAAACAATCACTGACAGCACCATGACAACAAGTCGACAAGTAACTGAGCAACACGGAAGATGGCGTGTTTGCTAGGGACAGGCGTGAAGAAAAAAAAAATATATAGAAACTAACTCGATTTTCATACACCGAAATAATGTCTATTGATTTCTTACTCATGAATGCTCGCGCATTGCGCAACCGTCATCTCAGCAAATTCGCACCGGCGGGCACAGACGAACACTGTCTAATCAACCGCCTCGCACAAATCTATGTCCACACTTTCAGCACATACAGGAAAAGTTGATGCTCTGAAGATTGATTGGCTGAGCTCTACAATCTACAGATAAAGCGCCTTGGCAGTGGTGAAGAGGAACACAAAAACAGCAGCGTTATTTGTGCTATTGAATAATGTTGTAAGGAGGGGAAAAAAGGAAACCTTCTTTTCCTGTTTGGGGGGGGTTTTAATTTGCTTAAATACTTCAACTTTTTGGCGGAGGATAGGGGCCTATCAAGAGACGACAACACAAGTGGGAAGATTACATCCAGAAATGGACAGGATACAGAATATAAAAGTATTCTATCAAGAGATGACAACACAAGTGGGAAGATTACATCAAGAAATGGACAGGATACAGAATATAAAAGTATTCTATCAAGAGATGACAACACAAGTGGGAAGATTACATCCAGAAATGGACAGCATACAGAATATAAAAGTATTCTATCAAGAGACGACAACACAAGTGGGAAGATTACACCCAGAAATGGACAGGATACAGAATATAAAAGTACTCTATCAAGAGATGACAACACAAGTGGGAAGATTACATCCAGAAATGGACAGGATACAGAATATAAAAGTATTCTATCAAGAGATGACAACACAAGTGGGAAGATTACATCCAGAAATGGACAGGATACAGAATATAAAAGTATTCTATCAAGAGACGACAACACAAGTGGGAAGATTACACCCAGAAATGGACAGGATACAGAATATAAAAGTATTCTATCAAGAGACGACAACACAAGTGGGAAGATTACACCCAGAAATGGACAGGATACAGAATATAAAAGTACTCTATCAAGAGATGACAACACAAGTGGGAAGACTGTATCAACACTAGTGGGAAGATTACATCCAGAAATTGACAGGATACAGAATATAAAAGTATTCTATCAAGAGACAACAGCACAAGCGGGAAGATTACATCCATAAATGGACAGGATACAGAATATAAAAGTATTATATCAAGAGACGACAACACAAGTGGGAAGATTACATCCAGAAATGGACAGGATACAGAATATAAAAGTATTCTATCAAGAGACAACACAGGTGGGAAGATTATACCAACACTAGTGGGAAGATTATATCCAGAAATGGACAGGATACAGAATATAAAAGTATTCCATCAAGAGACGACAACACAAGTGGGAAGATTACATCAAGAAATGTACAGGATACAGCCTATAACAAGTATTCTGTCAATAGAGACAACGCAAGTGTGAAGTCGCCCACTAATAGATGGAATGGTTACGGTCTATAAGAGTGCACCCTCAAGGTAAGAGCCGAAAATCATAAATGACTATATGGGCATACAAGAGACCAAATGGTCTTTTATGTTTGGACATGCGCCCCAATATAACCGACGACATTTGTCTAAGTTGAAGGTGCGCGCCTCGTCAAAACAAAGCAAAATTTTATTATTTTCTTAAAACCAGGGAGATGGCAACACAAGTGGGAAGTCCCCCATCAATAGGTGAACAGGTTACGGTTTATTACAGTCTAAAATCAAGGTAAGAAACGACAAAGCAAGTGGGAAAATAACATCAATAAATTGACAGGATACAGCCTATAAAGGTATTCCATCAAGAGACGACAACACCAGTAGAAATGTCGCCCACCAAAAGGTGGACAGGTTGAGGCCTATAAGAGTGCCCCATCAAGAGACGACAAGACGAGTAGAAATGTCGCCCACCAAAAGGTGGACAGGTTGGACAGGTCAAGGACAAGACGAGTAGAAATTGAGGCCTATAAGAGTGCCCCATCAAGAGACGACAAGACGAGTAGAAATGTCGCCCACCAAAAGGTGGACAGGTTGAGGCCTATAAGAGTGCCCCATCAAGAGACGACAAGACGAGTAGAAATGTCGCCCACCAAAAGGTGGACAGGTTGAGGCCTATAAGAGTGCCCCATCAAGAGACGACAAGACGAGTAGAAATGTCGCCCACCAAAAGGTGGACAGGTTGAGGCCTATAAGAGTGCCCCATCAAGATATGAGACAATAACATAACGCAAGTGAGAAGATAATATCAAGAAATGGGCACGACACATAATATAAGAGCGTCTGATTGGCTGAGTGGTTAGAGCGCTGGTCGGTCGTGGCAAAGGTCTGGGGTTCCAAACACGGTGGCATCACGCTGCAGTCTACCCAGCTGTAAATGGGTACCTGACTCTGCTACTGGGTTAAGAAGGCAGAGGCAGCGAAGACGGAAACTGGTCACCCCACATCTCAAAGCGGGACCTAGTATAGTGAAGTGTAACATGTCACTCCATTACGGCAGTATCTGATATCGGACTACCTTTACAGAATATAAAAGTGTCCCATCATGGCAAAGAAACGAAAAAGCAAGAGACGACAAGGCAAGTCGGAAGATACCATCAAGAGTTGGACAGGTTCCGGCGTGATGCTGACAACATCACCCCTAGTGTGCCGATGGTCGTGCAAATATGGGCCTAACACCATATTCCCAATATGCCTCTATGGGCGTGTAACGGGATCCTTTACCCTGGACAGGTTGCAGCCTGTTAGAGTGAACCGGCAGGGTAAGAAACGACTGTGTTAAAGTGCGAAGAAAACATCAATAAATGGTCAAGATACAACCTACCTGAGTATCCCACCCAGGCAAGAGAACAGAAGCGTTGACAGGAGGATACAACCTACCTGAGTATCCCACCCAGGCAAGAGAAACAGAAGCGTTGACAGGAGGATACAACCTACCTGAGTATCCCACCCAGACAAGAGAACAGAAGCGTTGACAGGAGGGTACAACATACCTGAGTATCCCATCCAGGCAAGAGAAACAGAAGCTTTGACAGGAGGATACAACCTACCTGAGTATCCCATCCAGGAAAGAGAACAGAACCGTTGACAGAGGATACAATCTACCTGAGTATCCCATCCAGGCAAGAGAACAGAACCGTTGACAGAGGATACAACCTACCTGAGTATCCCATCCAGGCAAGAGAACAGAAGCGTTGACAGGAGGATACAACCTACCTGAGTATCCCATCCAGACAAGAGAACAGAAGCGTTGTCAGGAGGATACAACCTACCTGAGTATCCCACCCATGCAAGAGAACAGAAGCGTTGACAGGAGGATACAACCTACCTGAGTATCCCATCCAGGCAAGAGAACAGAAGCGTTGACAGGAGGATACAACCTACCTGAGTATCCTATCCAGGCAAGAGAACAGAAGCGTTGACAGGAGGATACAATCTACCTGAGTATCCCAGCGTTGACAGGAGGATACAACCTACCTGAGTATCCTATCCAGGCAAGAGAACAGAAGCGTTGACAGGAGGATACAATCTACCTGAGTATCCCATCCAGGCAAGAGAACAGAAGCGTTGACAGGAGGATACAACCTACCTGAGTATCCCATCCAGGCAAGAGAACAGAAGCGTTGACAGGAGGATACAACCTACCTGAGTATCCTATCCAGGTAAGATAACAGAAGCGTTGACAGGAGGATACAACCTACCTGAGTATCCCACCCAGGCAAGAGAACAGAAGCGTTGACAGGAGGATAAAACCTACCTGAGTATCCCATCCAGGCAAGAGAACAGAAGCTTGACAGGAGGATACAACCTACCTGAGTATCCCATCCAGGCAAGAGAACAGAAGCGTTGACTGGAGGAAAGACAACATCAAGGAATGTCCAGAAAATAGCCTTTCAGACAGAGTACAACACCACAAAGGCAAGAACGAGAAAACGTTGGGAGATTCATTCCAGTTGTATTTTCTCAATCTTGAATCATTCCATGACATATTTAGCTGAAGTTTGTGGCTTTAGCAGCACTCTGTAATTGAAATGATGCAGGATTTTCTCTCAAACCTTCCAGTCTTTATTTCCCCTTCCCTCTTGCTCTAACAAACTGTGCCCTTGTTAATCTTTGCCACTGCCTGTCATAAAGAAATTTCCGTTAAACAGAATGTCAGTATTTTAACATTTCTATTACTTCTTGCTATTTTTGTACCGTAATTTCTCAATTTCTCTTACACACCATTTTTGTTTCTTCGACTCTTTACATTACCTGTCTCTTTACCTGAGCAATTTCTCTCTCATTCTCTCTCTCTCTCTCTCTCTCACGCTCTCTTTCTCTCTCATTTTATCTCTCTCTCTCTCTCTCTCTCTCTCTCTCTCTGCCGCGCCCCCCCCCCCTCTTTTTTAACAAAAAGCAAACATGATGGCTTCAGAGAAATATTCAAACTGGAAAAAAAGAAGAAGTAGAAAAAGAAGAATAAGGAGGAGGAAGAAGAAGAAGATGATGAAGTAGAATAAGAAGAAGGAGGAGGAGAAGGAGAAGGAGGAGGAGGAGAAAGAAGAAGAAAAAAAAGAAGAAGAAGAAGGAGAAAGAAGAAGAAGAAGAAGGAGAAAGGAGAAGAAGAAAAAGGAGGAGAAAGAAGAAAGAGGAGAAAGAAGAAGAAGAAGAAAAAGAAGAAGAAGGAGGAGGAAAAAGAAGCAGAAGGAGGAGAAAGAAGAAGGAGAAGGAGGAGAAAGAAGAAGAAACAGGAGGAGAAAAAAGGGAGAAAGAAGGGGATGAAGAAGGAGGAGAAAGAAGAAGAAGAAGAAAGAGGAGCAGAAGGAGAAAGAAGAAGAAAAAAAGTAGAAGAGGAGGATGAAGGAGGAGGAGGAGAAAAAAGAAGAAGAAAAAGGAGGAGAAAGAAGAAGAAGAAGAAGAAGAAAGAGGAGGAGGAGGAGAAAGAAGAAGAAGAAAAAGGAAGAAGAAGAAGGAGGAGGAGGAGACAGAAGAAGAAGAAGAAGAAGAAGAAGAAGAAGAAGAAGAAGAAGAAGAAGAAGAAGAAGAAGAAGAAGAAGAAGAAGAAGAAGAAGAAGAAGAAGAAGAAAAGGAGGAGGAGGAGGAAGAAGAAGAAGGAGGAGGAGGAAGAAGAAGAAAAAGGAGGAGGATGAAGAGGAGGAGGAGGAGGAGAAAAAAGAAGAAGGAAGAAGAAGAAGATGAAGAAAAAAGAAGAAGAAAAAAGGAGGAGGAGGAGGAGGAAGAAGAAGAAGGAGGAAGAGGAGGAAGAAGAAGAAGAGGAAGAAGAAGAAGAAGAGGAAGAAGAAGAAGAAGAGGTGAAGAAGAAGAAGAAGAAGCAGGAGGAGAAAAATGAAGAAGTAGGAGGAGGAGGAAGAAGAAGAGAAGAGAAGAAAAAGGATGAGAAAGAAGAATAAGATGAAGAAAAAAGAAGGAGAAGAAAAAGAAGAAGAGGTGAAGAAGAAGAAGCAGGAGGAGGAGGAGAAAAAATAAGAAGAAGGAGGAGGAGCAAGAAGAAGAAAAAGAAGAAAAAGGATGAGAAAGAAGAAGAAGATGATGAAGACAAAAAAGAAGACGAAGACGAAGAAAAAAGAAGAAGATGATGAAGACAAAAAAGAAGAAGAAGAAGAAGAAAAAGTGCGGGTTTCTCATAGAGAACCAATAGCAGAGGTAGTCACAAGTTCCATATGGAGCAGATAGTGGATGATGATAGAAATGATGTACATACTGATTATAATATCAACCTTTTTCAACCAGTGTAAATGTAAATGTAAACATGTTCAGCCGGTATAAGAAGCCACAAGACAAACAAGACATAACGATCATCATCAATATTATTGTCCTTACAGATCAGATCATGTAACCACTACTGTAAGTGGTCCCCATGCACCAAACATTCACATGCTCTTGCAGCGGTGGTTTCGGTGGTAATCTGTTGTAGTGATGAGGTTGCCAGCTCCATGCCCAACCTCATATAAATAGCCTAGTACGACATGCCAGAAAGTACAGTAAACTGGCAGATCTAGGAATTGTCGGGGGAGGGGGGGGGTGTACATCAGAATGATAAGGCTCCCTGCTCCTTATTTACACATATTTTAAGGCTAGAAGACTAGCTGCAGTAGTAGTTCCATGCTCCAAAAGGAGCGAAAATGACAATGATGAAGATGACGATGATGACGATGATGACGGCGATGATGATGACGATGATGATGATGATACAAACCAATCACGCGAAGCCACTAATGAAACTTCTCTTTCTTGCTGTTGCCCGATCGTGAAGTGGCAATATTTTGCCTAAGAATATTAGCAGAAAAATATACAGAGGTCCAAAATAGTATGTATATGTGCTTCATTGACTATAAGAAAGCTTTTGACAGAATCCATCATGAGAAAATAATTCAATGCCTCGAAGACATAGGTATTGATGGAAAAGATATAAGAATACTCAATAACCTTTATTGGGAGCAAACTGCCACAGTAAGATCTGGAAGGAATTATTCACCATACATAGACATAAAAAGAGGTGTCAGACAAGGTTGTGTGCTGTCCCCCTGCCTATTTAATTTATACACCGAAAAAATTTTCAAACAGATACAGGAAATACCAGGACTGAACATCAGTGGAAGGTCAATAAACAACCTTAGATATGCAGATGATACCGTGTTGTTAGCTGAAAGCGAACAGGAGTTACAAGAACTAGTGAAGCAAGTGAACTGTATAAGTCATGAATATGGACTCGACATTAATATTGAGAAAACAAAAACTATGATAATTAGCAAAACAGACGATAAACCCACATTAAAGATAAGCGTAAATGGGGAAATCCTGGAACAAGTCAAGAGCTACGTATATCTCGGTCATATAATAACAGAAGATGGCAGATGTGAAACAGAAATCAAGAAGAGAATAGGAATGGCCAAAGCTACATTCAACAACATGAAACTTATACTGACATCCAAACAGTTATCTCACAAATTAAAACTGAGAATCATAAAGTGTTATATATATTCTGCATTTCTGTATGGTGCAGAAACATGGACGATGAATAAGCATTTGGAAGAAAGAATTGAGGCTCTTGAAATGTGGATATATAGAAGAATGGGGCGTATCTCATGGAAAGAGATGAAAACAAATAAGGAGGTCCTAGAAAATCTAGGTATGAAAAGAGAACTAATGAGGGAGGTCAAAGTTCGGCAGCTAAAATACTTTGGCCACATAAAAAGGCATAACACCTTACAGAAGACCATAACAGAAGGGAGAGTTGAAGGCAAACGTGCAAGGGGAAGACAGCGCTATAAGTGGGAAGACAACATCAAGAGATGGACAGGAAAGAGTCTATCAGAGTGCACCATCAAGACAAGAGACAGAAGACGTTGGAGATCCATTACAGCCAACCTTCGTTGTGGAGATGGCAACTGATGATGATGATGATGAAGTGGCAGACGATGTTTTCATTTTGAGTTTTATCGTAGTTTTAACTTGTAATGAACACCTCACGCTACCGTCTTCACGTGTAAGCTATATTCAGTTCCCGCTTATAGCTTCTAAGTGTTACAACTGTTTCGGCTTGTTGCTACTATTAGTCGAGCGAGTACGTGCCCCATGGAAAAACAATTGCAATCGTGAAGAAATATTAATAACTCCTGGGCGAAATATTGCCTCCCTATTTCTGAACGTGTTGACGTCATCAGAAGTATATTTTAAGCCAGCATTCGTCACAATAATACAAGGTAAGAAAACCCATTTTGGCTGCAGCACAAAGTAAACAAAAACATACACACGATGGTGGTGGTGGTGGTTGGGGGGGCGAGTATTTGTAATAAAATGTTGCGCATGGTTCCGTCCATCTTTCACTCGCCCGCTAAGTTATTGAAATGCGTTCTTAAATAAATAAAAGGTAGTTTTTACTATGGGATTACCTTCTTTTACTATGGGATTACTTTCTTTTACTATGATTTAGTGGATACAGGTATTACCGTCTCTGTCTTATTCGGCATGTACTTGTTAATGGGTACATTCGGAAGTAAAACATAGTATTGGGTCATTCAAGTATTTAATTCCGTAGTTGTGAGTTGTGCCGTTAAATGAAAGTTAAAAGAAAGCAACTGCCCCATTTCTAGCACTTATGTGGGAGGTGCTCTGCTGGTCATATCTAGTAATACGATCCTTCTCGCAGCGAGGCAATGTCGTCATTCGGGCAGATCTGGCTCGATCTCCAAAGTACCCATGGCTTCTCTTGCTTATCTGCTCTCTTGTTCCCACATTCTATCATCTGTTTTTTTTTTCTTTCTTCATAGTGAGTACCCAGCATTTACCTGTTTCGAAATTTATTATTACTGTTTTATAGTCATAATCAAACTTTATTTTCACTTGCTTCCCCCTTCGCCAGTTTTTTTCTCCTACGCCATATCTTCAATTTTTCTTAAGTTGCATTTTCTTCTGCCTTCCAGTGTGCAACAGGTGACGTACGTTGACGCAACTTCCGTTGACTGCCAGATATGTGGCTCTGACAGTCGTTCCATGTCATACGTCATCAGGACTTCGTTACGATTGTTTTCCATTTTCTTTCCCGCGTTCTGCCATACATGAGAAGAGCTATTTCTGGAAGAAGTTCTAGCATGATTTCAGGATTCCAGACAGGCATGCAGACGAACAGACAGAAAGGCGGACAGACGGACGGACAGACAACAAGGCAAACAGACGAACAGACACAAAGGCGGACGGACAGACAGGCAGGCAGGTAGACAGGTGTACACAGAGAAACAGCAGGTAGGTAGTCAGGCAGACAGACGAACAGGCAGAAAGGCGGGCGGACGGGCGGACAGACAGACAGACAGGCAGGTAGGCAGAGAAACAGACAGAAAGGCAGGGAGACAGACAGACAGACAGGCAGGAAGACAGATAGACAGACAGAAAGGCAGGGAGACAGGCAGGCAGACAAAGAGAAAGACAGGCAGGTAGACAGACAGACACAAGACATCAGAAAACTATTCTGATAGAAGCTTTACAGTGTACTGGGAAAATTTCAAGCTGACTAGTAAACAAATAAGTAAGTTAAAAATAAAATTAGTAATTAAAGACAAATAAAATGTCCCAAATTAACGATATCCAATTACAAGTACAGTTTTCTAAGAGCATATAATCTCCAAAAACAAAATACATCTTCTTCTATAATGTGTTTTAATAGCTGATTTTAACATTTGAATTAAGAAAATCCAGAATAATCAGAAAAAAGACAATTCAAATATTCATTTTTCTTCGATTTTGATCTAAAATCCACCGTACCTCCCCCACTGAAACCAAATTTTCAGCTGTTGGAGGGTTTGTCATGTTCGTTGGTAGGAACGCATTCTAAAGAGGTGATCTTCTTCTTCTTCTTCTTCTTCTTCCTCGTTCGCCTTCAGACTTCCACATTTATAACTCTAATAAAGGCAGTAGTCAACCCAAGGCTCCCAACATCTCCAAACAGTTTTTCGTTGACAGAAGTGGGTTGTTGCCATATGCTACTCCGTTCATTACTGTAGGTTGGGCAGTATTGCAGCAGGTGTTCGAATGTCATTGGGCTGGTACCGCAGGTGCAGAGATCTGTTGCACAAATTTTGTATTTGTGGTACAGATGGTATCTCATTCTGTTGTGACCAGTGCGTAGCCGAAAAATGATGACCTGTTCTTTTCTGGATAGTTGATGATATGCATCATTTTTCAAAAGTCCCGGGTGCTCTCTTTCCCATTTGGACTTGAATGTAGCCTTTATAGTAGTCTTTGCCGTTGCGTAAGTTGTCTCTATATCATTTTGTTGTAAGGCACCTCCTTCCTTAGCAAGTCTATCTGCCTTCTCATTTCCTGGTATGTTGCAATGGGCTGGTATCCACTGGATAGTGCACTTCTTGAAGCATTCGGCTAGTCTTTCAAGGGAGATTATCAGATCTTTCAATCCTTTAGTTTGGTGGCTCTTCAGCGCTGATATTATTGAGAGGGCATCTGAAAAGATTACTATCTGTTTTTCTGCCTGTGCTTTGCATTCAATAAGAGTTTCAGCTGCCTGTTTCAGGGCTTCTGCTTCAGCACAGAAGTTATTGCAGTATTTTCCAGTGGCAATTGCCATAGAGTGAATTCTATTCTTTAATTTTATGAGGATGCCGGCACCCCCATTTTCAACTGCATTTGTTGCCGAACCATCAGTATATGCATGTGTCCAAAGCTTTGCTGGAAATGTTTGGTCAATATACTTGGTTGCTATACACTTTCTTTGTGTTTCTGTCTGTGTTCCCTTACCTTCAATGCCTGGAATATCAGATTTCAACTTAGGAAAGCATCTTATTTTCCACAGTGGGATAGTTGAGCTTGTTGGGATTTTCTTTGCAACTGAGCTTGCTAGTATGGTATTATTGTTATTTTTTTCTTTTGCTTGGGCGACAAAGTTAGTTCGCTTGAGCCTGCCTCTTCCTAGCCTATTCATTCTTTGGTACATGGGGTGTCCTTCGAGCCTCTTAAATTTTTCAGCTTGTTTTAAGACTCTGCTGTCACGGCTATCCTCCATTGACTGTAGCCCTGTGATGTTTTCCATATGGTTGATTTGTGTAGACTTTAGGGCCCCTGTTATAATACGTGCTGCTTGGTTTTGAAGTCTGTTTACTCTGTCAAAATTTGACTTTTCTGCCGTCGACCAAGCTGTGAAGCCATATTCCATAGCAGGTCTGACTCTGCCTGTGTACAGCTTTTTGAGGATATTCTCATCAGCACCCCATGTGGTACCTGCTAACTTTTTCATGATGGCCATGCGAAGTTTTGCCCTTAGCTGTATTTTGTTAATCTGTGATTTCCATGTCATTCGGCGGTCTAGTGTGATTCCTAGGTATGTTGGTGTTTCATCTTCTCGTACTGCCTGCCCATTTAGTTGCAGCTTTGCTTGCTGTGGTTTATTTGACAAGGTAAAAATAGTGTGTGTAGTTTTTTGTTCATTTATTTTGAGCAACCACTTTTTGGACCAACTTTCAAGGGCTAGCAGTGAATCCTGCATGCGCACTCTTGCTGTGGTGATGTATTGTTCTGAAGTCCACATGGCCAGGTCATCAGCGTAGAGGGAGTTTTGGACATTCTTGTGGATGTTTTCTGTTATATCAGGTGATCTAGCTCATGGTATTTTCTCTTTTAACGCTGTATTCTATTTTAAAGTTGTATTCATTTTCAGAATCCAAATGTTGCATATGTCGTTTCCCCCAGCCTTCCGATTTCGTTCTATCTTTTAAGTCACCAAACTGCAGCTTTCATTAGCACACCACCCTGAAGTTGTGGTTCTTATTTCTTGTTTTTCACAGTGATTATGACAGCAAACGTTGGTGCGTGTGTGAATATATAGTGTGTGTATGTTCGAGCGTGAGTGTGTTTGTGTATGTGCGTGTGTATGCATGGACGACCTTAGAGCATTCGGCGCCCGGGGTAAGTACTCTGACATGCACTTCTAGCCGCGAACGTTTATAAAACTGTACTGGAACATTAAGTAAGTTTTGAGCAGCGCTGTGGAGTCGTGGGTCGTGGAGTCGTTCCTTTTTTTTTCAGTGGACTCAGAGTGGGTAAAACATGTCCTGACTTCGACTCGGAATTTCACGAAACTTAAGCCAAGGAAGATCCACGTTTGACCCATGCAAAAGGCGGCAAATTATATTTTATAGTAAAAAAATATAAATAACATTTCACAGTAGTTGTTCATTATTAACTTAGTGCATTTTAAGCAACGGACGTAAAAAGTGGTTTGTGCAGTTTTTGAAATGGTGAGTTTAAAAAAAAATGTCTTCTGCTGGATAAATTAGAAGGGGCAAGAGTTCTGCAGATCTCGCTCAATCATTATATTATCTAGTACTGAAAAGAGGTTGAGATTTTTTACCTTACTTCTTAACTGAGCGCTTAGAATGCTATACCCTGCTGCCCCGAGATCATTCAAGATGCTGCTTTGACTGTCATAGCGCTGCCACCCACTCAAGTCATTGTGGAACGTTTGTTTTCTGTCCGTAGAATAATCAAATCCGATGTCCAAGCAGCTGTGAAGCCGGACCCATTAGAAACGACCCTTTATACTGTTTAATGTGCCCAGGTATTTCAATCTATTGACCTGTTTTAAAACTGTTCCATTTACTTTGATAGTGCATTCTGGGGAAGCCCTTTTCTTTGAGACGACCATTACTTCTGTCTTTTTACTATCAAGGCTGAGGCCTTTATTTTCACTTTCTGTCATTATTGCATCAACCATTTGCTGCTGCTCCTTATCACTTTTCACTGTAATCATCAGTTCTCAAATTGCTTATATTATGTCCGCCAAAGGTATTTCTGGCATGTCCTCTAGCGATCTCATTATATTTTCATTGAACAGATTAAACAGATCCGATGACAACACACATCCCTGCCTGACTCTCCATTTTACTTGCTGATACGTTTCTATTTGGTTGCTAATTCTGACAGCTGCTGTTTGCTGCCGGTACATGTTCATTATCATCCTCAAATCTTTACCATCAATGTTGATGCCTTCTGTCACAAAATTGGTCGTTCTCTTTAGCGTCTCTCTCTCTCTCTCTCTCTCTCTCTCTCTCTCTCTCTCTCTCTCTCTCTCTCTCTCTCTCTCTCTCTCTCTCTCGCTTTCTCTCTCTCTTTCTCTCTCTCTCTCTTAGACGGGCCTAAGTTCCTTTCCCTCAACACTTTGAAAATAAAGTTCGTTCGCTCTCTTTCAGTCCCTATTCATACAATCGTAGACTTTTCGAATACTTTATTAGTTTTGATTACATGCCCCCCTAATCAGATTATCTTTTCTTATAATATCAATTGTAGGTTCTAATGACGATGTTTGTACTTTTCTACATATTTTATGTCATGTTTATAAGTAGTTCATGTTAATATGAGTGTGCTATTTTATTTTACTTTACAACGTTGAATTCCTTGACATTGATATGTAAAATGCATATGGGAATAAATGAATTCAGTATGAAAGGTGAGAGAAAGGAAGGGCAGAATGTCAGATGGGCCTGCGTGCCCAATTCTCAACCCTTTGAAAATAAAGTTCGTTCGTTCGTTCGTTCGTTCTCTCTCTCTCTCTCTCTCTCTCTGCCTGTATCTATTTATTTCTCATTTTTGGAGCACAGAAATCTTAATAAATACCTTAATGTAATCTATAACACATAAGTACAAATCTGTTTTTACTTCTCTGGCTCTTTCTATTAATGTTCTTATAATATATATGGCATTGATTGTGCTGTTACCTTTTACAAATCCACACTGTTCATCACCAATTTCTGGTTCAATTTGATTTCCCACTCTTCTCACGATAGTTCGTAAAAATGTTTTGGTCACATGACTAATATGACTAATGGTGCGGTGTTCTTCACATTCCATGGCTCCAGGTTTTTTTTGGCAAAGCTATGAATATGGATTTTAGCAGGTCATCAGGTATTTTACCAGTAGCAGATGTTATTTAAGAGTTTTGTTATCATTTCTACTCCACATTCTCCCAAAGCTTCCATTTATTCACACATATACCATACTTACACATTTAACTCCATATAAGTGCATAATTTTATGTCATTTGACGAGTTAAAAAAAAAAACTATAGTGAGAATCGGGAGTTGGTGTCCGAAAATTTTTTGCCCGACTCCACAACCCTGGTTTTGAGAATAAAATTGCAGATCAGTTTTAGATGGTTATTGTTTACAAATAAAAACAAAACAAAAAAACCAAATAAACAAACAAAACACAACAACGGCTAGAAAACGGAATGGTACTAACAGATGTTAGTTTTAAAGTTTTCCTATGTAAGTGTGCTTTGGTATGAGCAAATTGTGTCACAGCTTCTGAAGAAAAAAAAAAAAAACTTACTTTCTCCCCTGCTCCGGCAACCCCCATGCCCTTATCGCCCAGGGCGGTCACCCAGCCATAAAGCCGACTCTGTATGTGTGTGTGTGTCATTTATTAGCTGAACATAGAGGATAATTAATGCCTTGGCAATCAAATGATATAAAGAAGGAATATAATGTCAAAATGAACAACTATTTCGATGCTTTAGGCAAAATTGACAACGATATCACCACCAAGACAATCGATACTAAATGGGAACAACTGAGAACAGCAATGACAGAAGCAGCTGTAGCGACCACCGGATACCTAGTACATAAAAAGAAAAAATGGATGAGAGAAGATACTTGGGATAAAATACAAGAAAGGAAAACAGAAAAACTTAAACTACTAGCGGCAAGTACACATAATGCAGTTGAATCTTGCAAACTAACTTATAACTTGTTAAATAAAGAAGTGAAGACAAAAACTCGAAGAGATAAAAGACATTTCATCAATGAACTGGCCGTAGAAGCTGAAAATGCTGCAAGAACTGGTAATAGTAGGTGCCTTTATCAAATTACAAAACAACTATGTCACCAGCCTACTGCTATGGAAACACCTGTTAAAGGTAAATTAGGGAATTCAATACCAACAGAAAAAGAACAAATGAAGAGATGGGCTGAGCACTTCATGGAGGTGCTAAACAGACCACCACCAACAGTAACACCTGATTTTAATAATGAAACATCCACAACCACTTTGCCAATAACTTGCGATGAATTCACGCTGGACGAGATCAAACAAGCCTTTAAAAGATTAAAAAATTTTAAAGCTGCTGGAGTTGACGAAATTTCAGGGGAAATGATTAAAGCAGTTAATGACAACAACCTCTTGAGAATTTTAGATATTATAAATGAAGTATGGAGAGAAGAACAACCACCACAACAATGGAAAGACAGTATTATTGTAAAGTTACCGAAGAAAGGTGATCTATCAGACTGTAATAACTGGCGTGGTATATCTCTATTATCAGTACCTGGAAAATTATTATGTTGCATGATGTTAGAAAGACTTAAATTGCATGCTGACGAAAAGATCAGAGAAGAACAAGCGGGTTTCAGGCCGAAACGATCATGTATTGATCAAATATTCACACTAAGAACAATTATAGAAGAATCAGTGGAAAGGCAATCGCCACTTATTATCACCTTCGTCGATTTTCAAAAAGCCTTTGATAGTCTACACCGCCCATCATTGTGGAAGATACTTACAATCTATGGTTTTCCAACAAAATATGTGAATATTAATCAAAGCGCTATATGACAATGCAAGATGTTGTGTTAGAACAAATAAAGGGAATACAGAATGGTTTACAGTAGAAACAGGGGTGAAACAAGGCTGTATTATGTCACCACTACTTTTTGGAATAGCTATTGATTGGGTTATGAGAAACTATACCCACAATGAACAATTGGGTATAAAATGGACAAATGGAAAAATTCCTGGGGGACCTGGATTTCGCAGATGATGTAGCATTCTTAAGTTCAACACCAAGACAATCCCAAGAAGCAATAAATAATTTGTGTCATCTCTCGGTTAAAATTGGTCTCCAAATAAATGCCTCTAAAACTAAAGCTATGAACTTTTCTAACGAGACCTTTGATATCATCTTGAACGGGGAAAAAACTACAGAAAGTTGAAAGTTTCAATTATTTAGGCAGTAAAATGACTCAGGATGGTGACACAACAAGAGAAATCCATACTAGAATTGCTTTGGCAGCTAGCGCCTTCAATAGATTATCTAACATTTGGAAATTACGATCATTGAATATACATTACCAAGCTTCGTCTGTTTAATTCAAATGTTATCTCAGTGTTAACATACGGCTGTGAGAGTTGGAAAATAACAAAATCATTGGAGAACAAGCTGAATACATTCGAGAACAAATGTCTTAGAAAACTCATGAACATCAGTGGGAAAGAATTCAAGACTAATCGACAAATAAGAGAAGACTCTAGGCAGAAATATGTCTCCGACTATATAAGGAAAAGACGATGGTCATATATCGGTCATGTCCTACGAATGCAAAACAACAGAATACCACTACAGGCGCTCACTTGGGTTCCTGAGGGTAAGCGGAAAAAAGGAAGACCAAAAGAAACACTCAGAAGAACAATAATAAGAGAAGGAAGAACGTTGGGCCTAAATAATGTGCAAGAGCTAAGAGGAGTGGCGTCACAACGAACAACCTGGAGAGCACTGGTTTCTGCCTTATGCGCCGTGTTTGGCGCTTAAAGAATTTATTATTATTATTAAAGGCTTGCCTGTCAGGCGGTAAGACACTGCTTTGGCCGTTGACAGCTTGCTTCGATTTTTCTGTCCATTCTACGATCCCTTGTCAGTGTGCTTTTCAGGTATTTAAAACAATATAAAGATGCTGAAGATATTACTGTCATGGATGCTACTCTGGTGGGGAAGCGAGGGGAAAGGGGGGGGGGGGTGTGAGGGAGGTGGGGGGTGTCTGTTGACTTCAGTTGCTTGTCTCAAATTTTATAACCTTCATATAACCGCATGTTATATATTGCGTACTTTGCAGGTGGCTTCAATTCATATCATCATATTATCGTCAGCATCATCACCTTTCAGCTACCCTAGGAACACACGCCTTCAAAAAACTTAATTCAAGTCTTCTTGTTGCTTCCATTAAAAGGTAAACCCATACCAGTGTCACAGAATCATTAGGTCAATCTCTTTTCCTCTTCTGCAGTATTTAGTTACATTTTTTGGATACTAAATTACTTGCAATTTCCATGGTCGCCCTTTTCTTTCTCTGCTATCAAGCAGATATTTTGTATTTTCAAATCCTCTTACACTCCTCTCAGTGATAAGTCGTCATGTCTGTTTGTTTACCCGTTCATCTCTGCTGGAAAAGGAGACGGATGAGATAATATTAACCGACAATCATGTTGGACAATTTCGGGTGTGCTCGACATCAGGCTACGGATTAGCACTAAAATCGCCCAGAAAATTTGTTTAATCGCTGATAAGGCTGATGTGCCTTCCTCGACCAGATGGGTAAACGAAGAATGTTGTTTGCGCAAGTTAGATTACTCGCCTGCGCGACACATTTCTGGACAGACAAGAATGACATAATTGTTTCCGGTACACCTTGTTACAAAGACATTACTTTATATGAAAGTAATATGTTGTATTTGAGAAAAACATTGCCGAGAAAGGATCGGATGTTTTCATTCCATATTTGGGAGGCATGACCTCTGCAGTAACGCGCAGAAATTTCCATGAAGAAATAATTTGAATTACCCCACAAAACACGCATGTTTGAAACGATTGGCAGACATTCGGAATGAAGCCACAACACCCCTTCCGATTGGAGCCCTGCTTAACATTGTAACAAACAAATGTGGGGGAAGACAGGCAATATAACCTGACACTTTAGCTAGGTTAGAACACTGTGAAAATGTACATCGCGCCAAGAAGACACCCAGACCTTGCAAGAGTTAAGACTAAAATCAACTTTCATTTATCGGACCGGACTTGTTTGAAAAACTTGAGGACTTAAGAGCCCATGAAAACACTACAATTATTAACGAGGAAAACCGGAATCTGAGGGAACTGAAACACAAGTCAAAGTTGAAACTTAGTGCTAAAGTAACAACACCCCAGACCAATTGTAAGAGGCCTCTACAAGTGCTTTAATTTCTCTGAGCCAGCAGTCTGTGAGCCTAAAGATTGGCGTAAGTTGTACATTTTGAATTCTATAATTTTTCATTAATATAATTCCCCATTAACATCATATGATGATGACCAATTTTTGTTAAAGAATATTCCATTTTTAATAACTGTTAAAACCTAAGTGATTATTAAATTTGTTATTTATATCTATCAAAATTTAAAGTTGATTTAATCATTTTGAATGTGTTGTATCAGTATGTCTCAGAGAATTTCTTAAATAAACTCAATCAGAGCTACTAAATAATAATAAGAGGAAATTCGCTGAATTAACTCAGCTGGGGGCTTGAATGAGCTAACGAATTATAAGATAACCCTATAGTTCACAAAAGTTGTCGGCAGATCCTAGAGTTAACGTGCTCAGCCAATGCAGCATTGTTCTCGCTTTTCTGAACATCTTGTGGAAACTCCCTAGAGGTAGAAGCATCATTATCCTTCTACCTACAACTCTGCCAAGAGTAATCTTGTGCGAAGGTAGAAGACGCCTTTGAAGACCCACATTAGTTACTCTTGAGTTTTGGCCACTGTTGGTCCACGACTGCAGAGCTAAGGGGAGGCAACCCGTGATAAGCAGATACTACCGTAGGAAACGAAATGTTCGAGACTTCACTATATTAGGTCTAGCATCGACAGGTGGGGGTGATCAATCCCCTTCCTCGCTGCCTTTTCCTTCCCTAACTCAAGAGAAAAGTCAGGTAGACTGTAGCATGTTTATACCGTGAATCGGACCCGGCCTCTTCGCCGCGAGACCAGGGCTCTGTCAATCGGATGCTCGTTGCTGCCATTAGTATACTCAACAACAAAAATGTCCACATTTGTATGCATTAACTGCCGAGAATGGGTGGATAAGCCCAAAAGAATGAAACAACAAACCCACACACACACACACACACACACACACACACACACACACACACACACACACACACACACACACACACACACACACACACACACACACACACACACACACACACACACACACACACACACACACACACACACAACAGGTATCCTAAAATAATAAAATTAAGTCAACAGTCAGCTCGGGTCAATATTATTATTCAATGAGCGAGAAGGGTAAAGTTTTTTTCGTTTTTTTTTTTTTTTTCGTGATGGCAAGACTAAAAATAAAAAGGACGTGAAACACGCCTCCTGCAAAACGGATATTATCAAGACTTCGTTTCCGGAAGGAGAAATCAAATTGTTCCCTGTGGGTGTACAGAATATCGCAGTGACATGGGTACAAACCAAGGAGCAACATTTGAGGAAACTAGACTTCAAATGATTTGTTAAGGTCTAGCCAATGCACCTGGGTCACTGACGCATTGGTTGTCACAGCCGATCCAGCAAATGCGACAAGTGCCGCAAGAGATCGCTGCAATGTCTGAGGTTTATTGTGTAACTAACATAATAAACATTTTCAAATAAGTGCGGACGTTGGCCGCTCGCGGCAAAGGTGCTGGGTTCGAAACACGGTGGCGTCACGCTCCAGTGTACCCAGCAGTAAATGGGTACCTGATTCTGTTCATGAGATAAGGAATGAAAAGGCACCGAAGAAGGGAACTGGTCGCTTCACCTCTCGATACTGGACCTTGTATAGTGAAGTCTCTAACAATTCACTCCCCTAAGGCAGGCTGCTATGGTACTAACTTTTTTATTATTTCATAAATGGTATATTTATACAGCTCGTTTGATTAATGACTTCTAACAAACTGATAACTCAATCAAGATATCAAAGAAGTAAATTAGAAAATACTGCGGACACAAAAAATTATCCCTCAAGTTACTTTTAACAAACAAGAAATAAATAATAAACACAAACAAGTATGTTGCAGGCACTTGTAATACATAAAAGAAGTAGAAACTAGGCAATAGAAAAACAACAGAAGTGATAGACTTAGCGGGCATTCGAATCTAGGACATTCCGAACGGCATCACCACCTCGCTACGAGAGTGAATGGTGACTAACCCAACAGTCCAACTAGGCACGACAAACATAGTGCTTCGTGGACAGACATTAGCACGACAACCCATAGTAACTACTTCGTTTCAGACCGAGGAACGACCCAGACTAATTATAGACGCAATAACTTTATTCACTTATAACAAAGAAGCTTTAAAACGTAGTTCCAATACCCGGATGGACAAGATTATCTTTAAATAAAAGCAACAGCAATAGATTTAGCAGTGAGGTATATCAAGGAAATACATGCGGTTAATCCAAGGAAATACATGCGGTCAATCCAAGGAAATACATGCGATCAATCTAAGGAAATACATGCGGTCAATCCAAGATTGACCTGAATTTTTCTCTTGGTGAATTTTTTTTAATTGCTTTGCAAAGAAGAGCACATGCTACAACCACCATACCGTCATTTCTTTTCAAAATATTGTCCGTGAACGCTAGACCACTGTGGTCACCGCTCTGGCGTCTTCCAGATATCAGCAGTACAGAAAGATATGGTCGGACCCCGCATCCAGCATAGGACTGAGGTCATCGCTGCTCTGAAATTGCTGCTTTGCTAGATTAAATTTATCGGTTAAAACAGGTGAAAAAATCAGTTGCATCTTCCAGTCAACTGGACAGGTGTCAACGTCTCCTTGGAGACGCGCAGTGTGTGGACGAGTGCTGTCATGCAGCTAGTTTCCCCTGGTGGTGTCTTTCCAACCGTTTGGTAAAGATTAACATCTTAAGCATCCACTAAGTATACAAGTACATATTCCAGTTATGGATGTAATGTCGTGTACTACAACTGGCCTGTTTACTAAATTCAGCTCTTTAGCGCGTCGACTATTACATCGCATATGGCTGATCGTTGAATGTGGGGTACCACATTTTCGGCCTGTCTTCGTTACGAAAAGTCCAGGGTATCGCTGGATACATATTCAAGATAATAGACGAAGTGGATCAGGATAGAAGATACTATAGGAATTCTGAATCTTTCTGCAACTGGTAACTTTAGAGGTGTATGGTAGTCTACTGAACATGCTGAATACTAAAGACATTCGGTTTTCAGAAAACCTACACCTTTATACTCGTGTATATACTTGATTTCGATAGAAATTTTTTCTCCATACTATACATTTAATCTCAACAGAATTTCTAGCAGTTTCACTTTCTCTTTGGCTAGGAAATCGACGATGTCAGCTTTATTATTCATTTGACGAGGCATGAAGTAACGCCATCTCGGATGAACGACCAGTCGTGCATGTACAACTCACAAAATTATGTCAGTAACGCTGAGAGATCATGATAGTATTTACGCATGACATACTTTTATTTGTTTTTTGGTTTTTTTTTTTTTTAAATCAACTTTTGGGACCCAAAGATGCAGCAATAGAGAATGCAGTCAGCGACCCATAGCTTGACTGCTTGAGTCAGGGTCAGCGAACCAGAGCTGATCAAGACCCTACTCCCCCTCCACGTGGTGGTCCTGGAAACAGGCTGCATTACTGCAGTCTGGCTGAGAGAGTAGGGATCGAAGAGGGAAGGCAAACCCGTTCCCAAAAAATGCCGTGCTGAAGTCGGATGTGTCGGCCGAAAGGCGCAGATATCGCAGCTCCGGCGTAAACAGACACAACGCAACCAACGTCCTTTTCAGGGCGAACGAGGAAGAAGAAGAAGAAATCAACTTTTCCGTTTTCATGGACCATCAATTCAATTCAACCTTAAACTGCCTTCGTACACAATTATCCGACAATAAGCAACCTGAACCTTTTGTTTTAT